>SSNS01000017.1:2585060-2613125 GCA_006937985.1 Aphyosemion australe
TGTGTGTGTGTGTGAGAGATGGCACGCCACACCTGGGCCCTCTCCCACTGATTGCCTCAACCAGCTGTCCCTGGTTGCAATCAGGCTGGCTCAGCTACAAAAAGCCAGCCTGTCTTCAGTTCAGGGGGGCAGCAGGACAGAGGTTCTCTGGACTGTTGTCTCCCCGGTGGCTTTTTGGTTTGGAACTTTGTTTGATTTGTTTTTGTGTTAAAATAACAACTTGTCTCTGCTTTTATTCCCCTTTTAGGAGAAGACTGATTCTTAAGGGGGAATACATTTTTGGCGCTAAGGCTAAGTGACCAGAGACCTTTTGGGGAAGTTGTTCAGGTCTCCACACATACGTGTTTTGGTCAGCAGAGACCCCCAGTCCAGTTGTTATTGTTTTGCCACCGGTTTTCATTGTTCAGTTCCCTTTGTAAATAAATGGTTTCACTTATTTTTGCACCCGAGCATGTGTCCTTCTTTGTTACCCTGGTACCTAGACGGCCAGGTTTGTAACAAAATGGGGGCTCGTCCGGGATCTTATGATCCCAAGCCACGTTGGACATGTGTTCGGTGTGCTTGTTTAATTCTATGGTTTATTTTTTTCAGCTGCTCCATTCCATCCACTTTTTATTCTGTTTGTGCTTGTGGGTGTGTGCGCGTGGGAGGTGACTCTTCGGCTGGAGGGACGAAGACTCGACGCAATGGATCGTCTGCGGGTGAGTGGCCCCGCTTATTGCCTCCTTCGGGACGTGAGGAGATGTGTCCTATGATGGAGACGCGTCACCCTGACGACACCGCCTCCTACCATGTCACGGACGAGGAAGTGCCCTGCCGGGGACTCGTGGAGGAGGATGGAGGCTCTATACAGAACTGTGTTGGTCCGCTTCGCCGTT
This sequence comes from Aphyosemion australe, assembly GCA_006937985.1. Classification (NCBI taxonomy): domain Eukaryota; kingdom Metazoa; phylum Chordata; class Actinopteri; order Cyprinodontiformes; family Nothobranchiidae; genus Aphyosemion; species Aphyosemion australe. Next base: position 2,585,939 of record SSNS01000017.1, read on the forward strand.
GGTCGCCTCCCTCACTGCACGTCGCACCACCCCGGACTTTGGAAGGAGCAGTTTGTTTTGTTTGTTTGGGACAGTTTTGTTTGTGTGGGGAGGTTTTTGTTTAAATTAAAGCCTATAGCTTTAATTTCTTTGAAGGGGGGAAGTGTTACAGCCCTTGGCTGTTTGTGTTTATATATTTTATGTTCTCCCCTGATTTCCTCCATTTCAGTGTGTGTGTGTGTGAGAGAGAAGGCCCGCCACACCTGGTTCCTCTCCCACTGATTGTTTCAACCAGCTGTCCCTGGTTGCAATCAGGCTGGCTCAGCTACAAAAAGCCAGCCTGTCTTCAGTTCAAGGGGGCAGCAGGACAGAGATTCTCTGGACTGTTGTCTCCCCGGTGGCTTTTTGGTTTTAAACTTTNTTTTTTTTTTTTTTACTCAGCGATTGTGCGCCCCCTAAAAAATGCCGCCCCGGGCAGCCGCCCGGTCTGCCCGTGCCTAAAACCGCTACTGTTCACAATCTAAAACATGCAGGAAACATGCTGGAAGCAGACTGCAGCACCAGGCATGTCAGCTCCACTTTACTAAGTCCAACAGGGACCGGGCCGCCACTCTGAAGTTGCAAGTGCGGTATTGTGGCCACAGAGGGTGGTGGGGGTCTGAGTGACATTTCATTAACCCTGTAAAGGTCATTTTAGCACAAACTGGCTCAAGAACATTTATTTAAAAATATGAGAAAGTTGCATAGTATGATTTTAATTTGAACCAGTTTACAACAAGGCTCCCCTTATGTCTAATAAATAGTTTATACTTCATCTGTAACACTTTATAAGTCAATAAGTGTTTTTTATGGATTACTAAAGGTGAGAAATGGCCAAAAACTTGCTGTAAAGTGTTAAACACGTCACTATTTATTATGGCTAATAAATATTTATAGATGCTAAAAATGATACAAGGTGTTCTGTTTATATTAAGGATCGGTCCTACTGTTAAAAAAAATGTTTATTGATCATAAATAAATGGTGACGTATTTCACAATTTACAGTAAGACTCCCTTTTGTCATTACAAATGTTTATTAGGTGTAATAAACAGTTCCTGTTTTATATAAAACTCAGATGATGCATGCATTCCCCCAGCAGATGGAAGCAGATCCCTGCTCTTACATCAACACGCCATCACGAGCAGAGGATGAACCAGTGAATTAATAGATGTGGGGTTTTGGAACCGAGTTACAACAGAGAAACTTTAGTTGTTTTCCTGTTTCGCTCTAATTTGTCCCAGTCTGGTTTCTCATCCTTCTGCAGATCTAAAAACCAGAGCGATAAATCACCGGAAACATCACACGCGCTTCCAAAATGCTCCCAAATGTTCATGAATTAATTAAGATTACAAGTTAACACCAAATGATACGCAGAGCTCGGAATAGCAGCTGGCATTCCGTTTTTTTTTAACATCAGGGGTGTAGGCGTTTAAAACCAGAGCCAGCCCGCGGCCTCGTCTTCCCTCGCAGGCCCGCGGGACGTCAGTCTGATTATCAGGGGACTTGGCTCCCAGACAGATCCCAGTTAGCTGCTTATGTTAGCCTGTCAGTTTCAGAGATGGGATCAACCTTCTCCTGGAAGGAAAAGCGAGACGTCCTCCATCGAGGACGGGTTTTAGAAACAGCAAAGGACTGAGACCGATGCCAGAGAAAGATTTCCGTCAACATCTTCTGACAAAACTGCAGCATTACATAAAGAACTGGTAAATATGACAACATGGTGGTTTAGTTTAGTGGGGGATCGCTGACACAGCAAAAGCAGAGTTCTAATATTTGCTCTCTTATTATTCAGGGAATGTTGCTGGATCAGTTCTCCCTTTGCCTCCATATGGCTCTCATCGTGTCACTGACACCTGCAGCAACGACACGTCCAACAATCATACGTGTAGACGAAAACCTGCAGCCAGCTGGAGTTGGTCCAGGGGCACGCGGATTATCTAGTCAACACTTTTGTGATGACTAGTGACAAACATCACAGTGAAACATTTCCACAAGCAGTCTGAACACAGACTCCGCCCCCCTCGCCTCGCCAGAAAACATCACCCAGACAGAGACGTCACTGTCCACCTGAGATCGTCTGCTCGATGACATCCGAGCCCCGTCTGTCAATCCGTGAGCCGGCCAAACAAAGCCGCCGTCGATATCCTGATGAGCTGAATCTTAACCTTTTTTCTGCTCCTCCTGACTTCACAGCAGCTCTATTGACTCGTGTTCGCAGGGTTAAATCAGTCCTTAAAGACTGATGGACCTCAGGAACGAGTCGATCACGTCCAACAACAACCGGACTTCTTTGGTCAATGAGTGAACCGAATCAGAGTCCATTTAAATGTATTTATGGTCCTTTTATACATAATGCTCCTTCCGCCTGATGATCCAGGTCTTTTGTACCGGGGTCCCAAACGTCTGGAAGCTCACTTCTTTCCCCCATAAGGAGTATTTGTGTAACTGGCCTGTATTTATATAGTGCCTTCTAGAGTCCTACAACCCCCCAAGGCGCTTTACAACACATCAGTCATTCACACACGGGTGGTGATGAGCTACAATTGAGCCACAGCCTCCCTGGGAGAAACTGACAGAAGATAGACTGCTGTACACAGGATCCACCGGTCCCTCCGACTAGCAGGGGGCGACGCCAGGCAGTGGGGTGGGGTTGCTATAACAATGCCAAGTTTTGTATGTGTTGTATGTCTCTTTTCTCCCTGCCTGTCCACCCCGGTGCGGTCTAACATGCCACAAGCATATGGCGCAACAGGATGAATATCCCACATTCCTCTTGCTGTATGTAGAGTAAAACTGCTGTGGCATATTAAGTCACCCAGATCAGCCATTCTGTCTGCTACAACTGCCAGGACAGGACAGGTTAAAAAAAACGCAACCCCAAGTTTTGACTCCACCCCCCCATCCGACGATTCGCCTCAGTCCTCCTCAGCAACCCACTGATTAAAGGGGGAACTCCTGAACTCTGAGCCACCGTCTCCCTCTGTGGGTCTGAAGCTCGGTTAACAGAGCAGGATTTTTAATCGGTCGGACGATTTCTAAAACATGGTCCACACGTGGTGATAAAAAATCATGGACAGGACAGTTTGGTCCAACGTTGTGTGGTACGGGGCAACACGGCAAAAACTACACCCTACACATGAACCGATTTCACACACGAACCTTCCGGTCAGACGGGAATTCTTGCAAACATGGTGGAAGAGGAGTGTGCAGCGTGCTTGCATCACCTCGCCTTCTGATTGGCTACATGCCACATTCAACAGGTAACATGCTGGTTTGACCTCCATATCTGGCCGAGACAGATCTGGGCAGTCCCAATGTCCCTCCAATCAGATCCAGGCCACTCTTAACACACAACACATGGCAGGAATGTTTGATAAGATTATCTTTAGGACGAATATGGTAATTGGGCGTGTCCTCAAGATTTTCAGAAGAATCGGGTCAAAAATTGGCGTAATTATCTTGCCGTGTGAACCGGGTCTTAGGCATATAAATATATATTTTTTTATGTTTTGCTAGGTGTACCAAACCCACAGCATTAAAGTGACTATGTGTAGTTTCCTGGCGATAGGGGGCAGTACATACATTTCAGGGTAGTTTTACACCATATCTCCGTGACTGTCGCTAGTTTAAAAAAAACATTACGGTAAATGTTACCTGTCGAGCAGAAAACATGCGAGACTCGGCGTGACTCCTCAGACTTTGATAGTCCTTCAGTTAATTCCATTGAGAGAATACAATGCTGATGCTAGTTTTCTGGCGGTCCCGGATCTGCTCGGGGTCCTGCGCCTGCCGATGACGTCACACTACGGCAATACCACTCGGCCAAAATATAGTGCATCACTGTTTTCATTCTGTTCTTTCACATAGGTTTTGGAAAGAGTTTAGCAGTTTTGTTATTAAATTCTTGTTTCTTACTGCTTAAGTGTTTTCAAACGTGGTAACGTAACTTCTGCAAGTCGTACGTCCAACCAATCATCTAATGTGATGTCATCGGCAGGCGCAAGACCCCGAGCCGGCTCACGACGTAGAAGGAAACATGTCGTCTGATATGGCATCCCCCAGAGACTTAGACTCGTGCCCTATGTATTTTAGACCTGATTTTTATGTTTATATGTTACGAAGTCGCCAATATTTTTCAACGACTGGACATCCTTTCATTCATTTTCAACAACATTTAGATGGATATTTCCAGAGATTAATGGTAAAAACTACATTGTCACTTTAACGTGTAAACGTGACACATGAATCATTGAACTCATAGAAACAGGTCGAGTCAGCAAAGTAACGGGTCTAGTTTTCATCAGTTTTTCTCATTTTTGTGCAGCTCAGCCGCTTCTCTGCATCATTTGACATGGCCTTTTTCCCCCTTTGGTTTTTAATGATACACACATCTCCCCCTTTCATGTGCAGCTTTCTCTCCTCTCTCGCTCTCTCCCTTTTCCCGTCTGCCTTCAGACCGCTTCCTAATGGTCGGGCCGAGCGGAGTCATCATCACATCCATCAGGGCACAGTCATTGCCTGAGGAAACATGGGCCAATTATGGCCATAAATAATAATGGGAGAGCACATCTGGCGTTATGACTGATGGCCTCTCTCACCGCTCATTTACATGGCTTTTGTGTGGCCATCAGCAGCTTTGCTTCAGTGTAACGCTCAGAAAATGAGCCTTTCAGAGAACATAGTGACTCGGTGGGGGGAAAAATGGCACCGGGGTTGCAAATTTGCCCCGAAAAGGACAGGAAGCAGCGAGCAAGAGAGGATAAAGAGGTCTTAATTGTTCCTTTTTGTGTTGCCATACATTCTTCCTGTATGCGTGTCACCTCGTGGCCTGTCTGTGCTTGTGTTCGACAAAGAGTAGTCCATCCATCAGCATCTATTACCGTGACATAAAAGGAGATTGATTGTGTCTGTGCGGTCAGGTAACAAACCAGCCACCTCCGACACTCAAACACACACCCTACAGATCCCTTACACGTGTCTGTGCCCTTCTGCTGCTTCCTCGGTGCCTCCTGGGTCATCTTCTCAAGCGCAGTGAAAGGTGATAGAGGTACTTCACAGCACAGAGTGGCGGTCAGTTTTTAATTTCTCAACACAAGACGGCGCTGAGAGGATCCGTCTTTTGGGTCGGGAGTGGATTGGAGCCAGAGAACAAAAGCCTGCAGCATGCTGACGTGTGTCCCAGGAGCTGATAAGCCCTGTTGTTAATGGTGTTAGGGTAGATTTCATTACCCTCTCCAGACTGCTCTCATTAAATAAACATCCTCCTGTCACATCCCTCACCCTCAGAGCGGAGGAGGGGAAGGAGCTATGACAGAGGCAGACAATAAAGTGGAATGTTAATGAAAAACTTGTCAGTCAAAGTCGCATCGGTTGTAAAATCTTTGTTAGCAGAAAAGCTTGCAGTGTAGGTTTTTATAGCGTAGCTAGCAGTTTCGCCACAGGAGAGAAAGCGTTGGCCGGTCCATCACGTCAATGCAGCGTGGTGAGATTTACAGCAGGTGCAAAAAGGACAGATCGCTGGGATTTTGGGGATTTCTTTACTTTTCCTTTTGCACCACCCTGGGGTTGGTTTCTGAGACTCTTCTGGTCTTTTTTTATGGCTGATTTAAAGTCTAGATATTTTGAAGTAGGTTCCTGTGGAAAGGTTATGAACAATATCTGTTATAGAAGTCTCTTGGAACAACCTTGGTCTGGAGAATTTGCTTCGATTCATTAATCAGAGCAATGCAAAGATCAAAGTGTGTTGTCATCAAAACAACTCCAGTCCTGAAAATCCCAGAGCAGATCATACATATTCTACCATTTTTAAACCTGTACAGCTATTTGCATGAAACTATGTGGTTATGTGGTCAGCTGCAGCACAACTATGTGGATAGAATCCGTAGGACCTTGGCTTCAAATGGGTGGCTAGAATGTGGATTGGGTAATTCCTCCCCTTCTCTAAATCAAATATAATTAAATTAACCCAAAACAAGTTCTTCATCGTCTTTTTACATTACTTATAATATAGATTTTTCCTTAGAATTTATACTCTTATATTTTATACAAATACTTAGGGGTTAAAGCTGTGTCATCACTCATACTTCATGCTTTAAGGGGTGCTGGGATAGAACTTAGGGGATCTCCTGCACCCCCAAAAACGCCTGAATCAGATTTCTCCATCTTCACTGCAGGTCTCTTCTTGTTTTCCAGCCTCCTCTGCTGCTCGCTGACCACAATGTTAACCCCTCACCTGAGCCTACACAGACTCTCCTCCTCTGCTCTGACTAATCGATGCCACCCTCCTCTCTGCATCTATCTGGGTGCTCTCATTGTTTTGACGTCTAGTTAATTCTCGGCTCGTGATTTATCAAATTCTTATTACCGCTTGCTGAAAGCCTCATCCGTTGTCCTGATGTATGGTAATGATAGTCCCGTAAGGCCGCCTGAATCGCAACAAACCCTCTCATTTTTTACACTCTTTCTCTCTCCTGCCCGTTTTTTGTCATTAATACCTGTTCTATGCAAACTGTTCCAGTTTTGGTTTGAACATGCAGCTGTCTCAGCAAAGACACCATCCTGTCTTATGAAGCATCGCTTCACTGTAATTTATGATAGAGTGTTAGCAGGCCATAGAGATCAATACAATGGGTTTGTGTTGCCTTTAAAACAGTTGCGTCCGATCAACTGATTACTCTTCTTGAACTACACAGCAGGTTTGATAAATTCCAATCCGGTTTTCGTAAAAAGCATTCAACAGAAACAGCTTTGATTAAAGTTTCCAGTGACATGATGGCTGCAGACAACGGGGAATTCACAGTCTTAGTACTGTTGGATCTTTCTGCAGCTTTTGACACTGTTGATCACAGCACCTTAATTAACAGACTTGGTGACTCTGGAACTGTTCTAGACTGGTTCAGATCGTACCTTTCTAACAGAAGTTTCAGTGTCTGTATAAACAGAATCATGTCAGATTCCACCAAGCTGTTCTGTGGGGTGCCCCAAGGCGCTGTTTAGGGTCCACTCCTATTTTTACTATATATACACACTATTGGACAGGTAATTGATGCTTTTCATGATGTCTCCTATCACTGATATGCAGATGACATTCAGCTGTACTGCTCCTTTAAGGATTCTGAGTTCTATGAACTGGCTGAACTACTAGAGTGTCTATCAGTGATCACTAGCTGGCTAGAAGATAACTTCCTTCAATTAAACGCTGAAAAGACTAAATGTCTGATCATTGCACTGAGAGCATAGCCAAATTCTTGCTTTGTTTGCAGAGTTTGGTCTAGGCACGCTTCATTGGAACCCTCGCAGCCTGCGGCTGTCCAATCACAGCTCGCTATAGTTTTGGTTGGGCCAATCACAGCGCTTTATATTTTGGGCCAATCACAGAGCGGGAGTAGCTGATGACATCAGCACTGCGGCCGCGAACCCAAGCAACATGGCGGCAACGCAGGAACCACGTTCGTTTGAGACGGCTTTGTCATCAACATTGGATTATTTAGACTCCAACGTGCGTAAGTCTGTCGGCTGTACTTAGCGGCTTCTTATTTTTATCAAACAAAGTAGTGCAATGTCCCAGTACACCTGATGGTCACATGTTTATCATACAAAAACAACAGAAATCATTGATGTTAGACGCCATTGCTGGCTCCCGCTTTTCCGTCGCTGTGATTACGTCACGTTGTTCATTACTCTGATTGGTCCTAGCGCTATCCAATTGCGTGCTGACATTTTGAAAGACAACCGTAGATCCCGCCTCACAACTGAGAGCTGTCAATGGTTCGTGGCCAGACTATATCTTCACATATATAGGATGGCTTGCCAGGCTACTGAGAGCATGCTTCCTCTGATTAGTCAACAACTTGGTCATTTAACTTCTGCCGTCAAGTCAAACTTGAGGAACTTGGGTGTTGTCTTTGACCAATCAGTGTCTCTCAAAGGTCACTCAAAAACGCTGGTCAGAAACTGTTTTTATCACTTGAGAAATATCTCCAAACTGTGAAGGTTAGTGTCAAAACATGAGCTTGAAATGGTTCTCCATGCCTTTATCTCCTCCCGTCTGGATTACTGTAACACACTTTTCACATGTTTTAACAAAAAAGCCCTTGACCGCCTTCAGTTGGTCCAGAACTCTGCAGCGAGGCTCCTAACTGGAGCAAACAGAAGAGCTCACATCACTCCTATTCTGATGTCTCTACCTTTAGAATTCATTTTATGACTTTATGATTTGTTTTGTTGATCTTTGTGAAGCACTTTATGATTCTCTTTCTGAGATAAGTACTTCTCTAAATATAAAGAATATTTAGTTTTTAAAACGCACTTCTTTCAGTTGGAATTGGAAAAAAATTGTTATAATTTAACAACCTGTTAAAATGCACTAGAATGCAGGAAATGGCATCTACGTCATTCATTGTGTCCACACACACACACACACACACACCTAAATTTAAGTTTATTTTCTTTAAAAACCCTGACTTTACAATTTCAGGGAATATCCCAATTTCAATATATTAAACGTATGTCTTTAGCCAAGGAAATTTTATAGTAAAAGTGTACCACTGGTATTGAGCTTTGACAGATTTTGATTATATTTTGGTTTGTAGGAGCCACTTAGATTAAAGCAGCATAGGTGCTTTTATGTTGAAACAAATATAGGAAGTGCTTCCGCTGCTCACAGGAGAACTCTTTAACTGACTTCACCTGTGACCCCCTCCAGGAAATACTCTGGACCCGCCCCTGCCTTCCAGAATGAGCCAGTCCAGGGCTCTGTCACTTTAATGCAAATAAGCTGTTTCTGGCCACACCCACCCAACCCCCTGATTGGCTGCTATGAGGTGACGAGCTTGGATATGTAGGAGGGGTTCAGAGTAGAGCTGCTGCTTCTCCACATTTGCAGCTGAAGCCTTCCTAAACCATGACAATTTTCCTTATTGTGACATCACAATAAGAGACATTTTGAAATGTAGGTTCAAATTTTCACCTTTATAATATGCTGCTTATTCAGATGCTAGTTTAGCTAGAAGATGTTTGTTTACTCCTGTTAATTTTCAAAAAAGAGCTGAAGTAAGCTTTAGTTTCCTTCCCAGGTAAAAGTATGTGCTCCCTCCCTACTTCTTCATCCTGCTCTCCTTTCTCTCCTCCATTCTTGCCTCTTTTCTGTCTCCCATCGTGTCCACCTTTTGTCTTTACCCTCAGTGAAGGACACACACTGGAGTGGAGGAGGTCAAGCATTAGCACAACTATTTAATCACTGGCTCTGCTCTTCTTCCCTCCTCTCCTCCCTTTCTCCTCCTCTTCACTGACAAGTCATCTGTCAGCGGGCCGGCGGCTCTGGCCTCTCCATTAGAGCTGTGCCACCTCAGTATTTCTCAGCCCTAAACACACACACACACACACACACACACACACCCTCCTCAGACACCCTCCTTGTAAGCAGGGAGATCAATGCCGCCATCCCCGAGCATCATTTGTCACACCGCTGCCCTCTCTTTGATGAGCTTTTCTAGCTTCAGCTCCTCCTCTTTATTCATCCTCCCTTTTTCCTCTGCTCCTCTCATCCCTTGTTTAGTGTGTTTGAATCTTTTGACTCACACAGAGTCACTTTTATCCAAACCTGTTTCACTGTCAGCCGCATTTTACCTCCCTGCTTTTCCAGTAATGATGATAGCAACGTTTTTACCACAGGGTGGTGATTGCACCGGCCACTCGTGGACAGTGGTGGGGAGAGTTAGGTGGGCTCTTAAAAATCAAAACACCACATTTTTAAAATTATAACGTTAAAAGTTAGTTCAAAATCTGACTGAAGTGAAAGAGCACTGAGGACACCCGTCCCTGGGGTCGGTCCTGTCTGAAGGATCAAGATAAATTTAATTTAAAATTTAGATATTTTTTCATTATACACTCACCAAGACATGCCAACTGAGCGTCAAGTTTTTCTAACGAGAAACAGTGTTTTAAAGATTCAGCTTTTGGTGTAATATAAGCTAGTTTTGGTTTGAACGGACCAAGTATTGTGTTTTTTTTTAACTAAAACTGATCAAACATGGTGGAGGATAAAAATTCAGTGGATCAGAATCTAACTTTGGTGTTTGATTAGACTAGTTCCATGCTAATTTTTCTTATTGTGACATCACAATAAGGGACATTTTAAAATGGCTTGTTCCAGGCATGTGATTCCTGGACCCAAACACAGAGTAAAAGCGGATGGATGGTTTGTCCTCTAAAGTCTGATATCTGAAGCTGTTTGGTCTCTACGGAAGAGGATTAGGGTCAATGATAAAAAAAAAGAAAAGAAAAGAAAGAGAATTCTGACTTTAATCTCAGAATTCTGACATTTTTTTCAGAATGGAAAAAAGTCAGAATTCTGAAAAAAGTCAAAATTCTGTTCAAAATATTTGCTGAAAGATTCAGTTTGACATTTTTACCAATGGATTAAATTTACGGTTGAGTCTCAGAAACGCACTTCTTGTTTTTGTTTGAGCTGATTTCCCACCATCACCTAAACCCATTACTGATAGATGTGGTTTTGGCTTTCCTAAACTTCTTCAGTTGCTGGTTTCTAACCAAGGCACCAAACAATATCACTAAAGCACACACGCACGCACGCACGCACACACACACACACACACGCGCGCGCGCGCACACACACACACACACACACTCAGACTAACCTGTATAGGGCAGACTTCTGCTGTTTGCGCTGTTTTTGTGATCATTATGTATCTTTGTATAAATTAGCAGTATTTGTATAAATTAGCTTTCCTAAACTTCTTCAGTTGCTGGTTTCTAACCAAGGCACCAAACAATATCACTAAAGCACACACACACACACACGCGCGCGCGCGCACACACACACACACACTCAGACTAACCTGTATAGGGCAGACTTCTGCTGTTTGCGCTGTTTTTGTGATCTTTATGTATCTTTGTATAAATTAGCAGTGACGGGATAATTATTCTCAAAGGCTTTTGTGCTCTCCATATTGACTGTGTAAGACTTGTGTTTGGAGCGCGGTTCAGGTTCTGTTTGCACTCTGCAGCTGTGTAAAGACTCTACATAAAGAACAACATTGTAAAGGAAATGCAGACACCCAACTGGTCAGCTCTGCTGAACACAAAGGAGAGACTTTAACAGTATTTCAGCAGGATCACCATGAGAAACACACAATATGCTCAGTGCAGATTGTTTTGGCTTTTAATTTATTGTTTGTTAGCACGAGCCCTTCTTAGTTTACGCTACTTCCTCACATATCTTGTGATTTTGCTTCAGTTATTCTACTTTTGCCTAGCTGCTTTAAAAGATTCAATGGGAATTCACAAATTTTTAAAGACCAAGTTCACTTGTTTTTTTCAACACATTTGCAGTGGTCTCTACTATAAATAAATACCTTGTGAGTCGATCTCTGTGGGAAAAAAAGCTCTCATGTTCCTGATTCAGGAGATGTGGGCAGGAAACAGTAGGATTTGGAGTCGTATTTCCTGATATTCGGATATCTCTCCTCTGATTGGCTAACAGCAACGTGACTCTATACTGACTTCGTTTGCTCTACAACGTTGATGTTTTATCTCCACAAATAACACAAGCCTGGAGGAGTTCTGCTGTGTGGTGGAGTTGCTAATGCTAACAGTTAGCTTCTACTAGCTGAGACGTTCTCTGCTGTTTCCTGGACGCTAAACCAACAACAGCCTTCCCCGTCGTGAGTCAAGATGGGTGAGTCCATGAATGTTAATTCACGCACCTCGGTTGATGCAGAGTTGGCAACCTTTCTCATAGACAAGTAAGTCTTTAAAATATAAATATATGAAAACACAACACAACATGAGCATAATAACTGTAAAACAACGTGTTTTAGCCGTTTGTCGGCTAGAGGAGCGCATTCATGAACGAGAGGCGTTGCTTTCGGCTGTAAATACGGAGGTGGAAACCACGGCTTAGTGTGATACATTTGTTAGCCACTAGATGGCAATGTCAGATAAGAAAATTAATAGAGTTCTACTTTAAAAGCACACTTTAGAAGTATTTTCGTTCCAACTGAAGCGTTTATGAGTGCCATAACAGAAGCAAATACACAGAAACATTTATTGTACTTTTCTCACATTCTGACTAAATATGCTAGTTTGTGATTTTATTTATATTTCCTGGAATTATTTTGATATTGACTGATGCATTCATCACCTCTGCAGATATTTTAAATTATTTAATTTCAATTTCTGCATTATACATGCTTTCTTTGTGAGGGTTAAATCCAGGTAGAAGGTGCACTCAGCTCTTTCTTTCTTTGAAGTTCTCACCAGATCAAGTGTGGGTTCAGAGAAGGACTCTGATGTCTTCATCTCCAGGTTTCTTTAATCACTTTACGTGTCTTTCATCTGCTGCTGAATTCACTCCTCTGGTTTTCTGTCAGTAACGTGCCAGGAGCCTCGGTCTTGTGCCAAGCTAAGAGCTCTTTTGTTGCCAGCGTGGGTCACGTTGCGTTGGAAGTGATCAGGACGGTCTGTCACTGCTTGGCAGCGTGAGGACAAGCTGTCATGTTTTATTGATTTCTCCGTTAGATGGAAGGTTCATGAGAAGCCTGGAGCAGAAATTCTGCTCCCACTGCACTTCTTTACCCCTCGTTTGTTTATTAAAGGCAATTATTTAATTTTATGCACCTGTCTCTCCTCTGATTGGCTAACAGCAACACGACTCTACCACTGACTGTTTGCTCTGCAACGTTGATGTTTTATCTCCACAAATAACACAAGCCTGGAGGAGTTCTGCTGTGTGGTGGAGTTGCTAATGCTGACAGTTAGCTTCTGCTAGCCCAGACGTTCTCTGCTGTTTCCTGGACGCTAAACCAACAACAGCCTTCCCCGTCGTGAGTCAAGATGGGTGAGTCCATGAATGTTAGGTGACACTGTGACATAGATCTGTCAGGATTTTCTAATCCTATGTTTCACCGTCTATTTTCTGTCAGAAGCTAATGCAGGAGATAGGTGTAGGATACTATTTTCATGTTCAGCCGGCATGAAAAACCCAAGAGTGACCGATTTTAATCAGAAATAATAATAATAAAAATGATTTTTTAGTGTTCCACGCCTTTAAAACTAAAATGCAATGAATGTGAAGCATTAAAAAGCAGGTATTTGTGTTGAGAAACCAGTTTATTTCAAAACCACATTGAATGGTAAATGGCCTGTATTTGTATAGCGCCTTCTTAGGGTTCTACAACCCCCCAAGGCGCTTCACAACACAATCAGTCATCCACCCATTCACACACACATTCACACGCTGGTGGGGATGGGCTACATCGTAGCTACAGCTGCCCTGGGGCGCACTGACAGAGGTGGGGCCTGCCGTACACTGGCGCCACCAGTCCCTCCGACCACCCCCAGCAGAAAGATAAGAAAAGTTTTTTTGTATTAAAATAATAATTCAAAAGGATTTAATTCACTTAAAATGTGCTAAAAAATAAATGATAAAGGAAAGTTTGATCTTCGAGGCATATGGATACACCTTAATAAAATGGGAATGGTTGGTGATATTAACGTCCTGTTTGTGGCACATTAGTATATGTGAATAACTCATGAATGAATAAAGTTACGTTAAAACCAAGCACACCATTGTTTTTCTTGTGAAATTACCAATAGGTTTGATGTGTCACATGACCCTCTTCCTATTGAAAAAAACAAATGGTGGATCCAAGATGGCCGACTTCAAAATGGCCACCAGCCATCTTGAAAAGTTTGCCCCCTCACATATACTAATGTGCCACAAACAGGACGTTAATATCACCAACCATTCCCATTTTATGAAGGTGTATCCATATAAATGGCCCACCCTGTAGATAATGAACATCTGGCTCCTCTGCTAATGCTAACATGAGGCTAAACGCGCTGTAACTCCATCAGGAAGCTATTATGGTTCAGCTCTGAGCAGCATCACCACACCAGCTCCTGATGTAAGGACCTGGAGGATTTTCTGAAACCCTTATTCCCGTCTCCGTGTGGTGACTCTTTCCGCTGCCCCACCAGCTGCTCCCTGTAACTGGTCCCTTCCGTCCACCAGCTGGCCCAGTTCCCATTCCTCAGTGTTATTATTGGATTTCAGAAAGCCAGGAGGGAGCATATATCACACATCCCTTCATCACCCCTCCCCTCATTTACACTCGTTCTTTCATTCATCTTTTTCCTTTTTAATAACTCCCTCTCTGCTCTTTGCCCATTAATAAAGATGAACTCACTCTGCTGTCGCCTCTTGCTCTCATCTTTCTCTCCAGCTCAGTGTCACAGCCTCTCTCTCTTTATTGACCCTCTTCTGAAGGCGTCATCCCCCCATCTTACACACCTCCTTCCCTGCAGGTTCTCTCCCATCTCCCCCTCATGCCTCAGGTTCACTCTCTTCCTCCCGGTCTGCCCTCAGTAAAAAGCTCTTGTCCTCCCTTCATTCCCCTCACCTCTCCTTTCTTCAATTTCTCTCCTCCTGACACAGCAGTCCATCATGCGCTGGCCTCTGGACGCTGGCCTTCCTCTGACGCTCTCATTCATCAGGACTTTGAAAAGCTGAAATCACTCTCTCCTCTCCTCCGCTGGCCGCTGCCACTTATTGCGCTATCCATCACACCTGGCAGGTGATCAATACGAGCCCTTCCCCTCTGCTCCTCCTCTCTCTCTCCCCCCTCGCCACATCCTCCCCTCCTCTCCTGACTTCATCTTCTTCACTCTGCAGTGTGTTTCTTTCATGTGTGGCTCGGTGCAGCTCGGGTTTGTGAGGGAAAAAAACCCTGTCAGGCCCTTTAGGCACCTGAAACGTGGAACAAGACAGGAGTTAAATGTCAATAACAATCTCCTCTGACATGCACATGCGATTCAGGTGGCTTGATAGGACTCTAGATGAAGATTTGTTTGAGGATGTAGCTACATCTCAGTTTGCTTCATTTATGATCAGTAATGTGTTGGGTCTTGTAGTTTTATTTAGTCTCAAATATGATTGAGCATGACTTTTTTCCTAAGTGCATTCAAGTTGGTAGATGTTTGCTTATTGAATATTTTATTCAGGGTCTCAGGAGGTTTAAAGTAACACTAAGGAGTTTCCTGCTCCTCCGCCCTACTGGTTGAAAGTGGAATTACAACTGTCGTAAACAACCCTGCTGCAGCCTACTGTAGCTAGCGCTAACAACGAGCTAACGCTAACAACTGATACTAAAAGATCCACACAGATGGACAAAAATATTATTATTTACAAGTCCAGTAGCAACAAAGCCAGGTCACCATCTGTTACAGCCCTTGGCTGTTTGTGTTTATATATTTTATGTTCTCCCCTGATTTCCTCCATTTCAGTGTGTGTGTGAGAGAGAAGGCCCGCCACACCTGGTTCCTCTCCCACTGATTGTTTCAACCAGCTGTCCCTGGTTGCAATCAGGCTGGCTCAGCTACAAAAAGCCAGCCTGTCTTCAGTTCAAGGGGGCAGCAGGACAGAGATTCTCTGGACTGTTGTCTCCCCGGTGGCTTTTTGGTTTGGAACTTTGTTTGATTTGTTTTTGTGTTAAAATAACAACTTGTCTCTGCTTTTATTCCCCTTTTAGGAGAAGACTGATTCTTAAGGGGGAATACATTTTTGGCGCTAAGGCTAAGTGACCAGAGACCTTTTGGGGAAGTTGTTCAGGTCTCCACACATACGTGTTTTGGTCAGCAGAGACCCCCAGTCCAGTTGTTATTGTTTTGCCACCGGTTTTCATTGTTCAGTTCCCTTTGTAAATAAATGGTTTCACTTATTTTTGCACCCGAGCATGTGTCCTTCTTTGTTACCCTGGTACCTAGACGGCCAGGTTTGTAACAAAATGGGGGCTCGTCCGGGATCTTATGATCCCAAGCCACGTTGGACATGTGTTCGGTGTGCTTGTTTAATTCTATGGTTTATTTTTTTCAGCTGCTCCATTCCATCCACTTTTTATTCTGTTTGTGCTTGTGGGTGTGTGCGCGTGGGAGGTGACTCTTCGGCTGGAGGGACGAAGACTCGACGCAATGGATCGTCTGCGGGTGAGTGGCCCCGCTTATTGCCTCCTTCGGGACGTGAGGAGATGTGTCCTATGATGGAGACGCGTCACCCTGACGACACCGCCTCCTACCATGTCACGGACGAGGAAGTGCCCTGCCGGGGACTCGTGGAGGAGGATGGAGGCTCTATACAGAACTGTGTTGGTCCGCTTCGCCGTTGGTCGCCTCCCTCACTGCACGTCGCACCACCCCGGACTTTGGAAGGAGCAGTTTGTTTTGTTTGTTTGGGACAGTTTTGTTTGTGTGGGGAGGTTTTTGTTTAAATTAAAGCCTATAGCTTTAATTTCTTTGAAGGGGGGAAGTGTTACAGCCCTTGGCTGTTTGTGTTTATATATTTTATGTTCTCCCCTGATTTCCTCCATTTCAGTGTGTGTGTGAGAGAGAAGGCCCGCCACACCTGGTTCCTCTCCCACTGATTGTTTCAACCAGCTGTCCCTGGTTGCAATCAGGCTGGCTCAGCTACAAAAAGCCAGCCTGTCTTCAGTTCAAGGGGGCAGCAGGACAGAGATTCTCTGGACTGTTGTCTCCCCGGTGGCTTTTTGGTTTTAAACTTTGTTTGATTTGGTTTTGTTAAATAACAACTTGTCTCTGCTTTTATACCCCTTTTTAGTTGAAGACGGAGGTCTTAAGGGGAATACACTTTGGAGCTAAGGCTACGTTACCCGAGACCGTTTGGGGAAATTGTTCAGGTCTCTACACATAAGTGTTTTGGGTCAGCAGAGACCCCCAGTCTAGTTGTTATCGTTTTGCCACCGGTGTTTATTGTTCAGTTCCCTTTGTAAATAAATGGTTTCAATTATTTTTGCACCCGAGCACGTGTCCTTCTTTGTTACCCAGGTCACCTAGACGACCTGGGGCGTAACACCATCAGTCCGTGATTTTGTAGCCTCCTTTAGCTCCCTCAAGCTAGCGTAGGCCACGCCGATGTTCTGGTTTTAGCTCTTTGCTTTGCCTCCAAAGACATTACTCTGTTACTTTTACTTCCAGGCTCCGCCAAGATGCCAACAAAACGAGCAAACTTCTTCTTCTGCTTTTTATTGATGATCGGTGAACTGAAAATGTTAACTGCTAACATTACAGCTAACAGTCACATCAGGTAAAGAGCTCCCCCTATAGAGCACCTACCTGCTCCACAAAACTATCAAGTGTGGTTTTTGGTCAGCAGAGGGCTGCAGCGTGATGTCAAATATGAAACTGGTCAAGTTTCTGACCCAACAATCACTGAGATCAATGTTAAAGCTCTAGCTTAAAGTTTAAAAAACTGTTTTGTTACTTTAATGCATCGATTAGATTATTTTCCTCATCTCTACCGAGCACCCCAGCTAAACAAACCAACACGCTGCCTAAAGTTATGATTGGTTCATCGGTGTGTCTGTCGTGCCGACAGCTATAGCAGACTAGCAAATGGCGTGACTCGGCGGAGAAAAAAACAAAACAAATGTGTGCCGCGTTCAGAAATAATGGCATAGACGGGTGATAGAATGAAAATAGACGGTTCTACGATCTCCAAGCTTTGGTAGATCGTCATCACATTAAAATCCTTAACGATCTTATATCGTCAAATCGCACGGCCCTACTTGTTAGCATCATTAGCCTCTATTGTGTGGGAGTCATTGTACAACGATGCTAACGACTAGGTAGGGAAGAGGGGTATTCACAGGCAGTTTTGGCTCATTTAGCAACAATAGACAGCTAGTTTATAAGATCGACTCTCCCATATTCCAGTCAGAATTGACAAAGCTCCTCGGAAGAGAAGCGAAACGTCTTCAAGAAACCAAAGAATTCCAGTTGCCTTCATTCGAACCCAATTTGTATTGGTCATTTAACTTCTGCCGTCAAGTCAAACTTTTTTTAAAAAAATTTTATTTAAGTTTTATGCATGTAAAGTGTTTTGTACAGATATTAATGAACATCAAAACTAAACTAAAAAGAGTAAAA
This sequence comes from Aphyosemion australe, assembly GCA_006937985.1. NCBI lineage: Eukaryota > Metazoa > Chordata > Actinopteri > Cyprinodontiformes > Nothobranchiidae > Aphyosemion > Aphyosemion australe. The sequence goes on from SSNS01000017.1 coordinate 2,603,919, forward strand.
AAATAAAATAAAATATGAGGATTGTATAAAGCATCATATCTCATAAATTAAATATATCAACAGCCAACTGTATACAATTATAGAGGAAGTCACACCAGTTCCATCGCCCATATGTACTAAAGTGTCTTATTAACATTATGAATGTGAACAGATCAGTTGACAAACGCTGTTCCATTTATCCGTTAAAGCTTTATTGCTGCTTTGCAGTCTTCCCAGCATATTTTCACAAGTTGCATTTCCTATCATTCTTTCTTTCCACATATTTGTTGAGGCGATTTGTGGATCCCTCCAGTATCTCAACAGCAATCGTGCATACGTTACAAATCCTGTATTAATAACTCTGAAAGATTCTTTGTCCATCTGTGGGACTAGACTTCTGTCCCCCAACAGGCATAACCTCGGTGTACAGGGTAGGTTGTTTCCTGACCAAGTCTCCAAAAATTTCACAACCTCTTTCCACCTAGGGAGCACCTCCTGACAGCTCCAGAGTGCATGCAAAAATGTCCCCTTTTCCTTCCCACATTTCCAACATATGTCATCCCTACCAATACCCATTTTATGGAGTCTTGAGGGTGTATAGTAGTACCTGTTAAGGATCTTGTATTGAGTACATTTGCCTCTCGCCTCCCTAATATAATTCCCATTATTAGCTACAATAGAATCCCAATCCCTGTCCTCTAATGTGTATCCCAAATCTAACTCCCAAATCCTTTTTAGACTCTTCAGAGGTTTATCCTTAATCCAAGGACAGATCCCATACCATTTCGAGGCTTTGTTTTTAGGGGGTGTTAACTTCAAAAACTTTTGTATTGGGTTCGAGGATATATAATTCGGAGCTATGGCTTTCAAACTATCTCTGATCTGTAGATATTTCCAAAATTGTAAGAGACCCCCCAGGTTATATTCCCTCTCAAGATCCTCAAATTGAATAAAAATACCAATCCCTGTACATTTCATTAACCGTTCTTATACCCGCTTCCTGCCATTTGGTCCAATAAATCGTTTGTTTGCCGATCTTAATTTTGGGGTTGTTCCACAGTGTAGAGTATCGTTGCACGTATGGGGAAATAGAGCATTTAGCATGTACTTCATGCCAAACCCTTCTGGAGAATTCCATGATTGGGTTTGCCCCCACCGTCCCCTTTTTATCCATTTTTTGTGAAAATATTTAAATGGGGGTAAACGGTGAAGATAATTTTCGCTCTATCATGACCCAGTCTAGATCTACCTTCGTATTCGCCCAATGACAGGATAGTTTAGACATTTCAAAAGATATGCTGTAGTGTTCCAAATTCGGCAATGATAGACCTCCAGAGTCTTTTGGTTGATATAGCCTATTCATATTAATTCGCGGCTTGCCCCCATCCCACAGAAATTGTCTTATCAGGTTATTATATATTTTTAGCACTTGTGGTGGAATACTAATGGCTATCATACCAATATAATAGTTTAACAGTGACGAAATCATCATTTTAATTATGTTGATCTTCCCCCAAAGTGTCAATTGTAACTTACTCCAATTATTCAATTTTATCTCTATTTTATTTAGTAAGTTTTCCACATTTTCCGTCATGATTTCACCTATGTCCGGATTAAGTACTATGCCCAAATACTTCAACCCTTTTTGTACACTTTTGAATCCAAATGTGGCTAAGGTTTGTATGTCACACGATGTAGAAATGGGCATCGCCTCTGATTTATTCCAATTAATTTTATAGCCAGATATATTGGAAAAATTCTTGATCGCCTCCAACAATGGTGGTATTGAATTGACTGGGTTCCTACTAATTAGAAGAATGACATCAGCGTATAAAAATAGCTTATGCTCCCTTTCTCCCGCACTCACCCCCTGAATCTCTTGATGTTTCCTAATTTTTACAGCTAGAGGTTCTAAAAATATAGTGAATAATAGAGGACTTAGGCAACATCCCTGTCGGGAAGATCTGGATAATTTAAAAAAAACGGAGGTGATTCCATTGGTAATAACCGCTGCTTCTGGATTAGAATATAACGTTTTAATCCACCTACAGAAAACATTCCCCACCCCCATTTCTACCAGCACTGTAAACAGAAACTGCCATTCGACTCTGTCGAAGGCTTTCTGAGCATCTAATGAAATAACTGCTATCGGATCAGGGTTTCCCCTATTAGCCCATATAAGATGCAGCAACCTTCTCATATTATCACTTGGGGCCCCCGTCAAGTCAAACTTGAGGAATTTGGGTGTTGTTTTTGAGCAATCAATGACTGCGTTTACATGCAGCCAATAACCCGTTCAAAACCCGGTTATTGGCAATAACCGCCACGGTTATGAGCATAACCGGTTTTTAAAAACCGGATTATTACCCCTGGGGTAACCCTTTTCTAACCCAAATATCAGGTCATGTAAACGCGTATCGGAATAACCCTTTCAAAAGGTGCTCTCTGCGCATGTTCTATTCATATATATATATTTATATATATACTGCTCACAAAAATTAAAGGAACACTTTTTTATTGGACCTGGCATGAAATCAATTATACCTGTCTGATAATTTTCTGGTTGATTAAGCAGCTGAGGGCATTGTTAATCACTTTCAGCTGTATTGGTGTTCATGGACTTAACGACAGGTGCACTAAAGTGGCAACAATTACAAAACCCTCAAAACAGGACTGGTTTAACATGTGGAGGTCATTTCAAATTTCTCCCTCTTGATCTTTTTTGGCTGGTTTTCCACTCGTGCTAGTTTTGGCTTGAGTAATTATCTCTACTGGCAGCATGAGGCGATTCCTTAACCCTACAGAAGTTGCACAGGTTGTCCAACTTCTCCAGGATGGCACATCCACACGTGCTGCAGCAAGAAGGTTTAGTGTGTCTCCCAGCACAATCTCCAGAACATGGAGGAGATTTCAGGAGACTGGCGGTTATTCTCGGAGAGCTGGACAGGGCCGTAGAAGGTCCACAACCCATCAGCAGGACCGATACCTGCTCCTTTGTGCAAGGCGGAACAGGCTGAGCACTGCTCGTGCCCTACAGAATGACCTCCAGAGGGCCACTGGTGTGAATGTCTCTACCCAAACAATCAGGAACAGACTTCATGAAGATGGCCTGAGGGCCCGACGTCCTGTAGTGGGCCCTGTGCTCACTGCCCAGCACCGTAGAGCTCGACTGGCATTTGCTCAAGAACACCAGAATTGGCAAGTCCGCCACTGGTGCCCTGTACTTTTTACAGACGAGAGCAGGTTCACCCTGAGCACCTGTGAAAGAGTCTGGAGAAGACAAGGAGAACGTTATGCTGCCTGCAACGTCGTTCAACATGACAGGATTGGTGGTGGGTCAGTGATGGTCTGGGGAGGCATATCCATGGAGGGACGCACAGACCTCTACTGCCTAGGAAATGGTGCTCTGACTGCCATAAGGTATCCAGATGAAATCCTTGAACCCTTTGTCAGACCCTACGCTGATGCAGTAGGTCCTGGTTTTCTCCTAATGCACGACAATGCCCGGCCTCATGTGGCAAGAGTATGCAGGCAGTACCTGGAGGATGAAGAAATTGAAACAATTGAATGGCCTTCACGATCCCCTGACTTAAACCCAATAGAACATCTGTGGGACATTATGTTTCGGTCCATTAGGCGGTGCCAGGTTGCTCCTCAGACTGTACAAGAGCTCAGGGATGCCCTCACACAGATCTGGGAGGAAATGCCACAAGACACCATCCGTTGTCTCATTAGGAGCATGCCCCGACGTTGTCAAGCATGCACACAAGCTCGTGGGGGCCACACAAGATACTGAAAAGCATTTTGAGTTGCAGAAATTAAGTTTTTGAAATAATGGACTAGTCTGCCACATCTTCATTTCACTCTGATTTTAGGGTGTCTACACAATTGAGCCCTCTGTAGGTTGAAAACGTTTATTTCCATTAAAAGACTTGGCATCCTTTTGTTCCTAAGACATTGCCCTGTTGTTATTTGTATAGATATCCAACTTCATATTGAGATCTGATGTATCTAATGTGTTTCTTTAAAGTGTTCCTTTAATTTTTGTGAGCAGTGTATATATATATATATATATATATATATATATATATATATATATATATATATATATATATATATATAAGTTGACCAGTTCTTTTTTAGATTGTATGGATGGTGTCAGGTTATGGATGGCTTTTAACTTTTTGAATTTTAATGAGAAAAAGACTGCAGTTATAATTTTTAAACCAAATGATAGGGTGGGTGTGGCTGTGTTGGCTCCCTATGAGAAAGACGCGGTGACCAGTCTGGGTGTGAAATTTGATGCATCCCTAGGATTTGATAATCAGATAAATTCTGTTGTTAGATCGTGCTTTTTTCACCTGCGTCGAATTGCTAGGCTTAAACCATTTCTGTCACGTGACCATTTGAAAACGATAATCCGTGAATTTATTACTTCACGACTGGATTATTGTTATTCTCTTTATGCTGGTATTAATCAAGCTTCAATATCCAGACTACAAATGGTCCAAAATTCAGTCGCTAGGTTTCCAAAAAGGGGCCAGAAGAAGGGATCATATCACTCCCATACTGGCATCCTTGCATTGGCTCCCTATTCGTTTAAGAATTTATTTTAAGATTCTTGTTTTTGTTTTTAAATCACTACTGGGAACTGCACCACCATATCTGTGTAACCTTCTAGCCCGATACGTCCCATCACGACCGCTTAGGTCTACTACACTGGACCTTTTGGAAGTTCCAAAGGTGAATCGGGTCACCAGAGGAGAGCGGGCTTTTTCATTTCTTGGACCTAAATTATAGAATGATCTCCCGCTGGTGGTTAGGCAGGCTCCATCACTGGATGTTTTTAAGAGTAGATTAAAGACCCCCCATTTTTATTCTTTGGCTTATAGGAGTTGAGGTGAGACTTGATTTATCCCCTAATGTTTTTATTGCTATTGTACTTTTTAAGTTTTACTTTTACTGTTTAAGTAGGTATAATGATGTATTTTTTATTTTATTTATTTATTTATATTATTTATTTTTTTGTATCATGTAAAGCACTTTGGACATGAAAAGTGTAAGAAGGTGCTAATAAATGATGATTCTCCAGCCACTTGGGCCAGCTCTTCCGGGGGAATCCCAAGGTGTTCCCTGGCCAGCTGAGAGACAGTCTCTCCAGTGTGTCCTGGGTCTTCCTTTAGGTCTTCTCCCAGTTGGACATGCCCAGAAAACCTCACCAGGGAGGCGTCCAGGAGGCATCCTAACCAGAAGCCCGAGCCACCTCAAATGGCTCCTCTCAATGTGGAGGAGCAGCAGATCTACTCTGAGTCCCTCCTGGATGTCCGAGCTTCTCACCCTATCTCTAAGGGAGAGCCCAGACACCCTGCAGAGGAAAGTCATTTCAGCCGCTTGTATCCGTGATCTCGTTCTTTCGGTCACTACCCAAAGCTCGTGACCATAGGTGAGGGTAGGAACGTAGATCGACCGTTAAATCGAGAGGTTTGCCTTCCGGCTCAGCTCTCTCTTCACCACGACAGACCGGTACAACGCCCGCATCACTGCAGATGCAGCACCAACCCACCTATCGACCTCCCGATCCATCTTTCCCTCACTCGTGAACAAGACCTTAGATACTTGAACTCCTCCACTTGGGGCAGGACCTCATCCCTGACCTGGAGAAGGCATTCTACCCTTTTCCGACTCAAGGCCATGGTAGAAAATGTGTGTGTGTGTGTGTGTGTGTGTGTGTGTGTGTGTGTGTGTGTATTTATGGTTTGCGAGCCCGATTTGTCAGGTTACACACCAGCATTATGAGACCAGTCGGTTTATGAGACCAAATGTGTGTCCCCATAAACCACCACGTGTGTGTGTGTGTGTGTGTGCATAAATAAATTAATTAATAAATCTTGGGGTGACATAGGTTATCAGCCTAGAATCATGATATGCCCCACTTCCCACAGCCGAGACGATCGTTTTCATGTAACATTTGTGGGTGTGCACACTGCCGTTCGAGCCGCATTAATAAATAAAGAGAGAGCTGAGCCGATCTACGTTCCTACCCTCACCTATGGTCACGAGGTTTGGGTAGTGACCGAAAGTTAAAGTTAAAGTCTCAAGTATTCATCACACAATGGTGAAATTACATCTCCGCATTTGACCCATCCCCATGGTGGGGAGCAGTGAGCTGCAGCTGTGGCCGTGCTCGGGAACTATTTGGTGGTTTAAGAACGAGAAAGAACGAGATCACGGATACAAGCGGCCGAAATGAGTTTTCTCCACATGGTGTCTGAGCTCTGTTAAGGAGGGAGGCCCAGACCTCCCTCCTTAACACAGTTTGTTTTGACTAAATAAAGACTCGATTGTCCTAGTCTTTACTTCACAGATAGTCACAGACACAAAAACAGCTTTTCATGCTTTGCCCCCAGAAACCACATAAGGTATCCAAATAGCACAAGTCTATAATAAAATAAAAAACATCTGACATCTATTTTAATCACAAATGCATTCATATGGGTTTTAAAAGTACTGTTTCGTTTAAAAATTAAAATATGTTTATTATACATGAAGCTATTTCTGATCTATTCTAGTTCAAAGATCAATACTGCATCAACCTGGTAGCCCTTTGTATTACCCATCACCCATGAAGCAGCTCTCAGCTTCACAAAGGTTGGTGACCCCTGACTTAGAGACTTAAAAAAGTTGAAAAATGTGGGCTAACGCTAGCCTAGTAAGCCAGCCTATCTATGTGAATATATAGTCTGGCCACGACGCAAAGACAGATTTCAGTCACGGGACGGAACCTATGGTTGTCTTTCAAACCGTCTCCACATGCTATTGGACAACGAACATGACGTATTCACTGCCATGGATGTCGGTCAACAGGGCAGTCCGCCATACACTGTTGAAGAAGAGACAAATACATCCTTTTTCTAAATATCTGCTCTTGTTTCGGCTACTGTTCGACTAGATTTCTAGGCTAGGCTAATGCAGCAACATCTCAACATATAATATCTAGAGCCAGTCTCTCACTGGGAACAGAACTCACGAGGGAGTTTCCTAAACGTCTCCAAACATTATCAAGGTCTCTAGTTTCCTCGTGTCAGTCAGGTTTTTACCCGTGGCTCGGAAGTTGGAATAATTTTAAAAAGACAAAGCATTCCTTAAAATTGTCACCGACGCCTGTTGTTGACTTACGAAATGATCACTCTCGGCTACCACATACGGAGAAAACCAGGATCTGGCTTTCTGGATTCACTGCAATGAAGAAAATTGTATCTCAAAGATGGAAACCACCTAACAACTCGTCTTTTATGCACTGGCTTTGAGTTTATACGGATACTGCCTATATGGAACTATCAGAAGCAAGGACCAATGACGCAACTTCATATATTACGAACTCTTGAATGGAGTATATAACCTTCAGAGACCACTTTTGGATCAACGATGGGCTGACGGGTGGACACTGGGGAAGGGGTGGGAAGGGTAGGCTTTGGGGTTAAACGTTATAAACGAGAAGGTTGAAGTATGAAATGAATGTGAAATTTGTTAAGTTCTACATGTTCCCAATAAAACATGAATGACTAAATTAATAGTCACTGAGACGTTGTGAGCATCAAGGAACTGATGAGTTATTTCTTCCTTGTATGTTCTTTTGCATATTTCTCTCACGGTTGTGTCTCCAACTAGCCAAAAACAGCAGCAGCAACCCTAGGAGACACTGGCTTAAGGGTTCATTCGGCCTCCGTTCACCAATCCCACAAACATCACAGTTTACAATAAAACATGAAATGTTCTTGAACGACGAAAACGTGTTTTTAGCCGGTGAAAAGATAAAATCTTAAATGATCCACTGATGCTGCACAAAAAGTCTTTTTCAATAGCAGCCTGCAGGCAAACTGCTGCCTTTTCACCACCTCAGTGTGTCCTTTTGTGCATTTCTCATTATGTAACAATTTATGCAGAAAATTTTATTTAGACATGTTCTTGTGCATTATTGAAAGTGTGGACATGATTCGTAGCATTATTTCATTAAGCAGAGTAAACTAACATAACACTAGTTGCGTAATGCAATATATAATATATCATTGGATCACTTCGTGCCTATTTCTCTTTCTTTGCTCACTGATTTGGTGGCGGGGTTAAAGCCCTCTGGTACTCCGACTGATGCGATGCCCCCGCGTTTTCTTAAAGAGGTTTTTCCTGTGGTTGGCCAATCTGTTTTAAATATTGTGAATGGGAGTTTAGCTTCTGGAGTTGTTCCCCTGGCTTTCAAACAGGCAGTGGTCCAACCAGTTCTGAAGAAAGTTGGTTTGGACTCTGCCACCCTGGGAAACTTCCGTCCCATCTCAAAGCTTCCATTCTTGTAGTAAGTAAGTAAGTAAATTTTATTTGTATAGCACTTATCACAGACAGAGAATCACAAAGTGCTTCACAAAGATCAACAAAACACAAGATGGTCATCATAAAATGATCTTAAAACAAAACAACAGAATATCATAAAATCATTAAAAATCAGAAAACAGAAAGTCATAAAATTATAAAAATGATAAAACAAATGAAAGATTATTATAAATACAAGTAAGAAAAAATGAATAAAACATAAAAGATTTAAGTAAAAGCAGTTTTAAACAAAAGGGTCTTCAGCTTCTTTCTAAAGGTGACCAGACTGTCAGTAACACGTAGGGATAAAGGAAGTTCATTCCAAAGTCGGGGTGCAACAGCCTGGAAAGAGCGATCACCTCGACTTTTATATCTGGTCTTTGGAATTTCTAGAAGGTTCTGGTTGGTGGACCTGAGGGCTCGGGTTGGAGCATAAGGCTTTAACAGTTCAGTAACATAAGGAGGAGCTTGGCCATGTAGAGCCCTGTATGTTATAGTAAGGATCCTAAATTGAATTCTAAAGTTAATGGGTAACCAGTGCAGAGACATCAGAATAGGAGTGATGTGAGCTCTTCTGTTTGCTCCAGTTAGGAGCCTCGCTGCAGAATTCTGGACCAACTGAAGGCGGTCAAGGGCTTTTTTGTTAAAACATGTGAAAAGTGTGTTACAGTAATCTAGACGGGAGGAGATAAAGGCATGGATAACCATTTCAAGCTCATGTTTTGACACCAACCTTCGCAGTTTGGAGATATTTCTCAAATGATAAAAACAGTTTCTGACCAGCGTTTTTGAGTGGCCTTCAAGAGACATTGATTGGTCAAAGACAACACCCAAATTTCTCATGTTTGACTTGACAGCAGAAGCTAA
>SSNS01000017.1:2616696-2636696 GCA_006937985.1 Aphyosemion australe
AAAAAAAAAAAAAAAATCTCCAGAAACATAGAACTCATGAAGGTCCAACAAAATCCACAGAATCCAGCAATCAGTCACAGACAAACAGGTTTTTAGAGGAATTAAGGCACAAAGAGTAGGGAGCTGAAATAGACACGTCCGCAGGCTTCTTATCTCTTTGTAAGCTTCTTGAGAAAGTTGTTTTTACGCAGCTATCTGACCACTTGCAGACTTTTCACATTTTAGACCCTTTGCAATCAGGGTTCCGTCCAGGTCATAGCACTGAGACTGCCCTTAGAGTTTTTAATGACGTTCTGCGGTCCACAGATTCCGGCTCCCATGTTTTACTGGTGTTGCTGGATCTCACAGCTGCGTTTGACACCGTAGATCATGTCATACTTCTGTCTCGACTGAACCAGCTAGTGGGTATCCAGGGAGTTGCCCTCAACTGGTTCAGATCCTATCTTAGTAACCGAAGTTTTTGTGTGAGGCTGGGGGAGTATGCCTCTGAAGTCTCCTCTCTGCCCTGCGTTGTTCCCCAAGGCTCGATTTTAGGACCTTTGCTTTTTAATCTTTATATGCTTCCTTTGGCAGCTATTTTTAGGCGACATGGTGTGACGTACCATTTGTATGCTGATGACTGCCAATTTTATGTTTCTTTAAAATCATTAGAGTCAGTGCAACCGGCTGTGGATTGCCTGAATGAAGTGAAGGGTTGGCTTTGCAACAACCTTTTACACTTGAACGAGTCAAAGTTGGAGGCTCTTTTATTTGTTCCTCCCTCTCCCACTGCAGTTAGCCCTGTTCTGCCACCCTGCTTCGCCAGTTTAGTGAAGCCAACCATCACTAACCTGGGAGTAGTGTTGGACCCAGAGCTGCGGATGGACTCTCACATTAGTCAGGTGGTTAGATCATGCTTTTTTCAGCTTCGCCGAATATCCAAGATGAAGTCCATCCTGACTAGACGCAACTTGCACACAGTGATCCATGCATTTGTAATCTCGCGCTTGGATTATGCGAATTCCCTTTTTTATGGATCCACATCTTCCTCAGTTGCGCGCCTACAGCTGGTGCAGAATGCGGCGGCCCGCCTTTTGACGGACACCAGAAGGAGGGAGCACGTTACTCCTGTTCTGGCCCAGTTGCACTGGCTCCCGGTGCGCTACCGCATCCAGTTTAAAATTTTACTTCTTGTTTTTAAATCACTTTATCTTTATGCGCCAGTGTACTTGACTCAGCTAGTTCAGCCCTACATACCTGGTCGAACCCTTCGGTCAGCAGACCACCGCCTGATACAGGTCCCAAGTGTTCGGGTGAGGACACGAGGAGCACGTGCGTTCTCAATCTGTGAGCCTCGTCTCTGGAACCAACTCCCTTTGGCAGTGAGAATGGCCCCCTCTCTCCCTGTTTTTAAGGCACGCCTGAAGGCTTATTTCTATTCGCTGGCTTTTAATTCGGCCTAGTTTGCCTTTTATTATGTTTTTACTTTTTTATTGTTGATTTGGTAGTGGTCATCGGACTACTCACCATTTCCTGTATTGTATGTTTGGTTTTTGTGTATGCCTGTTGTTTTTACTGTACAGCACTTTGGTCGGCCTCGGCTGTGTATAAGTGTGCTCTACAAATATAAATGGAATGGAATGGAATAAACTTTTATATCAGCATGTTGCTTTTTTGTAAGTGAAGTTTATAAAAATCTACTAACAATCCTCCAATCTGCTTCTAAAATGAAGACAACGATATGCATTTATTATTTGTGGGCCGAGATGATGATTCACAACTGCACTGGAAATGAAAAACACCTGGAGAACATGTCTGAGAAGATGTTAGAAACCTTTCCAGCACCCCAGAATCATGATAAAATCAATCAAAAAAATCAATCTTGGGGTGCTGTTGAGGTGATCAGCCCAGAATCATGATAAATCAATCAATCAATAAATCAATAAATCAATAAATCAATCTTGGGGTGACGTTGAAGTGATCACGCCAGAATCATGATAAATCAATCAATCAATCAATAATCAATAAATCAATCTTGGGGTGACATTCAGGTGATCAGCCTATAATCATGATAAATCAATCAATCAATAAATCAATAAATCAATCTTGGGGTGACGTTGAAGTGATCACGCCAGAATCATGATAAATCAATCAATCAATCAATAATCAATAAATCAATCTTGGGGTGACGTTGAGGTGATCACCCCAGAATCATGATAAATCAATCAATCAATCAATCAATCAATCAATCAATCAATCAATCAATCAATCAATCAATCAATCAATCTTGGGGTGACATTGAGGTGATCAGCCTATAATCATGATAAATCAATCAATCAATCAATCAATAAATCAATCTTGGGGTGACGTTGAGGTGATCACCCCAGAATCATGATAAATCAATCAATCAATAAATCAATCTTGGGGTGACATTCAGGTGATCAGCCTATAATCATGATAAATCAATCAATTAATCAATAAATTAATCTTGGGGTGACGTTGAGGTGATCACGCCAGAATCATGATAAATCAATCAATCAATCAATTAATTAATCAATAAATCAATCTTGGGGTGACGTTGAGGTGATCACCCCAGAATCATGATAAATCAATCAATCAATCAATTAATTAATCAATAAATCAATCTTGGGGTGACGTTGAGGTGATCACCCCAGAATCATGATAAATCAATCAATCAATTAATCAATAAATCAATCTTGGGGTGACGTTGAGGTGATCACCCCAGAATCATGATAAATCAATCAATCAATCAATCAAAAAATCAATCTTGGGGTGACGTTGAGGTGATCACCCCAGAATCATGATAAATCAATCAATCAATCAAAAAATCAATCCTGGGGTGACGTTGAGGTGATCACCCCAGAATCATGATAAATCAATCAATCAATCAAAAAATCAATCCTGGGGTGACGTTGAGGTGATCACCCCAGAATCATGATATGCCCCACTTCCCACGGCAGAGACGGTTGTTTTATTGTAACACTTGTGGGCGTGCATGCTGCTGTGTGAGCCGCATTATTAAATGAATGAATAAATAAATAAATAAGGTGCTTGTTTCCATGGCAACCAATATTACTTTGTGACATCACGTGTCCTTTGATCTTTAGGCCACGCCCCTTTCTGTCATCCTTATATAGTCAGACCAGACCACAGAGCTCAGTCTAATTCAGACGCTCGACCGAACCACACGCAGCAATGAGTTCTCCACTTGTTACGCTAGCAAACATGGATTTTGAAAACCTTAACCAAATGGATTTACAAGAAATTTATAAAATCCTACAGGATCATTTACAATCTGTGGAATCTGACAAACAGAGTCTCTGCAGTGAAAAACAGGAGTTTTACATCGAACTGGGAACCCTCAACGACCAAATAGATGAGACGAAAATTATTTTACTGAGACAAAAAGACGATTTAGATCGAAAAACTCAGAGTTTAGCACAGGAAAGACTCCAGTTTGAACAGGAAAGCAGACAATTGGACAAAGATAAGACAGAAATTATAGATGAGTGGAAAAAGATTGATGAAGCAAAAATGTCAAATCAGAAGTGTTTTGAAGAGTTGTCTGAGAGAAAAAGTACGATAGATCGGCTTTGGAAATCTCTGCAACACCACAAAACAAACACTTTTGAAGAATTAAAGCAGAAACAAATAGCTCTGGACAGAGAAAGATGTGATTTTTCTGAATTAAAGACATCGTCGGAAAACGAACTCAAACAGTTGAAACAAGCTCTACAGAATGAGCGAGACGCGTTTGAGAAGCAGAAATCTAACTCCGACGAGCAGGTTGAAAACGTTAGACAGATTTTGCTGGACGAAAAACAAAATATTAACGTTATTTGGCAAAGTCTGCAGCAACAAAAGGCAGAGTTTAGCGACAGGCTTCAAACGGAAAAACAAAAGTTAAATGAAATTCAACTGAGTTTACAAGAGGACTTTGAAAATATAATCCTCCAAACAAGAATCCTGAAGCAAGAAAGCTGTGAATTTTATAAAACCAAGAGTGAAATAGAAAAGGAACATAGAGAAATTTACAGCCTTTTTCAAGAAGGACTAGACGCGTTACATTTGGGGAAACAACGTCTGGTCGAACAAAAACAGGAATTTTTGGAGATTCAGAACGAATTTGACCAGAATAAAGAGGAGTTTTTGCAAAAGGAGAGAGAACAGATGCATCTGGACCTGCAGCAGGAAATAAATCTGTTTTTTAAAATGATTGAAGCAGAAAATCTTCGTATAAATGAGACGCAGAAAGATTTGGTAGACGGATTCCAACATTTGATTCTTGAAAAGAAGAATTTACAAGAAGAGTTGACTCTGTTTGAAACCAAAAAGGCAGAATCAGAAGAGGAGCATGCCCAAATATACAAGTATCTACAAGAGGGAGTAGATATGTTAGAAGCGGGTAAGCAAAGTCTGATCGAACAGACGATGGAATTTGAGTCAAATAAGAAAAAATCTGATCAGATTTTCCAGGAAGTCTACCAGGCTCTGCAGGAGGAGAGAGGTGATGTAGAGATGATGAAGCAGAGTCTGGAGGAGGGATTAGAAGATCTGATTCAAGACAGAAAAGATTTTCAAGAAGAGATGACTCAATTTGAAATGAAAAGGGCAGAATCAGAAGAGGAGCATGCACAAATATATCAGTATCTCCAAGAGGGAGTAGATATGTTAGAAGTGGGGAAAGAAAGTCTGATAAAACAAACGATGGAGGAAAAATCTGATCAGGCTTTTCAGGAAACCCTTCAGGATCTGCAGGAGGAGAGAGATCATTTAGCAATGATGCAGCAGAGCCTGGAGAAGGGATTAGAAGATCTGAATCAAGACAGAAGAAGTCTGCAGGAAGAGGTGATTCACTTTCAGCAGAAAAAGAAAGAATCAGATCAAGAAATGTATTTAATCCTACAGACTCTGAAAGAGGAGAGAGACAACTTGGAGCTGATGAAGCAGAGTCTGGAGGAGAAAATAGAGTTTGAGGAAGCAAATCAGACAGAAACCTCAAACATAAATAATATAGAAGCAGCTGTAGAGGACGACTCAGAGGATCCCTCAGCTGTGGATGAAGATCTGCAGGAACAAATGATGGGTTTTGAAATTCCTGAGACTCGATCAGAAGAGGAGATAAATGAAATGATCAATTATCTCCAAGAGGGACTCAGATATTTAGAGGCTGGAACAGAAAGCCTGAATAAACAGAGGGATGAATTTGAGTTGAAGGAGAAAAAATCTCATCAGGTGATTCAGGAAGTCTACCAGGCTCTGCAGGAGGAGAGAGATGATTTAGAGATGCAGAAGCAGAGCCTGGAGGAGAAAATAGAGTTTGAGGAAGCAAATCAGACAGAAACCTCAAACACAAATAATATAGAAGCAGCTGTAGAGGACGACTCAGAGGATCCCTCAGCTGTGGATGAAGATCTGCAGGAAAAGATGATGGGTTTTGAAATTCCTGAGACTCGATCAGAAGAGGAGATAAATGAAATGTACAATTATCTCCAAGAGGGACTCAGATATTTAGAGGCTGGAAACGAAAGCCTGAATAAACAGAGGAATGAATTTGAGCAAATGAAGAATAATTCTGAGCAGATTTTTCAGGCTCTGCAGGAGGAGAGAGATGATTTAGAGATGCAGAAGCAGAGCCTGGAGGAGGAAAAATTAGAGTTTCAGGAGATGATGGAAGCAAAAACACATCATTTAAATGAGTGGCAAAGGGATCTGGAGAATTTTCAGAATGTCCAACATTTAGAAATGATGAAGCAGAGCCTGGAGGAGGAATTAGAGTTTGAGGAAGCAAATCAGACAGAAACCTCAAACACAAATAATATAGAAGCAGCTGTAGAGGACGGCTCAGAGGATCCCTCAGCTGTGGATGAAGATCTGCAGGAACAAATGATGGGTTTTGAAATTCCTGAGACTCGATCAGAAGAGGAGATAAATGAAATGATCAATTATCTCCAAGAGGGACTCAGATATTTAGAGGCTGGAAAAGAAAGCCTGAATAAACAGAGGGATGAATTTGAGTTGGAGGAGAAAAAATCTCATCAGGTGATCCAGGAAGTCTACCAGGCTCTGCAGGAGGAGAGAGATGATTTAGAGATGCAGAAGCAGAGCCTGGAGGAGGAAAAATTAGAGTTTCAGGAGATGATGGAAGCAAAAACACATCATTTAAATGAGTGGCAAAGGGATCTGGAGAATTTTCAGAATGTCCAACATTTAGAAATGATGAAGCAGAGCCTGGAGGAGGAATTAGAGTTTGAGGAAGCAAATCAGACAGAAACCTCAAACATAAATAATATAGAAGCAGCTGTAGAGGACGGCTCAGAGGATCCCTCAGCTGTGGATGAAGATCTGCAGGAACAAATGATGGGTTTTGAAATTCCTGAGACTCGATCAGAAGAGGAGATAAATGAAATGATCAATTATCTCCAAGAGGGACTCAGATATTTAGAGGCTGGAAAAGAAAGCCTGAATAAACAGAGGAATGAATTTGAGTTGGAGAAAAAAACTCATCAGGTGATTCAGGAAGTCTACCAGGCTCTGCAGGAGGAGAGAGATGATTTAGAGATGCCGAAGCAGAGTCTGGAGGAGAAAATAGAGTTTGAGGAAGCAAATCAGACAGAAACCTCAAACATAAATAATATAGAAGCAGCTGTAGAGGACGGCTCAGAGGATCCCTCAGCTGTGGATGAAGATCTGCAGGAACGGATGATGGGTTTTGAAATTCCTGAGACTCGATCAGAAGAGGAGATAAATGAAATGTACAATTATCTCCAAGAGGGACTCAGATATTTAGAGGCTGGAACAGAAAGCCTGAATAAACAGAGGAATGAATTTGAGTTGGAGAAAAAAACTCATCAGGTGATTCAGGAAGTCTACCAGGCTCTGCAGGAGGAGAGAGATGATTTAGAGATGCCGAAGCAGAGTCTGGAGGAGAAAATAGAGTTTGAGGAAGCAAATCAGACAGAAACCTCAAACATAAATAATATAGAAGCAGCTGTAGAGGACGGCTCAGAGGATCCCTCAGCTGTGGATGAAGATCTGCAGGACCGGATGATGGGTTTTGAAATTCCTGAGACTCGATCAGAAGAGGAGATAAATGAAATGATCAATTATCTCCAAGAGGGACTCAGATATTTAGAGGCTGGAAACGAAAGCCTGAATAAACAGAGGGATGAATTTGAGCAAATGAAGAAAAATTCTGAGCAGATTTTTCAGGCTCTGCAGGAGGAGAGAGATGATTTAGAGATGCAGAAGCAGAGCCTGGAGAAGGAAAAATTAGAGTTTCAGGAAATGATGGAAGCAAAAACACATCATTTAAATGAGTGGCAAAGGGATCTGGAGAATTTTCAGAATGTCCAACATTTAGAAATGATGCAGCAGAGCCTGCAGGAAAATTTAGATCAGGAAACTGAGGCGGTCCAGCAGGTTGTGCAGGAGAAAGAAAAGACAGAAGAGAGTTCTGAGATCCTGGAGGACGAACAGAATTTAACCACAGCAACAGAAGTGAGTTGCAGAGCATAGTCTCCTGGACCCCGAGAGAGATGCAAATGTTTTAGATTCTTGGAAATTAATAAAGATACAAACAGTTTTGCAAGAAAGGACAAAAAATCTGCAGAAACAGAAATTAAATTTGGGTAATTCCTCCTCTTCTCCTAATCAAGTAAAATTAACCCAAAACAATTTATCTTCCTTCCTCATCTTTTTATATTAGTTTTAATTAATAAATATAATTATAATACAATAAATTTATACTTTTACTTATAATTTAGACGTATACATAGGGATTAGGGTTAGTTTAATCCTAACCTTGTGTCATTCTAAATTCATGCACTTTAAGGGGTGTTGGGATTCAATTTAGGGGTGCTTCAACACCCCCCCAAAATGGGCTAGAAACACCTATGCTAATAATTTAGACCTATATGTATAATCAGAGTTCGAATTAAAGGGGAGCAAAGGGGAGCCCGGCTCCCTTTATAGGTGGTGGGCTCCCCAAAAGTCGTCAACTGACACAGCCTAAAAATTACAAACCTATTTCCAAATGGCCATTTATCTCTAAAATTAAAGAAAAGGTGGTGGCCGATTAACTGATTACTTTCCTGGAACTTTACAACACTTTTGATAAATTCCAATCTGGTTTTCAATAAAAACATTCAACAGACAAACACGCAATAGAGGCTAACGATGCTAACGACTCATCAAGAGGTAGGGAGGAGGGGTATTCACAGGCAGATGCTGCTCGTTGAGCAACAATAGACAGCTACAGTTTACAAGATCGACCCTCCCATATTCCAGTCAGAATTGACAAAGCTCCTCGGATGAGAAGCGAAACGTCTTCAAGAAACCAAAGAAGTCCAGTTGCCTTCATTTTAACCCCTTGTATTACCATGACCTGGATGACTGAGACACATCACCAGCAATATGGGGAGGGTTGATCTTATAAACTAGCTGTCTATTGTTGCTTAACGAGCCGAAACTGCCTGTGAATACCCCTCCTCCCTACATCCTGAGGCGTCCTTAGCCTTGTTAGTAGGGGTGGGCAATATGGAAAAAAAATCATATCATTTTTTGCAAAATCACGATCTCGATTTTATCACGATTTTTTCCATTTCGACAATTCATACATTTTGGAAGTTATTTACCAATAAAATAGATCAATTTAAAAGCATACCCCTTCACAGAAAATATGCTAAAATATTTCAGACAGGGTACTGTTTGAACACTTGTTTTAATTTAGGTATGAAAAATAGAAAATTTGTTCTATTACAATAAACATGATCAAACAAAAAATGCCTTCCATTTAAAAATCCATAATGGGTTTATATATTAGCTTTTAGTGTCTTTGGGGTAGCTTTAGAGTCAAATATTTATGCCACAGTTCCAGGGCTTAGTTTATTTATTTGTTTGAACAAATAAGTTCAGAAATGTTGGAGAATGAACCAAGTTCTGTTTAATGGCATGTCTCAAATGTCCCACAGGCACTTTTATTTGTTATATATTTATAATTAATGAAAAATAATTTAACTTCTATTTAGAGGTGGCTCATAGCCTATCATCCAAAATATATTAGTAATTATTTCTTGTCCAGAGAAAAAAAATCTATCTAAATTCATGATGTGTTTGCGTTTGCATCCACTACCAGAGGATTACGCTCATTGCCTTTTTGGACTTGCTGCTCTCCGTAGATGTTTCCTATCTGCGCGAGGGACGAGTTTAGCCCGTCTCTTCACACAAACTCCGGTGGCAGCCACGGTGAAAAGGCTCGCTAAAATACAAACGAACGTCCTCAAATAATAAAAGACACAAAGCCAAATGAAAAAGTTTAGAGCAGAACATTGACCCAGAGGTTTTCTGATTGAGCAGACGCGTGAGAATATAATTAGCGCTTAGAGACGGAGCAAGCTAGCAGCTAGTGCTATAATCGATTATGGTGTGCTTCTTCAACTATTCATAATTGTTTGTCATCATCTTAAAGCAGCCTCTAAATGTTCATTTTAACTTCAAATACAACGAAGAGAAGGCATTTATGTTTTCTCTAAGTGTTTTTCTCTCCAGAGAAGGTCTGGCGTTCTGCTGAGCTGTGATACCGTCCCGGAGAGGGCCATTGACTAAACATTCTACGTTTGGTTTTGCACAACTGACTTACACTTATTTTGTCATCTAATACCTTTTTAACCAGAAACACATTTTAATCAGTCACTTACTATTTTATGCTTGTTAGACTGGAAGCACAATCAGCAGGGTTACAGATGCATTTACAGCTGCATATGTCCTCTAAGTCATTAAATTATGTTAAATCAGCTGTGTCATTCAGCTCCTTGTCCATCTGACACCAGGCAGACTGAAGATTATAGTACTAAATACTGGAAACAGTAATATCTCTGGAAGTAGATCTAAAGGTAAGCAGGAGCAGAGCTCTGAACCACTGACACCTTTTAAGTATTTATTAGGATTAAAGTATAGCATCTATGCTAGCATGCAGAGAACAGAAAGCTCAAATTACAAAACCACATCCTTACATTGATCAGTGTATTATATAAACATTTATTATACGTATTTTAGCTAAATATGGTCTGTAACCTACGTTGTGTTTGCAGTCTGGCTGCCTTCGAAAGTTTTAAATGATAAATGTTCGTGCTGCTCCAAAAGTGAACTGTTTTGATAAAATACATAATCAGTGAATTAATCAACACACATTAATGGTCACTAATCATCAAAAAATCCATGTGGAAATGAGAAAAGGGTCGTTTTAGCGTCCAGTCCTGCCAGAAGCTGCTCATGCTGACTGGCAGCGTTGAGCTGTTTGGAACTATTCGGGGCTACATGAACCACGTGACTGCGTGTCGGCGAGTTCAAAGCGTGTCGTAACTTTCTTTTTAAAAGGCTTGGTAAAAACTACACACTTTCTCTTTAAGACCCACCTCTTCCTTGTTAGAGTCCTCAACATTCTTTAAAAATAAAAAAGAAATACACAGAAAAAAAACATATAACCACAAGTGCAATCATTTAGTGGCATAAAGGTCTAACTTGTTAGACTGGCCTGAATTGATGGTGTTATTCCAGTGATCCCTCCTCAGGTAGGGCTCCGTTAATGGGGGCAGGCAATAAGAGAAGCTAACAGTGGCTATAATTCTGCTGAGAGCAGCCTTGCTTAGTAAAACTGATTTGCTCGGGACAGAGGAGTCGTTAAGCACTGCAACCGAGCCTCCCGAACCTAATGCCTCTCTAATCTTCTTTGGGATCGCTAATTCCTTTCGTTCCATACCACCATTAAACTTTTTCACAGGCTCTTGGCGATGAATTAAATTAGACTGAATATATTGAGCAAACTAACCATAAATTGACTTTTGTTGCCCTCACTGGCGGAGGTGGAAAGCTGGATCTGGGTTACGGCTTTACAGCAAATGCAAGCTGAAAGTCTCCTAAGTCTGGATCACACTTGTATTTTTATTGCATAAAAGCATCTTTGTGCAAAAAAATGCAATATTTTTAGAAACTTCTCACTGTCTGGATAAATGATCATTTATTTTCTGTGGTTGGCACGGTTGCCTCACACCAAGAAGGTCTCTGGTTTGAATTTTGGCCGTGGCCCTTCTGCGTGCTGTTTCTAAATTTCTCCTTCGAGTGCTCTGGTTAATTCCATGTTGGTTAATTCAAAATCGACTTAAGGTGTGGATGTAGTTGGTTGCCCTCATGATGGTCTGACAACTGTCAGGGTAACCCCTCCTCTCCATTGGACTTGTGAGCACCGTTTAACGTCCGTGTAACATCCGCAAAACATACTTCCCAGCAATTAGCCACTATTATAGTGGACGGGTGCCTTTCCACCAGTTGTGAAGTGTCACACTTTGGACATGTCCCAGAAGCGTAGGCACGCGTTATTTACATTTCAAGTCTTTTTTTTACACGCTACTCTTCCAGATGAGTCGAACTCTGCAGTTCAGATTGGACCAGACAGGAAGTCAAACATGAAAACAGTATAAAACATCTGAAAACTTTCAAAAAAGGCCAAAAACATGCATGTTAGGTTATTTGGAAACTCTAAATTGTCCCTGTGTTGGTAAGGAGATCTGTCCAAGGTGTCCCCCCCCTCTAGCATGGTGACTGCTGGAGATAGACACTAGTTCCCTGTGACCCCACTGAGGAGGAAGCAAAGGGATCACAGTACAGGTGTGATGTGATCATGCTTTCAGAAGTAGAGGTCCTTCCATTCTAAACAAGTCACTGGGACAGATTAAAGCAACACTAAATAAATTTCCCACTTCCTCCTTCTACTGGTTGAAAGCAGAATTACCTCGGACAGCTGCCCCCTTTCGTAACATTGGTGTCAATGGTGAATGTACTATTTAAATACTAACTTGCTCAATTTTCAACCGAATTTCAAACGGTTTGGTTTGTTATAAACGCCAGAGATGTGGCTGTAAAATATGACGGATTTGGCCCATAATTAAAAAATGTTAAAGTATGTCCTATCAAGCCTATGTGCTATAAGGTTTGTAATAATGCAACCCGCTTGTAAATCCGTTAACATTTAATCGAGTTAAGAGTGTTTTTGTTTAAGTTGTTCACTCACCTTCCATCTGCTACCATTGAGAACGGAACGTAAGCTGTCCGAGGTAAGATGGCCGCCGTGTAGGGACGCTGTCGACTCCCAGTTAAGGCATCTAGTGATATATATGATATCTATGCTCAAAAATATCCTATTCCTTGTCGTTGGGGATCCAGCGCGCATGCGCCAGTTAGCCCGTATTAAGTCAATGGTAAAGATTGCTGCGCCCGCGAGAGGACACGTGACAGGAAGTACGTTGACGTTTCGGCCGTGTTAAAAGTATTAACTTTATTAAACTACAATTAAATGCAGATTACACACAGCACTTACAGCCCATAAGGTGTATAGATCGTTTAGTTTAAATTTTATGTTTTTTTAAATACATTTTGTGATTCCTCTCTTCTTCTTCCTCTTCCTGTGAGACTGGTGGGGCGGCGCCCTAGCGCCCCCTATGGACGAGCCGCCACTGATATATATATATATATATATATATATATATATATATTATTTCCAACTTCAGTAGCAACAAAGCCAGGTCACCATCTGTCTGTGATTTTGTAGCCTCCTTTAGCTCCCTCAAAGTAGGTCACGCTGATGTTCACTCTGGTTTTAGCTCTTTGCTTCACCTACAAAGACACTCTAGTCCTTTTACTTCCAGGCTCCGCCATGATGCCAACAAAAAATTCTTCTTGTGCTTTTTATTCACGGTCAGCAAAATGAAAAAGCTAACTGCTAGCCTTTATGAGCTACATGGGTCAAACATCCAAGAATCCATGAAACAAAAGTGATGCAATTAAAACAAAGCATGCTTTTCATTGTATTTTTGAAAGATGACATAAAGCAAGCTTGGTATCATATTATTCTTGTGTTTGAGTTTAATAAATAGTTTTCTGGCGGTGTAGGTTCTATATCTGCTTGGGGTCCTGCGCCTGCTGATGATGTCACACTACAGCAATACCACACGGACAATATATATTGCATTGCTTTTTGATTCTGTTCTTTCACATAGGTTTTGGAAAGAGTTAGGCAGTTTTGTTATTAACTCATTTATTGCCATTGACGACTAAAGTCGTCTTTTCAAATCCAACCGCTGGCTGCCAAAGACGACTTTAGTCGTCATTTCGCTTTTTTTACAGGGCGGGCGTCAGAGTGAGCCCCCGCACCGTGAGAACAAACATCACGTGTCTAAAGCGGATCTTCATTCGTGTATGTCACACATCACGTGATCAGGAAGCGGAAAATCAATGGATTACGAGTTTGTTTTGGGCCGCTGCTGTGAAAAAAACGATGCGCCGAACCGGAAATGCGTCTGGAGCGGCAGTTGGGCACCAGATTGTGAACGAACGGAAAACGCTAGAAATACGGTGCTTCTTCCTGATGTAAGAAGTGAGTCTACTCTTTCTTTTGGTAGTTTTGGCGTTTATATGATCATAGAGCACAATGTTCTGTGACTCTTCAAAAAACAGGAAAAACGCTCTAAAACGCTGGCAGTCAGGGGCTTTCTGATCAGAAAACGGCTGTCAGTTAATGAGTTAAATTCATGTTTCTTACCGCCTAAATGTTTTCGAATGTGGTAACGCAACTTATGTAAGTCGTACATCCAGCCAGTCATCTAGTGTGTCGTGATCGGCAGGCACAGGACCATGTTCCCTAGAACATGGTGTCTAATATGGCGTCCCCCAGGGACTTAGACCCGCGCCCTATGTATTTTAGACCCAATTTTTATGGTTATATTCTACAAAGCCGCCAATATTTTTCAACAAGTGGACATCATTTTATTCATTTTCAACAACAATTCGAAGGGATATTTTCAGAGATTAATGGTAAAAACTACACGTTGTCACTTTAAGTTCCTTTAACAAAATCATAATGGCCCTTGATTATGAAATGCTATAGCTGTAGCACCACTTAGATCTAGCGCGACCCCACTGACACACATTTAAAGAAAACTAGGTGACCCCAAAATGAGATGCAGATCTCAACGTTAAACAAAGCCGGCGAACCTGCCAGCAGCTCAATTATCAGTCGTTAGCAGGCAAAGCAGCAGAGGCATTGGGGTAATTTGACAAGCTAAACCGATGCTCATCAGCACGGGACTGCTCCACCGGACCTGAGTAAATATATTCTCAGGCTAATGCATATAAATAGAAGTGCCATGTTTGAACAGCTGAGAGAGTGTGAAGGGCTGGGAGACAGAAATAAGAGGTTTTATAAAAGTCAGGGAATTATCTGTCCTGAAAGCGTAGCGTGTAGCTGCTCTACATTTAGCTGTGTTAGAAGTCCAGTGTAATTGATAAATAAAGCACTTTGAGTTACATTTATTGTATGAATTGTGCTATATAAATAAATTTTGATTGATTGATTGTGTAGCTGATGTTCAGGGGTGAGGAGGGGGTAATCTCTGGAGCCTTTTAATTCACAAAAATGCTTTTTCACTCTGATTGGGACTAAAATAATCAGAAGGTTGCAGCCTCTTTCAGTTTCAGCAGCTTCACTTCTAGATAATCCAGTCCGGATATGTTTGGGGGAACAGTGAGCAAATGTTTTTTTTTCTGCTTTTCTAAAGAAAAGCGAGTCAAAACAAATGTTAACACATACAGCTGGTTTCACAACCTATGGAAGCCCAATCTCGCCCCTCAGATAAAAAAAAAAATTATCTCATAATTATGAGCGAGCTAAGTCATAATTATGAGATACTAAGTTATAATTATGAGATACTAAGTCATAATTATGAGATAATAAGTCATAATTATGAGATAATAATTTTTTTTTAATCTGAGTGGCGGGAATGGGCTTCCATAACAACCCTTCATCACACACCTGAAAATATTTATTTTAAAGAGACAGTGTGTAGTTTCCTGGCGATAGGGGGCAGCAGTACATATCACCATATCATAGTTTAAAAAAACAATACGGTAAATGTTACCTGTCGAGCAGAAAGCATACGACCTCGGCGTGACTCCTCAGACTTTGATAGTCCTGCAGTTAATTCCATCGAGAGAATGCAATGCTGATGCTAGTTTTTTGGCGGTGTAGGTTCTGGATCTGCTCTGGGTCCTGCGCCTGCTGATGATGTCACACTACGGCAATACCACTCGGCCAAAATATATTGCATCGCTTTTTTGATTCTGTTCTTTCACATAGGTTTTGAAAAGAGTTTAGCAGTTTTGTTATTAAATTCATGTTTCTTACCGTCTAAATGTTTTTGAACGTGGTAATGTAACTTCCGTAAGTCGTACGTCCAGCCAATCACCTAGTGTGATGTCATCGGCAGGCGCAGGATCCCAAGGGAACATGGCGTCTAATATGGCGTCCACCAAAAACTGCCAATATTTTTCAACGACTGGACATCATTTTATTCATTTTCAGCAACATTTTGATGGATGTTTCCTGAGATTAATGGTAATAATTGCACACTGTCACTTTAATGGTAAATGGCCTGTATTTGTATAGCGCCTTCTTAGGGTTCTACAACCCCCCAAGGCGCTTCACAACACAATCAACTCAATTCACCCATTCACACGCTGGTGGGGATGAGCTACGATGTAGCCACAGCTGCCCTGGGGCGCACTGACAGAGGCGAGGCTGCCGAGCACTGGCGCCACCAGTCCCTCCGACCACCACCAGCAGGCAAAGCGGGTTAAGTGTCTTGCCCAAGGACACACTGTTAATGTGAAATCAATTGTAAAAACTTAGAATTTTTCTGTCATTCATTCACAGTTTTCTCCTGTTCAAAGTTTTGATTCATCAAACCACACATATTCTTTACGTGACACATTCAGGGATGTTTACGAGACAAGTTATCAAGCATCAAACGTTGAACCCGCTCACAGAGCGAGAGCTGACAGCGTGTTTTCGCTCCTGTAAAGGAGAAGAAAGAAAGAAGGAGTGATGTGGATAAACAGAGAGAGGCGTCAGCTGTGTCAGCTGGCTGCCCTCGGCCTCTGCTGTCTGTCGGCTGTCAGGACGCAGAGTGACTACGGAGCCCCACGTCTGACACCTGGGGATCAGGTGGAGGGAGACGCATCAACACCAGTGAAGACACTCGGTGACAGAGGAACAGGAAGTGACACGGGGTTGAGAGATGCTTCTTGTTTGAGAGCTGAAGTGTTGAACGTCTGAAGGTGGGAATGAAGACTGTCAGTCAGAGAGACGTGCAGCTCAGGGCTAGCTTACTACAAACCTCACAAGTTCAAAGTTAATGTCTCCTGATTTTGGTTGCTGGATTATATCTGATGAGTGAGTCTTCATTCTTCTTTTAAGATGTTTGTTTTTCCGGTCTACAGAGGTGTTTTCAACTTCACACAGCTGTTAAAAAGGGCATATTTGTTTAAATACTTGTACTTATTTGCAGGGCTTTTCTTCTAAAATTCACGATTATTAATGTTATTGTACAGTGTCCTTATAACAGTTAAACCTTTAAAATCGAAAGTCTGATAGGGACCAATGACCTAAATGATAGACAGCAAAATTCCATTTTTTTAGCCATTTGTCTTACAATGGACCCAATCCCTTCGATTTCCGTGTATGTCATAGGAATATTGTTTTACAAACCTTTACTTTGTCATCAATTTGGCATTATGTGAACAGAGGCTCCTACAATCAATAGAATAGTATTAATATAACTTTAAATATACACTTTACAATGGTTGAAAAATTCTTGTAAGTCATAGAAGAATCATTAGAAAATAAGCTCTAAAATGGCCTAATTTTGAGTGGCAGAGCTATAAAGCCTGGATCAGCTCAAGGATAGAATTTAAAACCACATTTACCTTGTTGTTATTGTTGTTGTTGAGCATAGGTAGCTTGGAGTGAGCCAAAAAGTCAGTGCTGTCTTCAAGCTGCTTTCCTACGTAAATTAGTAATGTTGTAATGACCGCTGCAAAATGGTTTGTTCTGAGAAAAGCTGGGTTAACCGGTCATAAGCAAGACACACCTCCTTACATTTGCATGTCCCAACCAACAAAAACGTTGACAATTAATAGTTGGTGCCAGTGATGGTAACCGCAGCACAACGCTAGCCCGTGCTACTGCTAAAGCTAGCTCGTGTTACTGCTAAAGGTAGCCCGTGTTACTGCTAACGCTAGCCCGTGCTACTGCTAAAGCTAGTCCGTGCTACTGCTAAAGCTAGCCTGTGCTACTGCTAATGCTAGTCCATATTACTGCTAAAGCTAGCCCGTGTTACTGCTAAAGCTAGCCCGTGCTACTGCTAAAGCTAGCCTGTGTTACTGCTAAAGCTAGCCCGTGCTACTGCTAAAGCTAGCCCATGTTACTGCTAATGCTAGTCCGTGCTACTGCTAAAGCTAGCCCGTGTTACTGCTAAAGTCCTTTTTGGATGAGAGGAATTCAACAAAAAATAATGTCGGTGCTCACAATTTTCCAGGATGTACTGCGAATCTCTTTGTTTGTTCTGTGTTAGTTATCCAATTCCATTATTTGGTTCTTTTCTGAACACAGAGTAATAGAGGTTTGTTTTTACCTTCTTGTTGACAAGTTTCGGCTAAAAAAACAGAAAAAACACAAACCCAAACCAGTAATAACCCTTCCATACATCAAAGGCATAACAGAAAATATTATAACAGTGATGAAAAAACACAACATAAACACACCAACAAAACCATACATGACAGAAAAAGACTAGTACACCCAAAAGACAAGATATCATCAGAGCAAAAATGTGGAGTCATATACGAAATACCGTTCAAACTCTGCAATAACACATCCATAGGAGAATGAAACAAGTCAAAGACACACAAGAGCAGCAAAACAAGAGGCAGAAAGTAAAATAATCAGCCACCAACAACAGACCACTGCACAAGAGAAAATCATATAATGGACTGGGATACCACACGGATCATAAACACAGAACAACAAAAATACAGAAGATGAATTAAGGAAGCGATAGAAATAAGAAAACGTAGACCCAGGACCATGAACAAGGACAAAGGAGTGTATACACTGAACCGTTCATGGGACATGGTCATTAGTGAGGGCTCGGGCAGTAGAGGGTGACGTTGTCCTCCCATAAATGGAGACGGAAGTGACTCCGCCAACATCGGCTACGCTCTGAAGAAAGCTACAGATGTAGCTGAAACCTGTCAGCAAGGAGGTAAAAACAAATCTCTATTTCTCTGTGTTCAGAAAAGAACCAAATAATGGAATTGTACTGGGACTATCCAGACTTTGAATGAATGCCAGATAAATCCATATCATAGGCCATTTATCAGAGTGCTTGGGCCATTTTGAGCTCCAACAATGTTTCATCTATATCTATATCTATATATAGAGACTCAAAGAGTAGTTTCCAATGGTAAACAAAGTTTTTCCAGGACCCTTTAGGAATGGGAGGTTGTGTGGTGATGGATTGGTGATTTACGTCCTTTTCCCTCCTGATATGTCAACCATTATCAGTGACGCTGCTCTCAGGTTGACCTGTTGATCCTCCATCCATAATCTCACCACAACACACAGACATTCCTCAACACTGAGAAGTAGCTTATGTGTTGTAAAGTTCTTTATTTTTATTTGCGGACCATTTTTGACCCTTTAAAAACATTTGGCAATTCTTTTTTTGGCTTGATTCAGTTTTTCCCTCTTCTTCTGTGAGATGGCGTACAAAGGGAGAGAAAGAAAGATGGGAGTGTCAGCGAGGAAGCACGCGGCAGCTGAGGGTCATTAATCACTGTCATGACTGAGAGAGACGGAGGATGAAAGACATGAGAGCTAGAGCGCAGCAGACAGGACTCTCTGGCAGGAATCTCTCTCCAGAGATCAGATAAATCAGCCCATTCAGCGCCCTTCGCTTTGTTGTTGATACGAGGCTCTGACATCACATCCTGCTCCAGGACTGAAACGCTAAAAGTCAGCGAAGCAGGAGGGGAAGTGAATGCATCACGCTCGGACCGACAAAAGCATATGGATTGTGCATTGAATTACTGCCAGTCTAGCAGCTCCCAGAGGCTCAGAATATCTCATGAAGACAGCTGAGTTATGGATCATGAAAATATTCAGAGTCCAGTGGGAAAGCAGGCTTCTTATCCAGCCTGGCGTTGACATGTGTATACTGCCCTGCAAGGCCAGACTGCAGCAACATTATGCCTCTCAAAACGAGCCACCATCAGATTCTAACTTTTAGAGGTGTTATGTTCCTTCAAAAAATCATTTCAGTGCCAACATTTTAGCTTGAGCAACTTCAGACTTTATTTACATTTCATCAAATGGACAAGGAACCGGTTTAAACAAAGTAAAAAGTGCAAATCAATTGGTAAAAAATACAAAAATGTTTGAGTAACCTTTACTTTTACTGTTGTAGTGTAAATTATATATATAGCAGGACATCCCCAATAAGGGAGTGGTTTTGCAGACGGTGACCACAGACCACTTCTCAGTTCCTGCTTTCTGGCTGATGTTTTGGTCACTTTTGAAAGCTGGCGGTGCTTTTACTCTAGTGGTAGCATGAGACGGAGTCTACAACCCACACAAGTGGCTCAGGTAGTGCAGCTCATCCAGGATGGCACATCAATGCCAGCTGTGGCAAGAAGGTTTGCTGTGGAGGTGCTGCCAGGAGACAGGCCAGTACATCAGGAGACATGGAAGAGGCCGTAGGAGGGCAACAACCCAGCAGCATGACCACTACCTTTGTGCAAGGAGGAGCACTGCCAGAGCCCTGCAGAATGACCTCCAGCGGGTCTGCTCAAACGGTCAGAAACAGACTCCATGAGGGTGGTAGGAGGGTCTGACGTCCACAGGTGGGGGTTGTGTTTACAGCCCAACACCGTGCAGGACGTTTGGCATTTGCCAGAAAACACCAAGATTGGCCACTGGCGCCCTGTGCTCTTCACAGATGAAAGCAGGTTCACACTGAGCACATGACAGACGTGACAGAGTCTGGAGACGCCGTGGAGAACGTTCTGCTGCCTGCAACATCCTCCAGCATGACTGGTTTGGCAGTGGGTCA
>SSNS01000017.1:2641696-2755891 GCA_006937985.1 Aphyosemion australe
ATAACAACATGCAGGAGCAGGTTTCTGAGCTAGCTGGAGAAAAATTATCCAAACTTTTTAAAAAAAATTTCTAGTCAAGGTCAATGTCCTGTTTGATCAAACGGAGGGGGCGGGACTTAAATCTTCTACAGGAACCAGCCACCAGGGGGTGCTAGTTTAGTTTTTGCTTCAATGTTCCTTTGGGATCTCTAGTTACCGGAGACGAGCCGGATTTCCCTTTGCTCCCAGGTTTCCCGTATCACGCTGAATCATCTCCTCTGTCTCTGCTGTCCGGACTTGTCTTAAACTTCTGAGCGATCGTTGGCTCTCGTGCGTTTCCTGCCCCGTCGGACGACTCTGTGTTCACACATCTCACTTCTAATCAGTCATAACGACGATGATGACAAACCACCGCGGTAGCACGAAAGTCCTAATAAATTTAAATGATCCTCTAAAGCTTCTGGTGGGATGCTGCTCGTTTTTCTTTCTGCTTTTATGTGTGCGTGCTGCTGCGTTGCCGCGGTGATAGATGAGCTCAGCCGATCTTGAGAGAGCTTGCAGAGGAAAGAATAATGGGTATTTAAGCACACTTGTAAATTACCAACACATTTGTCTTAGGCTGTCCCCTTAGGGACGTCTGACAGCACAGCACACAAAGTATATAAAGCTCACATACATCTGTTCCTCATAGCCTTATTGGATCTGCTGACATCACTTAAATACAAACTGTCACGCCATGTTCTATAATTCATCTTTTGACAAAAGGCTTCTTTGCTGTCGTTGCACCTGCATGCATGTGTGTGTGAGACAGAGCCTGCCTCAGCAGGTGTGTACCGGGTCACCTAGAGTGCACGATGATGTTTATCTCTAAGTGCCACAGACAGGCATGTTGGATCGCCTGCTGGGAAAATGGGATTACAGCTATCTGTTCCTGAGCGCCACGCTGAGCGCCAAGCTTGTGTTTCCATCAGCTGCACACACGCCGCGTAGTTATGCAAAGGTGTTTGACCCGGCGCAGCGGTGGGCCACGTGATCGAGGGAGGTGAACGAAGGATAAAAACATTTGGAGCGACGGGTCTGATGAGTGACGGGACGTGCACGCGAGCTTTACGTAACACAGCGGATTGGGGAATCTTATTGAAATTTAAAAAAGCCACGACTCCTTAGTCGTGAACTTGATAACTTTGTTTTGACTTCTCGCTGGAATGCATCCTGCAAAGCTGGGTTGTTATGAGCCGCCTGCCAAAGGTGGAATCACAGCACAGATTTGTGTTTCTCCAGCCGTATCCTGCTGAAAGGCTTCCAGAACGCTTTGATTCATCATCGTCATTCATAAACAGTCATTAATGTTTACGACAGGTGTTGTGACATGTTTATGACAGCATTATGTCTGCTTTACGAGACCCCTGTCAAGTCAGGTTTTACGACCGTGGCGCTGGGAGGCAGCGGAGGGGACCGCTGGCAGAGCATCCAAGAGGTCCTGGGATGTTTAATCAGTTACTCGAGCACACTCACATAAAACCGGAGCGCGGGGTTTGGCAGCGAAGTGGGCCGGTTTGACAGGGGCAGCCATCAAAGCTCCTCATTAAACTCTACCGGCTCCAGGCTCTCCTGTTCTTCGGGGCTTTTATAGGAAAATCACTACTCTCAATTTGCTGGCTGTTGTAAAAGTGCGTCCCGGGTTCTGGTTGTGGGTTCTGCTGGGGTTTGAGCAACACCAGCACCCCCCACCCCCGCCCTGTTTTATGGCACGCCGTAAAGCTGTTGGCAGGCCGACAGCAGCAGTATCTTTTTATCCGACTGCTAATTTAAGGAAAGGGATTACGGTTGTGAATTCATGGTGTTTGTTGATGATGACAAAAGGTTTGGTGTGAGGCGCGTTCAGCGCTTCAGCACTGCCCTGGTTTTCACCACAGCTTCGGTTCTCCTCCTTCATGCAAAACAAATCATTTTTACTTTATTGGAACATTATTTAGCCATATTTCCTTTTTTAGCACGTTCTAAAGACATCCTTTACAGATGCTTCTATTCTAATCACATGGATGTTTTTAAAGCTAAATTAAAGACACACTTGTTCACATTACAGGTCCTGCTCATAATATTAGAATATCATTACATGATTGATTTATTTCAGTAGTTCCATTCAAAAAGTAAAACTTGTATATGAGATTTATTCATTACACACAGACTGATTTGTTGTTGAAACTTCAAAGACACTTTTTTCACATTATCATTATGGGGTGTTGTGTGTTGAGTTTTATGGGCACAATGAATTTAATCCATTTTGGAATGAGGCTGTAACATAAACAACAAAGTGGACAAAGTGAAGTGCTGTGAATATTTTCCGGATGCACTTTATATTTCAAATGTTTATTTCATTAATGTTGATGATTATATCTAGATCCCAAATTCAGTATCTTTGAACATTAGAATATCAATTAAGACCAAAGCAAATAAAGGATTTTTAGAAATGTTGGCCAACTGAAAAGTATGAACATGAGAGGTATGAGCATGTACAGCACTCAGTATTTAGTTGGGGCTCCTTTGGCCTGGATTACTGCAGCAATGGGGCGTGGCGTGGAGTCCATCAGTCTGTGGCACTGCTCAGGTGTTATGAGAGCCCATGTTGCTCTGATAGTGGCCTTCAGCTCTTCTGAATTGTTTGGTCTGGCGTATTGCATCTTCCTCTTCACAATAACCATAGATTTTCTATGGGGTTAAGGTCAGGAGAGTTTGCTGGCCAATCAAGAACAGGGAAACCACGGTCCTTAAACCAGGAACGCTCTAAGAAATTAAATGTTGAATTTACTTAACCAAGTTATGTCAACTGGTTCCACTAAATCTAGTTAAGAGTAATATACATTCTTATGTTAAAGTAAATTAATATTACTCTTTAGATTTAAACAACTATGTTTAGTGGAACCAGTTGACATAATTTGGTTAAGTAAATTCAACATTTACTTTTTAGAGTGTGGTAGCTTTGGCACTGTGTGCAGGTGCTAAGTCCTGTTGGAAAATGAAATCTGCATCTCCATAAAGTTGGTCAGCAGCAGGAAGCATGAAGTGCTCTAAAACTTCCTGGTAGACGGCTGCGTTGACCTTGGAACTCAGAAAACACAATGGACCAAGACCAGCAGATGACATGGCACCCCAAACCATCACTGACTGGAAACTTTACACTGGACCTCAAGCAACGTGGATTCTGTGCCTCTCCTCTCTTCCTCCAGACTCTGGGACCTTGATTTCCAAAGAAAATGTAAAATTGACTTTCATCAGAGAACATACATTTGGACCACTCAGCGGCAGTCTGGTCCTTTTTGTCTTTAGCCCAGTTGAGACGCTTCTGACGCACAAGGAATGCGACAGCTGAAACATGTCTTGCATACGTCTGTGCGTGGAGGTTCTTGAAGCACTGACTCCAGCTGCAGTCCACTCTTTGTGAATCTCCCCCACATCTTTGAATGGGTTTTGTTTTTACAATCCTCTCCAGGGTGCGGTTATCCCTATTGCTTAGGGATGTAAGAAAATATCGATATGACAATATATCGTGATATTTTTTCCTGCAATATTATATCGATATTCAAAAGCTGAGTATCAAAGTTTTGGAAGAATTTACATGCAAACATTTGTGTATTTTTTTTCTTTTGGTGCAATTCAAATACCGACTGCTAGTTGGCAGCAATGTGCAATGGGTTTCGTTTCCACCATTGAAATATAAATCCCTCTATTATGGTTCAGATACCTCATGTTAAACATGCTACTATAGGGCTGTAATAATATTGGCAATATCTCGATATCGTCGTAGTAAAATGACCACAATATCGTCGTGGTCTTGATATCGTACAGTACGTCTTGAGGTAAAAATAACACTTATCAGTCCACTCCACCGGAGCATAGCAACGTAAACTACATAGACCAGGATCCTTTGCTTCTGTGTCATCGGCCAGTTTGTCAATGGGAGTGCGTGCAGCCCACACAGCAACGAAACACAAACCTGGAGGATAGAGGCTACAGCGGTGAACGCAGCACGGAGAATACCAGTCAAAGTATTTTATGTTGTGAGACATATTATTGTGAGCATAGCCACAATATCGTGAGCCTCCACACAATATCGCAATAAATATCGCATCGTGAGGTTCATATCGTGACAATATCGTATCGTGAGATTTGGATAATGTTACACCCCTACATGCTACGTATCACTTTTCCTACAATATATTCAGTATTAAAAATCTCTAATATTGTCTGGTTGAATTTATCGCAATATATCGTATCGTCTCCCCTGCATCGTGATACATATCGTATCGCCAGACTTTTACCAATACACATCCCTACTATTGCTTGTAGACTTCTTTCTACCACATCTTGTCCTTCCCTTCATTTCTCTATTAATGTGCTTGGACACAGAGCTCTGTGAACGGCCATCTTCTTTAGCAATGACCTTTTGTGTCTTGCCCTCCTTGTGCAAGGTGTCAATGGTCGTCTTTTGGACGACTGTCAAGTCAGCAGTCTTCCCCATGATTGTGTAGCCTACAGAACTAGACTGAGAGACCATTTACAGGCTTTTGCAGGTGTTTTGAGTTAATTAGCTGATTAGCGTGGCACCAGGGGTCTTCAATATTGAACCTTTTCACAATATTCTGAGATACTGAATGGAATCCAAATGCTGCATTTGGCTCTGCGTTGGTGAAACGATAGCTGCCGCCATCTTGGTTCCGCCTCAGTTTCAGTTATTTTAGCTTCACTTCAGTGAGCTCTCATGTCATCCACCATTATTTTAATAATATATCACTGATAAAGCAGTTTCCAGTGTTTCCAATCCAACAGAAGGCCTCTTCTGCTCATTAGTACATTACACAACGCTAACATAAAGTGTTTTGATTATACTTTTGGGACGTGAGTAATAATTTTACTGAGCAATTTGTCTCTTTATTTTCTCTATAATAAATGTGTCCATTATGAGTATTTAGAGGGAACACTGCGAGGTTTAATTCCTCCTAAAATGACTCCTTTTTAATCTGTGTGTCAGTGGAGCTCGGTCACACTCTGCCCTTCCCCTCGCCCAGGCAAGCACTTTACAAACAAACGTAAGCACTTTTATTGATAGGGTAATCCCAGACTGATTAATGGCCCAATAATCAGCCGTAACCTGCAATATATCAGCCACCGATCAATACGGCCTGTGCTCTGCAGCCGTGGCCAGATCATTACCATGTCACTGTATATCTACCATTAGCACAGGAAGGATGAGTGCTAAAGGGAGGAAGAGGAGTGGAAGAAAAAGTGCTTCCTTTCTAATGTGTTGAAAATGGGATTGATAGAGAGGTCATTTTTTGATTTAATTTGTCTGCCTGCTTGCCTTCCTCCCACCTCCTTCCCTCAGCCTGATTAATGACCGCACCGGAAAGGCAGAGATAAAGATGAAGAGGGTGGAGCAGAATGTTAAATTACAATAATGACAGAACAATTAATGACACTGGGAGACATTATTCCTCAGCATACAGCAGCTTTTAATACGGGCGGTGTACAGGGACGTCACGCTGCTAAAGACAGATAAATACAAAAGTCTTTTTAATCGTCACATTACACTAGTTTTTATACACATACAATTCAGTTAAAGGCAGAAAAAGTGTTTAAACCAGGTATACATGTTATTACTTTTGTGTGGTTATTTATGAGTACAAATAGCATCAGAAGCTAACTGTTAGCATTTTCAATGCACTCTGTGTCATGTCTGACAGAAAAATCTAATATTTTTACAAAGTTTATTTTTTATTTTATTTATTTTGTTTATTTTATTATTTTTTATATTTACAGAATTAATGACAGCAGAGTAAATATCTATAAAAATGACATTTTCATGAGCCGAAAGGACACGTTTAAAGGGATTTTCCAGTTTACTGTATGGCCTCTGTGTAGAGAAATAGCTTTTACATCCTTCAGTGTTGCTACCATCTTAAAACAGCTGCAAACCCCACACGGGTTAAAGCAGTATTATTTTAAAACCCTTTCCACCACTAGCATTTTTTAAATAAATTGCTATTTACATGGAGTTCTCTGGTTAGCACAAATATCCTCTGCAGTAGCAGATTCCAGAACTTCTTGCTCAAACAGAGGTCAAGTCCTGGAGGAATTTTTGACCAGTTCAGCCAAATTAACAGTGTCATGCAAAACTGTTAATGATGTAATGATTCACATACATTTTGGAGATTGTAGCCATTTTGACAACAGCAATCCACATTGGTTTTAACATTAAAGGGGACATATTATGCTAAATCTCACTTTCTGCATCCTTTTGTACTGCCATGTCTCTACTTCCTCTATAAACAGTACAAAATCAAATCCATTCATTTTCTGTCAGATTTTGGTTTCAGGAATTAGCCTTTCGCCGAGCCCCGCCCCCCTTAGTTACTGTTACCAAGTCCGACAATAAGTGGATCAAATACTGCAGCTCCGCAGATTTCCGCGATGGAAAGAAGTAGACAGATGTGTGTCAGCGACATTTTTTGGAGAAATTCCTCCTCAATATCATCCAGATCGAGGCAAAAGGGTTACAATATGCAGTGGAGGGATATATTAGTGTCGGCTCCGCTGAGCGAAGCGGAGCAGGGAACAAGGAATTCGGAGTTTGGGAGAAGGTCCGGGGACGCGTGGATCTGAGGAGCGGTGGCGGCGATGCGGTGTCCCTGTGAGCTGTCAGATGATCTGAGCTGCAGGCAGCTCTAACGGCGAAAAGCTCCCGGCGCTCTGCATCGCTTCAGTTGATCATCTCAGCTGAGTCTGTTTATAAAATGTAACTTTTTAAGCCCGTGTTTACTTTCATTTTTAGTTCCCGGCCGGAGCTCGGCATTAATTCATCACGTGATCATGACACCACCCGCTGTTGCGCCAAGGCTTAATGTGCGTTTATAAGACACACGGTTGAGGTAATATTACGCTGATTTGCCGGCACGGTGTGTCTTATCTAAAAAGGTCTTGGATAGTCTGGGAGGCAGACCTCCGCCCAGCCACGGGCGGGGGGAGCACTCATGCTGTTGCTGGTTGAGCTCGATGAGGAGGTTCTGAAGGGAAACGAAGGAGACACGACTACTATCGAGGCTAATGCTTAGTAGTAAATTAGGCTTAGCTTCATCATTTTGTTTGGAGTTGTCGGATAGTAACGGTTGCTATGATGTGTGATTGGACAATAGCCGTTCTGGGGGCGGGGCCGGCGAAAGGCTAATTATGTGCATCTATGAGTCGTTTGAAAATGTCCCCTATTGTGATGTCACAATAAGGGATATTAGCATAGAAACCCGCCCTCACCTGTTGACCCTGGAGGAGCAGCGGCTCTACTCCTAGCCCCTCCTGGATATCTGAGCTCCTCACCTCATAGCAGCCAATCAGGGGATGGATGGGCGTGGCCAGCAACTGCTTATTTGCATTAAAGTGACAGAGCCCGAAACTTCTTGACGGTAATGAAACAGTCAAGAATAAATCTGCTGAAATCACTTTATTTGACGGGGAGTTTGTGTAAAGAACATCAGAGTTTTCCTTGTTGAAGCACAGGTTATTAAAGCTGTAAGTCAGTGATTATTGGAGGTAAAGAGGATTTATGACCCTTGATCTCTTGAGTTTGACCTTTTCATTGTGAGTCAATAGCCTTGACCTCAAGATTGACGTACGGCATGGATTTTTAAATTAGTGCAGAAATGTGTGTGTTAAATGTGTCGAAAACATGTTTTTAGAAAATGTTTAATCGTAAATATCTTCAAAATGCTATTTTGGACAGCTCTATTTCATATGAGACTATATGGATGTAAATAAACGATGGCGTTTGTTGCCACGAGGAAAGAAAAGTAGAAAACTTAATAATAATAATTTTCAGTCACATATTTTGAATTAGTTCATGTCTGCTCTCATTATTTGACATCATTTCATAATTGTAAAAGCCTTTAAAGGAATTTCATTTCTACTATCAGTCAGATGATTTAATCACAACTAGCTTCCCACAAACTCCCGCCAGCGCCTGTTGGTTTGGATCTCTTAGGTGTCACTTTGCTCTCAGCTCAACATCCAGCCATCGAAACATCAGACAGGATATGAAAACGAGATACGGAGTCGAGAGGAACCTCCGTGCAATCAGAGATCAGATTAGAGGTCAGGATTTGGTCAGAGCACGTCCCGGATCCACAGAGGAGACAGCTGTTTGCCGTGATAGATGAGGGGGAGGACGAGGGGCAGGGTCACCCAACAAGGGAGAGGAGCATCGAATCAACTAAGTGAGCAGCAGAGAGCATGGGCTGTGGAAGAAGGAAGTGAGGAAGACAAGGTGCATGCAGAGGAAGAGCATGTGGGGAGATAAGATAGTGGAGATGAAACCAGGAGGAGGAGGAGGAGGGGGAGAAGAAAGGTAATTTGAGAGAGAGGAGTAGAGGAGGTTGAGGCTGGGCTGACAGTGGGCCATTCATCCTCCATGCTAGAGGAGACAAACTGCTGGCAGAGGAGGCCAGGTCCCATAAATCACTCTGCACACACACACACACACACACACACGCACGCACACACACACACACGCACGCACGCACGCACACACACACACACACACACACACACACACACACACACACACACACACACACACACACACACACACACGCACGCACACACGCACGCACGCACGCACGACACCACACACACACACACACACACACACACACACACACACACACACACACACACACACACACACACACACACACACACACCACACACACACACACACACACACCACCCACACACACACACACACACGCACGCACGCACGCACGAACACACACACACACACACTCACACACACACACCGTAAATCACATTCATGGCCACACACACGTACAGAAATGCACGTGTGAACTGAAAACACACGTCTCCTACAGCTCCCCCTCTCTCTCTCTCTCTCTCTCTCTCTCTCTCTCTCTCTCTCTCTCTCTCTCTCTCTCTCTCTCTCTCTCTCTCTCTCTCTCTCTCTCTCTCTCTCTCTCTCTCTCTCTCTCTCTCTCTCTCTCTCTCTCTCTCTGCTTGTTTTTCTGTCTACTGAACTTAAACAGTTTGGAGGAATTTAGATTTTCAGCTTCTTTCTTTAGTATGAAGCTTCAACATCACTTAGAGTTGTTTTAATTCATGAACATTTATATTCCAACAGCCTACTTTGCATTGTGACTTTACATCATGATCTATTTTTAGCTGCTGTGTAGTAGGCTATTTAAAAGCATAGCAGAATGTTTTTTATGACCTCAAATACAATTGGAATTCTAAACATTCTGAGATCATTAATTGTCATAAAAAACATTATGCTGTGCTTTTAAATTATTCTGAAGGAAATTCTGTTTTTAGAACTTCACGATTGGTATTTTAGATTCTTGTGCCTCCACTTCCTGTTTTATTTTGAAAAACTTTTACAACACATCAATGTTCTCTTTAGTTTTGGTTCCTGTCTTTGTTTCACCTCTGGTTTAGGCCGATGATTTTATTTTTGTTTTTGCCCATAGATTGTATATATAGGATGGGCGGAGCCTCTGTGATGTCATCTGTAGGTTTTTGAAGAGCTGAATTAAAGCCCAGTAGGCGGTTCCCAACACTGCCATCTTGGCCACCTCACACATCTCATCACTCCCGGAAAATACAAAAATAGAGCTGGGTAGGGCGATGACTGACACCCATCAAACTCTCATTGATGTCGATGTAGCTATGAGCTAACTGAGCTAACCCGGAGCTAATTGAAGCTATTGAAGTTTGGTGGGCGCTTTCAGCCAGAAAACTGGTTGAGCGACACTGCTACCCTCTGCTTTCTAGGCTGTAACACTTTTAACGTGAGGATGAGGTCTTCCTTGGAGCAAGCAGGAGGCTAGCTGCTAGTGCTGACGGCTCACCTGTCATTCAAAAGGCCACGCCCCTAATAATTCATAATGTCAAGCTTTAGTTACATCTAAACAGATGAGTTACAAAAACATTCACCCCCTCAGAGTTATCATGACAGTAAACTAGACCTGTTAATGCTCCTTAGAACCAGGCGGTAAACATGTTTATTTCTGCTGTGAAGTTGATATTTTTAACATGGGAGTCAATGGGAACTCGCTATTTTCTGGAATCAGCCCCTAGTGGATGAGGGGGGAACTGCAGTTTTTTCAGGAGGAGTTTGCCCCTTTGTTTTTGACCCACAAAATCACACTAGAGACTCGTGACCCCAATCATCACTGGTACAAACTTCACAAGTAAAAAAACTAAGCAACAAATATTCTGTTTTTATTCATTCACGATCTGTTTTGTAGCAAATATGTTTGTTTACCTTCAGTTCATGAACCTCATTAACTGTTTGAGGACCCACACTGGGGTCATGACCCCTACTTTGGTAAACACTAGTTTGGGCTCCTGACTTTTAAAATCTTTCTAAGTTTACGTAGCATTAGCATCTAAAAGAAGTGTGTTTATAAGAGCAGAGGGCAGTACTTCCTGTAAAGCTCAAAAATCTGTTTTCATTGGTGAATTATTAGGTGAAGCCACGAGTTCTGGTTTCGTTACCTTAGTAATACTTTCTTAGCTTGGATTTACTTATTCTGACGGTTTCATTTGTGTTTTCACTAAAGTCAGACACTGCTCCCTCTTTGTTTTCACTGCTCCACTTCTGCCATGCAGGAATGTGCATAACCTTTTGGATTTTCCGCTCAGAGTCCAGTAATACTTTATTGGCGGTCTCCGCTCATTCCCTCCGTCTCTCTGCGGCTGTGCCTGGCAGCTCCGACTGATCCAGTCAGTGTGTGGGTTCTGCCAGTCACCAACCTGCCTTCCTCCTCCGCCCAGTGAGGGTGAGGAGTGCCAGTTCCTCTTCACCCAGCCTTGACCTCAGCACCACACACACACACACACACACACGCACACGCACGCACACACACACACACACACACACACACACACACACGCACGCACACGCACACACACACAGTGTGTGTTTTGACAGCGTGCTGAGCAGGTTATAGGGAGGCTGGCCTTGTTGTTCCAGTGCTTATTAAACTGGAGTCTTTTATAAATGAACTGGAGGTGAGGATGTGATTCGCTCACTGACAACAGGTAAACCTGATTTGGTTTTACCTGAAACTGTCGTTATTGTGGATGTCACTGAAAAGACACAAATACATCCTTTTTCCAAATAAGGACTTAAGTACCTCTATCTGCTCTTGACTCAAAGAAAAGAACAAGTCTAAATAGTTCAAAGTTGATGCCAAAGCTGTTTCAAACGAACCACCGCCATCTTAGTTGTTGCTCTGTCGCGGCATCACCCCGTCCACCAAACCGATAGAACGTTGTGATTGGCCAGACACCAGACTGTTCGGGCCTGCTGAGGCTCCTATGGAGCGTGGCTAGACCAACATGCAGCGCTACGGTCCGTCTAGATTTCTAGGCTACATGTTCTCCACGTGCATGCGTGGGTCTTCTCCACGTACTCTGGCTTCCTCCTGCAGACCATAAACATGCATGTCTGGTTCAAACTGTATGTTGCATTTCTCATTTGTCTCTGTGTCCCTGTGATGGACTTGAGACCTGTCCACAATGTCCCCTGCCTGTCACCTTCGCCTGTGACCCTGCTGAGGAATTAGCAAGTGCAGAAAACAAGCTTAAAATAAGATAAATAAATAACCAAATAGTAGAAAAACTAAGTAACGGCCTCTCAAGGGACCAGAAGACAGAGCATCTTTGTACATAACATATAAATTCCATTAGACTCTTTAGAAACAGCAGAGCTTTTAAAAGTGTGATCTATCTTTGCTGTTCAGCTCGTGCACACAAAGGAGGGTATTTCTGAAATGAACAAAGAAAACTCTGTTATTTAGAGATGATATATTTGGTGCATTAAAAGCTTTAAACTTAGGACAAATGATATAATTCTACATCAGAAGTAAAGATGCTGTTGTCATTTCCATAGCTTTTCCAAACTTTCCTGGTTTGCCTTTGGCTCGTTGTCCTCTCTTCCGTCACTAGAGGTGGAATTTTCCTTCATCTTCCCACCTTCCGATCCTCCTCTTCCTTTTTCTCACCCAGCCTTTAAAACCATCAAAAGCAGCTGCTTCAGCCTCTGGTCATCAGCAGAAACTGCAAAAAGAGGTAACAACACTTTAATTGTCAGGATGACAAAAACATTCTTGTGCATTTTATTACCACAGCTGGACTGAATGAAATGCAACTTTTATTCCCCCAATAATCTGTGTTAAAGTTAGCTGTGGTTCAGACCAGCTGCAGTTAGCCTTTCATTAAAACAACAACACTGTAAAGTAAAACTTTAGCATTTTAATGGCTACATTTAGCTCCTCCTGACCGTAAAAGTGATGTTTGAAATATTTAAAGTCATATTTTCCCAACATTTATTTAAGTGTTGCGTCTAAATATTATAAATTAAAATGATAATGGCAAAATTAATATTTCCAAAGTTACATCTAATGGTTGAAATGTAAACATAAATCTGATGATTTAAAGCCAAATATTCTAGAAATTCAAAACTTACCCAAATGAAAAAGGGTGAAGAGATCCTCTATGTAACACCTCAGAATCCCTTTGATGGTAAAATTATGTTTATTCCCCTAAGGGTCACTTATCGATGTTCCTGTTCAGGTTGAAAACTGGATAAACAGACTAACTATCCTACCATCAAAGGAGCACTGAGATCTCTTCACCCTACAGAGCTGCTTTTGTCTGGATTCTACAGCCCCCCAAGGCACTTAACATCACAACCAGTGACTCACCCATTCACACACACGATCACCCACTGGTGGTGATGAGCTACACTGTAGCCACAGCTGCCCTAGAGCACACTGATAGAAGAGAGGCTGTCGAACTCAGGCGCCACCGGTCCCTCCGACCACCATCAGCAGGCACGGCAGGTTAAAGCCATACTATGCAACTTTTTCATATTTTAAATCATGTTCTTGAGCCAGTTTGTGCTAAAATTACCTTTACAGGGTTAATGAAATGTCACTCAGACCCCCACCGCCCTCTGTGGTCAGAATACCGCACTTGCAACTTCAGAGTGCTGGTCCGGTCCCTGTTGGACTTATAAAGTGGAGCTGACATGCCTGGTGCTGCAGTCTGCTTCCAGCATGTTTCCTGCATGTTTTAGATCATGAACACAGCTGATGTGTTTGATTTAGTGATGAACCGCTCCTGTAGACACTAATGAAGGCTGAGGAGACGTTTCAGCAGTTAGATTAAGGTGTTAAAAAGACCAACGCACAGCGAGGAGATAAGTTTCACTTTTGGTTTCACCCACAGAACACTAGGGGGTGCTAAAAGCAAGTAAGTGACTTGCCCAAAGATGCAACTGCAACAGACTGAGCAGGGCTTGAACCTGCAACCCTCTGATTGCAGGTCGAGCCCTTAACTCCTCTGCCACCGTAGTTTAACTTTATATGAATAAATAATAATATTGAATAATATATGAATAAATAATAATAATGAGCCTAAATATGTATTTAGATTATTAATATTTGAAGTTAAATGTTGTTTAAATATGCTGTAGCTGTTATTTTATTCACTTTACATTATTCTAACAGAGAAGAAAACCGGATCCGTCATAAAATATGCAACAAACGGTCTTTGACTGATGGGCTGCTTGTTGTACCCCGACGCCTCGCCAACTGACGGCAGGCTGGAAAGACTTAGCAACTGTTTGCCCGTACAATTGCAGCCAATTACAAGCCTCAAAAGTTGAGGTATTAATCAAGACTTCAGATTGCAGAAGGCTGCAAAACAAATATGTCACTGTCAGTGAGGCGATACAGCAGGCATTTAGGAGATTGCATTAAGTTGATGGCTCAGCTGAATAGCGAGCTAAGCTAATGCGGTGCAGGGCCTCTGGAAACTATTTGCTCGACATGGTGGGAGGTGGAAGTTAGAATGGAGAGATAAAAGCTGTCTTCATTGTCCCATTTCTCATTTCCTAAATCTTCCCCTTTTTTTCCGGACAGATCAAGATGAGCTGTAATACAGGAGATGAGAAGGAAAAACATTTGTGTTCAGATTAATAGAATAAAACCTGTCTTATTGTGGAAATGTATGTTAGCTGCTCTGATTTGCCAAAAGGGTACAGCGGATTTAGAAAAGAAACAAAATTGGAGTCTTATTTCCTGATATGTGGACATCTCTCCTCTGATTGGCTAACAGCAACACGACTCTACCACTGACTCTGTTTGCTCTGCAACGTTGATGTTTTATCGCCACAAATAAAACAAGCCTGGAGGAGTTCTGCTGTGTGGTGGAGTTGCTAATGCTAACGGTTAGCTTCTACTAGCCCAGACGTTCTCTGCTGTTTCCTGGACGCTAAGCCATGAATGTTAAGTGACAGTGTGACGTAGATCTGTCAGGATTTTCTAATCCTAGAGTTTCACCGTCTATTTTCTATCAGAAGCTAATGCAGTGTTGTGTCTGAACGAGTTTATTGAAAGATCGTTCGTTCACGACGGGGAAGGCTGTTGTTGGTTTAGCGTCCAGGAAACAGCAGAGAACATCTGGGCTAGTAGAAGCTAACCGTTAGCATTAGCAACACCACCACTCAGCAGAACTCCTCATCAATGTGCCTGCTTCTGAGTACTTAAAGATTGTTTTAAGTCTGTTTTGATGGCTTGTACATATTATATATGAGAACAGTCCTTTGTTTTTATGTCTAGCTGTTTTATCTTATCTTTATCTGCATTTTTTTTCTTTTTTTTTCATCTGTTTTTTATCTTATCTGTTTGTGTAAAGCTAACTATGTGTCTGTTGCTGCTGCCTCTTGGCCAGATCGTCGTTGTAAATGAGAATGAGTTCTCAATCGACTCATCTGGTTAAATAAAGGTTAAATAAATAAAAAAAAATAATAATAAAATTCGTGAACTTGTTCATATTTTTTGTGAAGGTGAACTAAACTTGCTCGTATTTTGCCTGATGAATGGTAAAGTGTGCGCACTCGTTCTGGCGTTTGTGAATGAGTTTATGAATGGAAATCTCTCACAGTTCAAGAGCTCCAAATTTGCATGGAGCTAAAGCCATAGTTAAAAATATCCCATTAACCGTACAAATGATAACGTTTTTTCTGACACTACCTTGGTGCTCTTGGGGGCTCCCTGGTGGTGCGGGGGCCCCAAGCAGTCGCTTAACTCGCA
Source organism: Aphyosemion australe (assembly GCA_006937985.1). Lineage (NCBI taxonomy): Eukaryota > Metazoa > Chordata > Actinopteri > Cyprinodontiformes > Nothobranchiidae > Aphyosemion > Aphyosemion australe. The sequence continues at coordinate 2,656,840 of SSNS01000017.1, forward strand.
TATGTCTAGGGCCGGCTCTGAAAGTGCTTTATAAATAAACATGGTATAGAATGTTCTCCCATGCATGTTTGGGTTTTCACTGGGCTACTTCGATTTCCTACCACAGTCCAAACCATGCGTGTTTGAACTATGGGAATTTCTGGGTAATTTTATCGAATCTTTGCAACATGTACGTCTCCATTTCACTGGATCGTCCTGACAGGACCACTTTCTAAGACCCACTGAGTTAACCTTGAACTGGGGTATGTGGTTGTCTTGGATTTAGGAAAAGCAGTTCAGAAAATGAATGAATGAGTGTTTCTTTAATCTTCAATCAAATCGGAGCAACAGTCCATGAAGATGCAGTACGTGTACACAGCAAATTTAAAATTGTTAATTTTTGGCTCTGGTCCAATTTAACACTAAGAATAAATAGTTTAACCATACCATATTATACCAAATTTATTTGTATAGCACATTTAAAAACAGCATGTCAGCTGACCAAAGTGCTACACAGAGTAAAAGCATTAAACCTAAAAACCCTAAAGGTTAAAATTCACCGTCGTACACATAAAAAATATATAAAAACAGTCAAAACATAAAAACACAAAAAATAAAACCAGAAAAATAAAACAGCTAATAAAACAAGGATGCAGCAGAAAAACGCTCACTGGCCAAAAGCTAAATGACAGAAATGTGTCTTTAAACTGGATTTAAACTGTGTCAGTGAAGAAACCTGCCGCACCACCAAAGGGAGTGCGTTCCAGAGTCTGGGAGCAGCAAAGGCTTTATACCTCATGTTTGGAGCTTGAAGCAGTAGCTGGTCAGCAGACCTTAATGACCTGGAGGGGGTGTAGGGGGTGAGCAGCTGTGACAGGTATAGGGGAGCCAGGCCATTCAAAGTTAAAACTTTGTGTTGCACTCGATATTGCACAGGAAGCCAGTGAAGATCGGCCAGAATGGGAGTGATGTGACAGCGTCTATTTGTGTAAATCGTGCTGCGGCATTCTGGACTTTTTGAAGACGGTTGAGGGCAGATGCATTTACTCCGATGAGAACTGAGTTGGAATAGTCCAGTCTGGAGGTGATAAATGCATGAATAACAGATTCTAGGTGCGGCCTCTTCAGAATGGGCTTTAGTCGAGTAAGGCGGCAAAGCTGGAAGAAACAGGATCTAACAGTGACATTTACATGTGCAGACATTGACAGATCGGCATCAAGTTTAACCCCAAGGCTGGTCACACAGCAATTAAGGTTTAGGGAGGAGAGATCAAAGGCAGCAGATGCATGTAAATTATTTTTTGGTTTGAAGAGAATGGCCTCGGTCTTATTGTCACTGAGCTTCAGGAAGTTGGAAGCTAGCCAGGTTTTAATTTCTGAGAGACTCTAGAAGCTGATTAAGAGCTTGACTGATTTAAAGCCAAATAAATCTGACAGTCACCAGCATAGATGTGATAGTGCAAGCCATGTTTAGCTAGGATGTTTCCCAGTGGAAGAATGTATATGGAAAAAAGTAGTGGACCTAGAATAGAACCCTGGGGCACTCCCCAGGGGAGCGGCACAAAAGGAGATGAGCAGTCACCAAAGTGGATGCTGAAACTTCTATCAGACAGATAGGAGTGGAACCAGTTTAGCAGGGTCCCTGTGACTCCGACCCATGAGTCCAGCCTGGTTAGTAAAATGTTATGGTCAACAGTATCAAATGCCGCTGAGAGGTCTAGCAGTAATAATAAAACATAGGAACCGGTATCAGTTGCTGTCAGGATGTCATTTAACACACGAATAAGGGCAGACTCAGTGCTATGATTTGGTCTAAAGGCAGAATGAAAATGGTCAAGCAGCGAATGTTCTAATAGATGATGAGAGAGCTGAGCATATACCACTTTTTCAATAACCTTAGACAAAAATGGAAGTTTGGAAATTGGACGGAAGTTTGCATAGTCATTGTGATCCAGGCCAGGTTTTTTCAATAGCGGTTGGACGACCGCTTTCTTAAAGGCTTCTGGAAACACTCCAGAGGATAGACTGTAATTGACAATGTTCAGAAAAAAGGGGCCCACTACAGGGAGTACCCCAAGTAGCAACGTTGGGGGGAGAGAATCCAGTGGGGAACCAGAGGGCTTCATAGACCTGATTAGTTTGTCAAGATCTTGAAGGGAGATATGGTCAAAAGTGGAAAACGGAGGAGGACAGAGTGACGCCTCCTGGAAAACAGGCCCTAAGAGACTGTGTCTAATAGCACAGATTTTTTCCAGGAAAAAATCCTGAAAATCAGTGCATAGAGCTGTAGTTGGAGTGGAGGGTGCAGTGGATTCCTTTAGTGACAGAACAGAGATAATGGTACTGAAAAGTTTGCGTTGGTCGCCACGATGCATCTCAATGATATCGGCAAAATAGTTATTTCTAGCTGATCTGACGGCTTTTTGGTAGGCTGCCAGTGAGTCTTTCAGCAATTGCAGGGAGATTTGTAGCTTTTCCTTTTTCCATCTACGTTCCAGTCTAGTTTAACACTAAAAATAGTTATATATTTAATATGCAACACTGACATGAGAGTTAAAGGGACACTAGTCAGTTTTGGCTTGTTTTTAGCACCCCCTAGTGTTCGTTGGCGAAACCGAAAGTAAAACTTATCTCCTTACTGTGCGTTCGTCTTTTTAACACCTTAATCTAACTGCTGAAATGTCTCCTCAGCCTTAACTAGTTTCTACGGGGGTTATTCATCACTAAATCAAACAGATCAGCTGTGTTCATGATCTAAAACATGCAGGAAACGTGCTGGAGCCATACTGCAGATCCAGGTAGGTCAAGCTGAATTTTTCAAAGTCCCAACAGACCGGACCGGCAACTGTGAAGTTGCAAGTGGAATATTCTGGCCACAGGGGGCGGCAGGGGTTGAGTGGCCTTTCATTCACCCTGTAAAGGGTCATTTTAGCACATACTGGCTCAAGAACATGATTTAAAAATATGAAAAAGTTGCAAAGTGTCCCTTTAAACCCAAGTGTTAAAAAGGAGTGTTTCCTAACCAACTCTGTAGGAGTCATTTTGGACAAAATAACTCCTGAAAAACTAACTCTGAACTCCCACAGCGGCTAGAACACCAGCAGAGTTATTTCAAAGTAGTGAAATAACCAACTTTTCTGGAGCTGACAATTTAACACTGGAGTTAAGAGTTCCTATATTAACTCTAACACCAGTGTTAAATTGTCAACTCCAGAAGAGTTGGTTTTTGACACTAAATCAGACTTACAGTACCAACTCGCTAAAAAGAGTTAAATGAATTATTTCTGGTATGGACCCATATAGACGCTTTAAAAGTGTTGAAATGAACTCTGACAGTGTTCATTTGAGCATGCTGAGTTTGCTGTGTAGGTACCAGATACACCGCTGACTCAAACAGAATATAGTTTCCAATTTAACCAGGAAGTAAAAAATAAACACAAAGAAATCTGAGGTGGATCATTTCCTTTATTGCTAAAACGTTTGGCTAAAGTAATGACTCATCTTCATCAGTCCTGTAGAACTCTGATTTATGAGGACTAGACAGAAAATGTGGAAGCTTCACAAATGAAGAGACAGAGCCAAAACAATTGTTTAGGTCTGCCCTGTTTATTGTACACTGAAATGTATGTTAAAGTAGCAAATGAAGCTGCTTCCACCTTGATGACATTTAGGAAGTACGGCACAGGATGACGAGTCAAAGGGGGAGTTCATGGATCAGTAGCTGTCACAGCTCAAGCATCCTATGATCTGTAAAGCAGCCTGCTTAAAAAGATTATGACTGCACCGTGGGTGTTGGCCTGCTGGGCTCATACGGTGTTGGTGCACACGCACGGAAAGGAATAAATTACAGGGTAATGATATTAAAAGCACAAAGTCGTTAAGGTGCCAAGTTAAGGCACAATAAATCCAGTCATGGCTTCTACAGCCCGTCCCCACACAAGGTAATTAAATTAGATTTATAAGCCATATTACATCAGTGCTAGATACTTCATCCACCCTCAGCTGCTGCACCGTCCCTCCATTCTGGCCTGCTTTATTAGACGACTTGACAGCTGGCGAAAAAATATGGTGGAATGTTTCAGGTCCCAGGCTGCGAGAGCTCTGCACTGGGTACTCCGTCTCCGGTGGTGACAGCGGTGTCCACCGATAATATATTAAGCGCTCCACTTCTCTGCAGAGCGAGGTAGAAGCAGGGCTGCTTATGGTGCAGTCAGACATCTTCATCATCATCATCCACAGACACGGCTGCCACCTCACCCCAAAGGCCCTTGTCCACATCACCTTGGTGGGAGACTTTGGACCAAAACAATGAAGCAGCAGAAGAGGAGCTAATTTCATAGCTACTGTAATGGTTAACCCTGGAAACTCAAACAGAAAATAGGTTTATTTAACAGAGAAGAGGGTAGTGTTCAGGACCCTGGAAACCTCTTCTAGTTCTTTGTTTGTTTTCAACTAAACTATAAAAAAATCCTCAGTCCAAAACCCAAGAATGTGATCAGAACTCAAACAATGATCATTCACAGAAAAGCAGAAGAAGAAATAATCGGTGGTCGGGATCAAAGCAGGAGTCCTGGTACCAGGAATGCTGTAGAGATCCACTGTAGGCAAGGCCATCCATCCGTCCAGCCAGCCAGCCAGCCAGCCAGCATGTGAACGTGTGTGTGGGTGGGTGAATGACTGGTTGCGTTGTAAAGCGCCTTGGGGGGTTGTAGAACCCTAGAAGTTGCTATATCAAATACACGCCAATGCCATGCCTGCAGTAGTGATGCGCGGGTTAGGGTTTTTTTCAGCCCGCGGGTACCGCAGATTTCAAAAAGTCTGACCCGCACCAAACCGCCCCGCATCACTTTGTCTAGTTTTACGCCCCGCCCCGCCTCATTAAAGTTAAAGTCCCAAGTATTCGTCACACACTGGTGAAATTACATCTCCACATTTGACCCATCCCCGTGGTGGGGAGCGGTGAGCTGCAGCTGTGGCCGCGCTCGGGAACTATTTGGTGGTTTAACCCCCCAATCCAACCCCTTAGTGCTGAGTGTCAAGCGAGGAGGCATTGGGTCCCATTTTTTCAAAGTCTTTGGTATGACCCGACCGGGATTTGAACCCCGATCTCCCAGTCCCGGGGCGGACACTCATACCACTAGGCCACGTTATAATATTGAGCTTCTTACCTCGCTGAATCTTTACGAAACACGCGATTAGTTTGTCCCTCCTTTCTTTTAAGAATGTAAACTCCCAAACGAACTTTATCCAAAATATCTTCCTCTATCGTTTTGTTGATGTGGCTGCCTGCCACCTGCTGGGAGCGCACTTTGCTGCCGCGTTCTACGTGCCTACGTCATAGGGTCAAAGGTTATCTGCACGTTATAACGATTTGAAACATGACTGTCTTAAATATTATGTTTTACAAAATTAAGCATTTATTAATGTCTTTATCTTCAGTGTGCATATCTATATAATATATATATTTGATGAACCCGCCCCAAACCGCACCGCACAGAATTAATAATTTATTGACCCGACCCGACCCGACCCGACCCGACGGTAACCCGCAGTACCCGCGGGTTGGAAGACAACCCGCACATCACTAGCCTGCAGCACCTCACCAGAGAGGCATCCTAACCAAAAGTACCTGAAACCTCAAATGGGCTGCTTGTATCCGCCATCTCGTTCTTTTGGTCACTACCAAAGCTCGTGACCATAGATGAGGGCTGGAATGAAGATCGAGCGGTAAATCCAGAGCTTTGTCAATAAAAGTCAAGTAAAATGTTAAATGGAGCTCTGAAACAAAAACAAACACGTAGTGTGATAAAAACGCCAGCTCACCAATCAGAAATCACTGAGCAGAAAATGATCTTCATGGATGTGTGGGACGACACTTCTCTGTCAGCATCAAACTCAATCAGAAGAAACTGTAGAAACAAACGCGTCGCCTCCACAGTGATGCTTCAGACTGAAGCTATAAAACTTAATCAGGACTGATGTAAACATGAACGATTTCAGAGCACACACACCACAGACGGAGGCGCGCGTGAGGAGAGATAACATAAAGCAAAGGCAGCTCAGCCTGGCGTGGTTGATTTTAATGAGCTGTGACACTCTTATTATCATTATTAATTAGCAGTTTTCAACCGGCAGGCTGCGATCAATAAGGTGGAGTGAAACAAATTTCAATGGGCCATTGGAATCAATCAGAAAGACGTTTTATCTACATAACTGCCACCGCGCCGCACTCGTTCAGCGTATCAGTGGGAGACGGAAGATTTGCAGCATTTTTAATTGGAGTGACGTGACTGAGTAGACGTTTTTCTACTTCTGAGCACTTCTAATCTCTGAAATTTGTCGCTGTGTTTATTCCGTGTTAGTATCTTTTTTTCCTACCGGGGACGTGCCGTATAGGACAGATTTCACCGGTTGAGAGTACGTATCTCTCCACACACACGAACACTTCCACACTAATCCTTCTCACCTCTTAATCAGACAACCATTGAAATTGGATTAGAGACTATCTGCTGAAATTCCACATTTCCAAGCGGGAGATGTTGTCCTTGTTTACAAAGCGGTGATTTTCCTCTTTTTGGGAAGCAACAAAATCCTTTAGAGTTGACATTGAAACGACACACGAGATTCCAGTGTGTCTAAATATGGTCTCTATGGTATCCATACTGAGAGCATGAAACAGTAAAGCTGCCTATTGTTAGAGAGCACAATCAGCATTTCTCTTTCAATTAGCAATGAAATATTTTTTAAGACTACCTGAGTCCTCGTTTTTTCTCACATATTTGGAAAGGAAGAGAGAAAGATTCGAACATTTCTGGAAAAAAAAAATATAGGAACCGAACCTCAAATTTGAGAAACTCAAACATTTCAGAAAAAAGGCAAAATTTCGGTTATTTCTGTTATTGTTTCAAATTATTTTAGAATTTTAAAAATTTACCAGTTTCAACAAAAATACCCACAAAACTGTTGGGATTTATACGTTTTTTTTAATTGTGAGCCTCAGTGACATACATGGTGGGACTCGATTAAAAAATTAATCTAATTAATTGGAGGCATTGTAATTAATTAATCTTGATTAATCGCATTTAAATCGTTCAAGAAAACTTGCCCCCAAAGCGATTTCTTTAATTATAAATAATGAGGCAGAGGGTTAGGGTTAGGGTTAGGGTTACGGGTTAGGGACATGAAGAGGGATTTCCGATAACTCATTTGATTGTTTTAGTTTTGTTTGGAGCGCATAAAAAAGGTTTGCGGGGTCCTGTAGCCACGGTTCTGAAGTTTTTTTTTAGAGGTGCCGCTTGACAATATTCATTGATATTTAGGGCGTGTATTTTGCTGCCAAACAACTCTGGCCCAAAGGGTTAAATGCGTTAATTTTTATTAGTCCCAGCCTCGCCTTGCCGAGCGGACGTTTTAGCGCAACAGTGCCCTCTAGTGGCTGGTAGATGTACACATAAACCCAGTGTTGTGCCCGTCAAAATAAATTTTAGATTTTTTTTTAAACCGTTTTTAAAGGAAAAGTGTACATTCATTCTGCACACCTCTAAATGCCCCGTGGAGGTATTATTTTTTTAAATATAGCATTTTATTAAAATGTTCCATATTCAACCTTTAAGTAATCATAATTAATGCATTAAATGCCCACCCCTAATATATATAAAGGGATTTATTAAATAAATTATTTATTAAAATTTTATTAAAACTAATTTATTAACTGGTTTTTATTTCCAGATTAGAGAAGATGAATGTAATTTATCATGGTGGGGGAGGGGTGGTCTTTCCTGGGGGGGGCGGTCAGTGGGGTGGTCAACAATTTTCTAGGCTTGGCCATGCCCCCCCCCCGGCCACCCCTTGGGGCCGCCAATGATGTCTGAGCAGGAACATATCAAAAACATGCACCACAGCTGTCCTCTGTTAGCGCTACAATGCTATTTGTGTGTGTCCTTCCAGAATGTAGCAATGTAGCAAAATCTCCTCCTTCTCTATTTGATTAGGGCGATGGTGGCAGAGGAGTTAAGTGGCCGCCTTGCAATTGGAAGGTCGCAGGTTCCAAACTTAACCCGCCTTGCCTGCTGGTGGTGGTCGGAGGGACCGGTGGCGCCAGTGTACGGCAGGCCCCGCCTCTGTCAGTGCGCCCCAGGGCAGCTGTAGCTATGATGTAGCTCATCCCCACCAGCATGTGAGTGTGTGTGTGAATGGGTGGATGACTGATTGTGTTGTGAAGCGCCTTGGGGGGTTGTAGAACCCTAAAAAGGCGCTATACAAATACAGGCCATTTACCATTTGATGATGTCACGCTACGGACCCCAGCTTTAACCTGTGATTGTGTCCAAACCATAACAGATACCAAAACGTCAATTTAGACACAAAAAGTCCAAGTTCCTGTACCGCTCTCAGCAAATCAAGTCACACCTTTTGATCTAGAGGAGCGGTAAACCAGAAATGGTGACAAGAGTGGAACAATGAAGAATAAAGTGTGAATAGAATTAAGGGTGCTTCATTACTCAATCGCTGAAGCACCATTAATAAGGGTGCAACCATGCTTTTAGTGGACCAAATTCTCTATTTTAAAAGGGCTGAAAGCTTTTTGTGCACATGCTCGGTATAAAGGACAACTGATTAGGCAGTTGCTCTTCTCTTCCTTTATTCCACTCCATCTCCCTCCTTCTTCCCCGCTCTGCTCTCACGGTGGAGGGCTACTTAGCACACAACAGTTAATACCTGTCTAATTTATTAGCCTCCTGCCCCAGCCCTGAAGGGCCATTAGCAACACACACTGACACAGCAGCCCGGCTTGTGTTGTAATTTATTGTCTTATTACAGTGCTGCAGCGGCATCAATTAATTATCCATTAAAGCGCTGCTGTCCCAGGATTTATGGAGGGGACTGAGGGGGCCGGGGGAGATGGAGTATTAGAGCAATGAGGGAGAGAGCGATGATGAAGGAGGTGGAGGAGGAAGAGGAGGCTTCGATGACGGATTGTTGTTTTCAGTGCTCTTTGGTTTAAAACATGGGATGGAAATAAAGCGAGCTGAAAGTAGGCGAGTTAAAGAAGTGTTTCATTGTGAGGATGAATCTTAATAAAAACTGAAACATAGTAAACAGAAGAAGTAATGCATAATTTTCTTGTAAATATTCATCAAAGCTTCTAATGCAGTCAGAACAAGTGGAGCCATAAAAATCTGTTTTTAGAAAGAGGTTTGCTCTTCTGCACATGCAGTGGCAGATAATTTAACACTTGGATCCATGGACAGTTTTACCAGTGCATGTTAAAATCTATCCCACTGCACACCATAAAATATCCACAGTAACATTTATAACACCCTCAAGTGGCACCAAATCACTTTAACAGACTCTTCTTAGCATTGTCAAGTGTTGGAACATGTTTTAGTTTCTAAGTTTGCTGATTTTTTAAAAACTCATATTAAAGAGCAGGTTCAATGAGAAACCATCTTTTAATGATTATTTCTGATTCTAATGGGTCACTCTGAGTTTTCATGCAGGCTGAACATGAAAATAGTCTCCTCCACCTATCTCCTGCATTAGCTTCTGATAGAAAACAGACGGTGAAACTCTAGAATTAGAAAATCCTGACAGATCTACGTCACACTGTCACTAACATTCATGGACTCACCCATCTTGACTCACGACGGGGAAGGCTGTTGTTGGTTTAGCGTCCAGGAAACAGCAGAGAACGTCTGGGCTAGTAGAAGCTAACCGTTAGCATTAGCAACTCCACCACACAGCAGAACTCCTCCAGGCTTGTGTTATTTGTGGAGATAAAACATCAACGTTGCAGAGCAAACAGAGTCAGTGGTAGAGTCGTGTTGCTGTTAGCCAATCAGAGGAGAGATGTCCACATATCAGGAAGTAAGTCTCCAAATCCTGCCGTCTGAAGCTACTTTATCCTCTGGCTCACTTCTACATCCTTAAACAGGCGCACCGGAGCTTTTTTTCCCTAGAGAACTTACAAGCCATTCATTCCTACTATAGACCACTGAAAATCTATGAAAAATATGAGTAAAGCTGATCTTTAATTGTTAATTCAGCTTCTGTCCAGCTACATAATTTTTAATCCACCAAAAACTAATTATGCATCAGTTCCAGGATAACCAGCCCAAATTATGATACTACCACCAACACAATTAAAAAATATTATTATTATTATTTTATATACAAAGTATGTAGTTGAACAAGATTGAGTCATGCTGTTGCATGGTTCTCTTCTTGACCATTAGGTGTCCTTACTGAATGTGGGAGAAAGAAACAGTCATCATCATGAGGAGAACACGCTAACTCTGGGATTTAACCCTGAGATCCTTTGCTATGAGGCACCAGTTCCACCAACTGCTTTTATGAAAATGTAGATTATTGCTGTCCTGTTCTTAACTTTTCACCTGCACGTTGTGGTAGGTTGTTACGGTAATTGTAGGGTTTATTTTCATGCACAAAATCACCAACAGTCACCGCTAAAACCTGCATGCATGAGACACACCGTAGCCTTCCTCTTCACCCCGTGAGCCTCGTACATCCAAACAATTTATCCAGGAAACAAAGTGTTTTCCAGCACTGACAGGGAGAATGGATTACTTCCATTACACTCCACCAGAAAACACATTCTGCTGAGATGAAAGGCTTGTGAATTATTGCAGACGGAGTCACTGCTAACAAGTCTGGTGATCCAGGGCTAATGAGGTTCACATTCACTAACTGCGTCCCGACTATGTGACAAATCAAACACACCCAAATGAGCATCATCATGGCTGTGCTCATCATCACAGCGTGATGGCTCAGACAGATCTGCAGTGATCCTCATTAGGCTGAGATGTGGCATCATGCTGCACACAGTAAAGTTGATGCTGATGGATCTGGTTTGCTTGTGTGTGTGTTCTTATGTGTTGGACAAATTAACTCCTAAACGCTGTAGTTCGAGTCGGAACTACTCAATGACTAACAGAGTTTTAGTCAAGTCTCTCCTGGAGGAGGAAGTTGGCACCAGTGTGGCTGAAAAGTCCAGTCATCGTTCTTGGATCTAAACTGGGATGAATCATCAGGGACTTCACCATTAGCCAGGTCCTTCCCATCAACGGATTATTTTTAACTTCATAATTGACCTTTCGCCGAGCCCCGCCCCCCTTAGTTACTGTTACCAAGTTCGACAATAAGTGGATCAAATACTGCAGCTCCGCAGATTTCCGTGATGGAAAGAAGTAGACAGATGCGTGTCAGCGACATTTTTTGGAGCAATTTCTCCTCAATATCATCCAGATCGAGGCAAAAGGGTTACAGTATGCAGTGGAGGGATATATTAGTGTCGGCTCTGCTGAGCGAAGCGTAGCAGGGAACAAGGAGTTGGGAGTTTTGGAGAAGGTCTGGTGTCCAGGGACGTGTGGCTCCGAGGAGCGGTGGCGGTGATGCGGTGTCCCTGTGAGCTGTCAGATGTCAGCTGCCAGATGATCTGAGCTGCAGGCAGCTCTAACAGAGAACAGCTCCCGGCGCTCTGCATCGCTTCAGTTGATCATCTCAGCTGAGTCTGTTTATAAAATGTAACTTTTTAAGCCCGTGTTTACTTTCATTTTCAATATAGTTTCCGGCTGGAGCTCGGCATTAATTCATCACGTGATCATGACACCACCCGCTGTTGCGCCAAGGCTTAATGTGCGTTTATAAGACACACGGTTGAGGTAATATTACGCTGATTTGCCGGCACGGTGTGTCTTATCTAAAAGGGTCTTGGATAGTCTGGGAGGCGGACCTCCGCCCAGCCGCGGGCGGGGGGAGCACTCATGATTGGCTGCTGCTGGTTGAGCTCGATGAGGAGGTTCTGAAGGGAAACGAAGGAGACACGACTACTATCGAGGCTAATGCTTAGTAGTATAAATTAGGCTTAGCTTCATCATTTTGTTTGGAGTTGTCGAATAGTAACGGTTGCTATGATGTGTGATTGGACAATAGCCGTTCTGGGGGCGGGGCCGGCGAAAGGCTAATTAAATGTCAACACTTGTCTTTCATTTCACTCCTTGATCCTCGGAGTTCATTCAGCCCAAACTGTTTTTACTGCTGCAGATCCACTGGTTCCTGCTGCAGAGCCACTGGTTCCTGCTGTAGATCCACTGGTTCCTGCTGCAGAGCCACTGGTTCCTGCTGTAGATCCACTGGTTCCTGCTGTAGATCCACTGGTTCCTGCTGCAGATCCACTGGATCCTGCTACAGAGCCACTGGTTCCTGCTGTAGATCCACTGGTTCCTGCTACAGAGCCACTGGTTCCTGCTGTAGATCCACTGGATCCTGCTACAGAGCCACTGGTTCCTGCTGTAGATCCACTGGTTCCTGCTGTAGATCCACTAGTTCCTGCTGCAGAGCCACTGGTTCCTGCTGTAGATCCACTGGTTCCTGCTGCAGATCCACTGGATCCTGCTGTAGATCCACTGGTTCTTGCTGCAGATCCACTGGTTCCTGCTGCAGATCCACTAATTCCTGCTACAGAGCCACTGGTTCCTGCAACAGATCCACTGGTTCCTGCTTTAGATCCACTAGTTCCTGCTGTAGATCCACCGGTTGCTGCTGTAGATCCACTGGTTCCTGCTACAGATCCACTGGTTCCTGCTGCAGATTCACTGGTTCCTGCTACAGATCCACTGGTTGCTGCTGCAGATCCACTGGTTCCTGCTACAGATCCACTGGTTCCTGCTGCAGATTCACTGGTTCCTGCTACAGATTCACTGGTTCCTGCTACAGATCCACTGGTTCCTGCTGCAGATTCACTGGTTCCTGCTACAGATTCACTGGTTCCTGCTACAGATCCACTGGTTCCGGCTGCAGATTCACTGGTTCCTGCTGCAGATTCACTGGTTCCTGCTAATTTCATATAAAAGCAAGCGTTTGGGAGACATCCCTACCAGACTCTTGGATACGCTGTAAGTTCTACATCTTTCTGATGATGATGAGATTTATTCTCACGATTACCCACAGAATTACATAATGAATGATCATGCAACACAAAATTACCACCAGTGTAAATGTTTTTAGCTTCACGTGGTGTGAACCGTCATGTTGGAGCAACAACAGCACTGCATTTTGGTCTTAGCTGCCCTCAAACTAGCCGTTAGCTCATCAGTCCTGTAGGATGTAAACCCCATTTCTTCAAACAGAGGATGTTCACAAACTACCTTCAGCAGCTTAAAATGTAATTTGACTGTTCTCTACTATCATTTGTTCTGTGCAGCTTCCTAACAGAGGTAGCATGCTTTCTTATCTTCTTAAATGACTCATCGGTCACAGGTCCAATAACTGGTTCCTGCACTAAATGCTGGCAGCAAATGAGCAGTCAGGCAGCGTGTTGCACTGGCTGTTGTGTCCGTCCTGTTTGAACTAGTTTTGTGTTAACCCTGCTGTAATATTTGTTTTTTTTATATTAACGTATTGTTTCCTGCCCATAAATGGTCTTTTTTGTCTTCCCCATCATGTAAAGCACCTACTGATCCCAACCAGCTCACACCCAGATGATTTAAGGGGAATGTAAAGACTGAAGGGGAAAAAAACCTTCGTCATCTTTTGTTTAACTTTCAACCAAACCAACCCTGACACCAACAAACCCATCATCAGCGTTTCCACGACAACAGCTTTGTCACGGTCAGAGTTCACGTTTACACCAATGTGATTCCTGTGCCATTGTAATCTCTTTTCATCGGGTCATCGCGGCTGTGAGTGGAATCGCCGCAGACTCACACGTCCTTGGGAGGAAGAATATGTGCAGCCATGACAAAATGTGATTTTCCTTCACACCTCAGCGGTGCCGTGGTCCCCTGGGTGGTGGAGACAGGAAATGGGAATGACCGCTTCCTGCCTGAGCCAGCTTTGAAGGCGATGTGTGAGGGAGGGTCCCATGGCGGCGTGGCGTTCCTGCGCTTTCACCAGGCTCTTTGTAACGTGTGATTTACAGCTTCCCCCCGCTGTTTCATCTGTGATTTAGCGTTTCCTGGTCAGATGGCCATCGGCCGCCGTACATGTCTGCTCCGTTCCTGCAGGACGCCACAAGAAAAGTAAAGGAACTCTAGAAATGACAAAAACTCTAAATTCTTTCTAAAAAAAAATCACAACATTAAAAACTTGACTTTTACTTTGTTTAATAACTCAAATCTTTCACTTCCATCATGAACCCTTCTTTATTATTCCACCACTTTTGCATCATTTATTGCTCATTCCCTCACACACGTGTTCCTGGTAACACTCAGCACTTTCCCTGCTTTGACCTTTGACCTCGTCCCTTTCCTAACCTTCACCCTCGTCCTGAACCCCGTCGTAACTCTTTAAACTATAAATCCTAAAACAACCTCCAAAAAGATGGAGGTGATTCAGAGTTCATGCTCTCAGACGGACTTTAGTGCCATGTTTGCACATTTTCATCACTGACTTGTCATTTAATACAAAGTTTATTTTATTTTGTTTATTTTTGTTTACCTGACAGTAAAACTACTGAGCTGATGTGTAACCTTATATCATATCAGCTGCGTGTGAACAATAACCTCATTTGTTAGAAAAATGTTATTAAAGTATCAAACATCTGGTCATGGTTCAGCAGTGCCAAACAACGGTTAAGAAACGAATATAAAACAATGAGTGAGTTAAAACTAAGAGAAAGCTTTGACGTCTCACATGAGTGAAACAAGAAGGTACAAACGTTTGCTGTGCTTTAAAATAAAATAAAAACGATAAAATCTTCACAAAATCCTGATTTATTAAATTCATACTATGCAACTTTTTCATAATTTTAAATAATTTTCTTGAGCCATTATGTACTAAAATGACCTTTTACAGCAGTGAACGTCAACTGGAGGCCCGCGGGCCACATCCGGCCAGCCAGACCTTTCCACCCGACCCTTTGGACCCGAATGTCCTCCAATTGGGGGACTTTGAAGTTTACCAGCAATATTCATGTCCCAAATATCAATAATTGCTTACAGTCTCCAAACACAACTAAAACTGCAATAAAAACAGTTTAGATGGAAAACAAAGCCATTTTAAATATTAATAAATTAAGAAACAATAATACTTTATTTTAGAAGAGCATCCGGCCCTCACGGTGTCTGCTAGAAAAACTTTGTGGACAAATTTAGTTGAGGACCCCTGCTTTACAGGGTTAATGAAACGTCACTCAGACCCCCCCCGTGGCCAAAATACCACATTTGCAGCTTCAGAGTGGCGGTCCGGTCCTTGCTGGACTTAGAAAAAGTGAAGCTGACATGCCTGGTGCTGCAGTCTGCTTCCAGCATGTTTCCTGCATGTTTTAGATCATGAACACAGCTGATTTGTTTGATTTAGTGATGAACCGCTCCTGTAGACACTAATGAAGGCTGAGGAGACATTTCAGCTGTTAGATTTAACGAAATAGTGACTTTTTGCCCGCGAGCTCCCTTCCAACCGGGAGTGCTTCTGACGTGAAATGAGAGCAAAAGTGTTCCACACAGCTGATCCCGTGGGGTCACAAAATCACAGGAGAATTGCAACATCACACGTGATTTCAGAAGTCCACACAATAACAAGCAAGGAGAAAGACGGTCTGTGGTTTATTTTCTGTTTGTTTACATCGGCTACGGGGGTTTCACAGGTAAACACGTACTGCACATGACTTTTATTTTGGAAGTTTTTCGGATGTTTCACACTGCCTTCATGTTTGACTTCCTGTTTGTCCCGATCTAAACTGTGAAGTTTGACGTGTTTTAGAAGCGTGTAAAAAGTAGACTCAAGACATAATGATGGCGTTCCCTCGCTTCTGGGACATAGCTGCCGGTGGAAAGGACCCTGTCCAATATAACGGTGGCTAATTGCTGCATACTATGTTTCACGCCACTTTCACGTCCTGTGCAAAGCCGGGGTGAGGTGTTAAAAAGACGAACGCACAGCAAGAAGGTTTCACTTTTCATTTCACTAACGGACACTAGGGGGTGCTAAAAGCAAGCCTAAACTGCATAGAATCCTTTTAAAACTGTAAGAATTAGATGTAGTTTTATTTTGATATCTCTATTTTTAGTGAATGTGTGCATGTGTAGTTTAATCTGAACCGCTGCTTGACTTTTGACCTGACCAGGAATCAGTGGTTGAGTGGAAACTCTCCCGTTGTTCGGGGCTGAGCGGCTGCTGAATGTCTCCACTCTGAAACAAAATGATTTACCTGCAGAAACGTATCAAACATATTCTAAAGAGCGCTGTCAGCTGCACTCAGCAGCAGTTTGTCACACTGACAGTTGCTGTTTCCACGTCTCCTTTGTTGCTTTTATCGGAACCAAACAGGTTAACAACAGATGGCAACATGATGATGTTTTCTTGAGGCGACAGGCTTCCTAATATTTTCTGACTTTATGAAAAAAAAACTGTCAAGAAGTCAGATTTATTGGAGACTTTCCCCACAGATTTCTTTGGTGAAACTTCTAAATGTTTCATGGAAATTCTATTGAAGCCTTTGTGCAGCATCACTTTCCTTTAGCTGGTTGTTTACATATGGCTGATGGAAGACCCTGTAATGGGTGACCATCCCCCGTTGAGATGGACACCAGCTCCCCATGACCCACTGAGGAGTAAGCAGTGTAAGGATGAGTGCAAGAGTGTAGAATAGTAGAAATAACCTCCGGATAAATACAAAAGTCACATTCAAATCAGTAAAGTTGAGTTTGCTTGAAGTTTTATGACATTTACGAGGTTTCACTTCTTTTTTTATGACTGAAATCAACTCTGGATTATTCGTTGGTACGACTAAATGCTTCACTTCCATCCGAGACGTCCCCAAACCGATAAAGAAGGCATGACTCGTTATATCAATAATTCTCTAGTATGACTTAAGGACTTGTGAGTTGTTATTGGTGGATAAAAACTCTGGCGCTCCTGTTTCAGGAAGCAGAAGTTAGTCAGAGGAGTGAGGGGCAGAAAACAGCAGGATTTAGAGTCGTAAGGCGGGTTTCTATTGTCAGAACAAATCATTTCATGCGTTTTGTCCTCACAGGCTCACGTAGAAGGAAACATGGCGTCGCCCAGAGACTTAGACCGATGTATGTTAGACCCGATTTTAATGGTCATATGTTACGAAGCCGCCAATAGTTTTCAACAACTGGGCATCATTTCATTCATTTTCAACAACATTTGGATGGATTTTTCCTGAGATTAACAGTAAAAACGACACATTGTCACTTTAAAAATAGAGTTAAAGGTTGTGAAGTAGCATTAGCATTAGCTGCTGTGTAACTCTTGAGAGACTGTTAGCCTGTCTGTCGAGTCTGACCTCTACTCTCTAAACTGAGGCTAACATATTAATTCATGATCTATCTCTTCTTAAGGTGTAACCTATCACTTTAAACTGTGAGGAGGATATTAAATGCGTCTCTGATGTTTTTTCCAGTTTCTGAGCCGATCAAACTAACATCAGTCCCTCTGCTATAGAGAGCTGTCCTCCCGTCACCACAGGTATCCTCGTTTTACTTACATAATGTGTGTAATTACAGTACAGTGTGTGTGTGTGTGTGTGTGTGTGTAGACCAGGCCTATCCTTGTCCACATCCCTCGCTCTCATCACAGCCGTGTCTGTTTTTAATCTGGGACGGTGATTTATGGAGGCGGCCGGGCCGCGTGTATCTCCTCACTTCCTTTCATTTCTCAAATGGTTTGTGCTCGGCGGGATGATAGATTTATCTACACACAACCCCTGCATGACTAATTAACTCTGAAATATCAGGGCCAGATGTGGAGCTAGGAGCCCAGAGAGCCTTTTCTCCCGCCCGACGCAACTCTTTCCTTTCTCGTCTTCCTCTCGCTGCCACCTCGACCGTAGTGCTGCTGCACAGATGACAGCGTGTTTTATGGCAGTGTGAATGTTTTCCTGACTGAAGCAGCAAATTTACACAGTTGATAGTTTGGATTTTTGAGACAGCTCAGACGAACGGGTTTTTGTTTTACTCAACTCTAAACCTAATTGGTGTCAAACGAACGTTCAGCGTTGTAATGATGATGAAGAGAAAGTATTCCTCGCACATTTAGCTGTAACACAGTTCTGATACCTCGCTGTTAAAGTGACTAATCAGATTTTCCAATGATAGGAAACTTATTTACATGAAGAATTGTCAACAAATAAATGATGAACTGACCATAGGTTTTGGTGCTAAGTTGAAACAAAAACCCAGACCAGGTGTCTCCATCTTGTTGAAAAGGAAACGTCCTGTTTACAGCTGCTGCCATGTTGTATTTTGGGAGCCAGAGTCTGCGAACACAGGATGTGGAGCTGAAAGCCCCCCCCACACACACACACATATTAAAACTAGGGGTGGAAATTTAATGCATTAATTATCAATCATTACTTAGAAAAAAAACACGTTAATATAAACTAATGCATTTAACTCTTTAAGCCCCAATTGGAGGATGTTGAAGTTTAGCAGCAAAATTCATGCCCTACATATCAATAAATATCGTCAAGCTGCACTTCTAAAAAAAACATCAGCACATTGGCTACAACAGTGGTTTCCAACCTTTTTTCCAAGAGGACCCCCTTGCTCGTGTCCAAGACAAGCCAGGGCCCCTGGCAGTGAAAAGTCAAACAGGCTTTGAACTCAAACATCCAGTAGGACTTTTCTCTTTGCTGGTTTGTGTGTGTTCGTGTTATGACGAGTCTCATTGGCTGACTGAGCTGTCAATCTAATTTTGGTGAATAACGCTAAGAAGTGTCAATCATCAGAATCAGTCACAGAGAGCGAAGGCTGCGTAGTGAAGCTTCTGGAATAGCTCCAGCCTATACCAGCATCACGCACAGCAGCAGCTTTATGTTCCTGTTTTGACTTGAAATACAATTTAAAAGCATTTGTTTAGAAATTAAAAGAACTTGACTTTGCAATAATAATGTTTGATTCCCTTCTTCATTATTTTTAATTAAAGAAATTGATTTCAGAACAAATTTTCTTGAACGATTAAAATGCGATTAATCAAGATTAATCAAGATTAATCAAGATTAATTGATTACAAATAATTCATTAATTTGTTTTTTTTATGGAGTCCCACTCCTAATTAAAACATCAAATCACTGACATGTGGAGACACTCAGAACTGGAACCAGCCACTAGGGGAGCACTCACTTTGCTTTCTCTGTCATGAAATAGTCGACATTCTCTGTTTCACCTCCCTGCTTCACTAATTAGGCTCAGGTGAGCTTCTGTAATCAGCTGATCACTGTTTTTCTGGGGGGTTTAGACCTTTGCCTGCCCTCAGACCCTCCTCTCTCGATCTGCATGTCAGTCACGGATGTTGAACCAATTTGATCTGGTAAAGATGGAGCTAAGGCAGAAAAAAAAATTCCAGTTTACTGAGCGATCTTGATCCCAGTTCTGGTCGTGAGCTGTGGGTAATGACCTAAAGAACAAAATCATGAATGCAAGGGCTGAAATGAGTTTCCTCCATCGGGTGGGTGGGCTCAGCCTGAGATAAGGTGAAGAGCTCGGACAACCGGGAGAGACTTGGAGTAGAGCCGCTGCTGCTCCACACTGAGATGGGCCAGCTGCATTTGGACAGGATGCCACCTGGACGCCTCTCAGGGGAGGTGCTTCAGGCACGTCCTCCTGGCAGGAGGCCCGAGAGCCGACCCAGGACGTGCTAGAGGGATCATATCTCCATACTGGCCAGGAAATGCTTGGGGATCCCACTGGTGGAGCTGGTGGAGGTTGCTGAGGAGAAGACAGTCTAGGCCTCTGCAGGAGTTGTTACCTCAACTCTCCAGTGCCCGTCCTACCCAAGAGACGAAAGAAAAGGACCCAAGACCTCGGTTTCTTTTATGAATGCTTTAACCACAAGTAAATCAAATATCAGATGCAACATGTCCAGGTTTTTACTGGACAACAGATGCAACCAGAGAAACTATTTCACCTCCACCCTCCATTATCTGATTGGCCCTTAGTGTCACAAAAAGATTGGACCAATTAAACCACCGACACCTTCTGCTAGGTGGGAAATTCTTCTCAAAGCCTTCATTTCTTTCTTCTTCCTGCCTGTTTTATAGTTAGCTAGCCTGTCTTTGATGTTAATCTCCACAAATGACAGTTTTCTGTCTCCTCCCATTATTTTTTTGTACTTCTCAATTTTTCAGGTGAGGTTGAAAGTGTGGGGGTGAGGACAGAGGAAACAAAGTGATGGGCAGATCCAGCTTTAAAGAGCCAGAAGGCCCATCTGACAGCCTGCCATGAGTGACGTGTGATCTGTACAAATTTCAGGACTAATAAATCTACCTGTCAGAGGAAGGAGACTTGAAAGGGCCGCTGCCCTGCGGCGCAGCTTAAATGCAACTGCTGTTGATGAAATTCTGTAGGCCGGAGAATTACAGCTGTCAGGAGAAAACGCCTGCATCAGATCTGATGACTCGCCCAGCTCCTTCTCCAACCTGTTCTCCGTCTCACAAAACCTTCACACGCTGCAGCCCCCCCTCCTCATTTGTGCAAGTTTAACACATGCAAGGCGTGCACTTTTAGAAACAGGGTGAGAAATATCATCTGCATCATGCAGCGGGACATTTTCTGCACACTTCCTTGTTTCTTTTCACAACAAAGCCTGTTCTGGACGGAGCAGAGCTCGATAATAAAGCACACAGCTGTTTTGCCTTTTCATCACAGAGCAGCTCGATTTTTATTGCGGCTTTGAAGTTCAGCCAGAGAGAGACAAATTCACGGCGGGTCCATGACAGCTATAAACATCAGCTCACCCATTCCATCATGTGAAGAGAGAGGCATAAAACAGCTGAGCGTGTTGCTGTATTTATGGCTAAACGAGTGGAAAAGCCATTGCTCTCTAATCTGTCATAAAGCAGATATATGAGTGAGTGCTGTGAGAATGTTGTTGAGTCTGAACTGACTCATCTCCTGCACTCAGGTTTCACGAGGCCAGCAGCTAACCCCGACTGACACCAGAGCAGAAACGCACGACACAAAAAACAAGAAATGTTCTATTTCTGTTTAGATCAGGGGTGTCCAAACTCAGACATTTACGCTTAGATAACTTGGAAAAAATGATTTTATTGTGACTCATTTTTATCTTCTCAGTCATCTTCTGCCTGTAGTGGTTGCTGTGTAACTCCAGCAGGCACCATGAGAGGCGGGGGACATCTTGGACAGGTCTCCAGTCCATCGCAGGGACAACAATACATAAAACTCTTAATATATCAGTGAGTTTATTAATGTTTATTCCATTATTAGCAAAAGGAACCTGATGCAGGTCACCTTTTCTTCAACCCGTGTGAGTGGTGTTTATAAGGGTTTGTGGTCCCACTTACCAGGAAATTAAATTAAAAGCAAATTCATTTGATTGATTAAAGACAAATTAAACGTAGATTTGACCTTTTACATCTAAAAATCTTTTTTTTGTTCTGCATTGTTGTTCAGACCGCCATGAGTAAAAATCTGAAAATAAAGTTATTAAAAGTGATCTACGTTCCATCTGTTCTTAAAAACGGAATTACAACCTATAATTTATTAATTATTGAAGGATCTTAAAGAGCAAGTTCACTGAGAAACCATTTTTTACCTAGGTTTGAAAATCAGTCACTCTGAGTTTAACATGCAGGCTGAACATGAAAATAGTCTCCTCCACCTATCTCCTGCATTAGCTTCTGATAGAAAATAGACGGTGAAACGCTAGGATTAGAAAATCCTGACAGATTTATGTCACACTGTCACTTAAAGGGACACTAGTCAGTTTTGGCTTGTTTTTAGCACCCCCTATGTTCTGTTGGTGAAAGCGAAATTAAAACTTATCTCCTCGCTGTGCGTTGGTCTTTTTAACACCTTAATCTAACTGCTGAAATGTCTCCTCAGCCTTCATTAGTGTCTACAGGAGCGGTTCATCACTAAATCAAACACATCAGCTGTGTTCATGATCTAAAACATGCTGGAAGCAGACTGCAGCTCCAGGTAGGTCAAGCAGAATTTAAGTCCCAGAAGACCTGACCGGCATCTGTGAAGTGGAAAATTCTGGCCACAGGGGCGACAGGAGCTGGGTGGCCTTTCATTGACCCTGTAAAGGGTCATCTTAGCACATACTGGCTCAAGAAAATTATTTTAAAATATTAAAAAGTTGCAAAGTGTCCCTTAACATTCATGGACTCACCCATCTTGACTCACGACGGGGAAGGCTGTTGTTGGTTTAGCGTCCAGGAAACAGCAGAGAACGTCTGGGCTAGTAGAAGCTAACCGTTAGCATTAGCAACTCCACCACACAGCAGAACTCCTCCAGGCTTGTGTTATTGGTGGAGATAAAACATCAACGCAGGATTTGGTCCTGATGTATAATATCCGGACCAAATCCTGCCTTCTGAAGCTACTTTCTCCTCTAGCTGACTTCTACATCCTCAAACAGGCGTACCAGAGCTTTTTCCCCCAGACAATGATTTGTTCACGCAACGCCATTATCCGTGGTTGCAAGGGCTCTGCAGGCGTGCAAGGAAAGATGGAGTAGAACCCACTCTAAATGTCCATTGAAAGTGACGTAGACCACTAGCCTGTGACTGGTCAGGATGTAACAACACCGCCATTCCCCTCAAAAAAATAAAACGAGAGCCGAGCATATTTCTAGTGGCAGACACGGAGCAGATTGAAGGATGTCTCATGGAAAAAGTCAGACAATATGAATGTTAATACAACCGTGACTGAAGGAGTACAAAGATACGCAGCAAACCTTTTATTCGTGGACTGACCGGATGAAGAGTCGGAGGAGAATGAGGAACAAATTTGTCTGTTAAAAATGATCAGAAATACATAAACACAATATAAATACTCTAGCCTGCAATGATGGCAGGATACCCCCATAAAAACGATTCTGGTGTCATTGTAAAATGAACTGAGCCATGGTGGTTATTCTTTATAGAGTCTCATTTATAAAAATAATTAACAAGCAACAGTAAAACAAACATAAAACAACCAACAATATTCATAAAAACACAAATAAAGCTGTTCTGCACCACAGAGGGTTTCCCTCATATTTACAGACAGCTGCTGAAACCTGACTAAACTAAACTAAAGAGTGTATTTGTTTCATTTATGATAATATTATCAGTGACAGGTGAGTTCCTGTTGTCCCATCTTTTTTTTTTTACCTGTGTAGACAGGTTCATGCCCCATCTCCACGACAACCACAGCCTGCTTCTCATCAGCCTCATCTCCCTCACCTGCTCACACTAATCAGCCCATCCCGCTCACCTGTTCCTCCAGCCATAAAAGCCTCGTTCAGCCGTTTCATCAGTGTGCAGGTCATCAGTCCCAACAGTAATACCAGTGCTACATGTGAACCAAAGCCTTTAAACGTCTTCTTGTGTCGGGTTGTCTTTACGGGTTCTCTGTCTCAGCCATCAGAAACTCCTTATCATGAAATCGATGAATGTAGGACCCAGACTCTTGCTCATAACTCGCTGGTGCTTTAAGGTGTTGGGCAAAGTAATGAAGTCAGCTAAGAGTTAAAAATCTATTTGTTTTTTATTATTATTTTTTATAATTATAACTTTTCTCTCTGGATACAATAATTGCTCAGATTAGTAAATCCGTCTGGGAGATGGTGTCCTTCAGCAGTCACTGGATGAGAGGCAGATCTCCTGGCCGTCACAGAGCCAGAAACTCACTCCAAAGGACAATTTAGAGGCTCCAATCCACCTGAACATGCTTGTTTTTGCCCTGCAGGAGGAAGCCGGAGTACCTGGAGAAAACTCAAACATGCATCATGGCTAACTCCATGCAGAAAAGTCACAGCTGGGATTTAAACCTGCAGCTTTCCTGCAGCAAGACAACAGGGCTACCACCTGCTCCACCATGCAGCCCCTGTTTAGATTAAATTGACATATTATGACTTGTTGAAAATGTCTAATGGTGACATCCAGAAGATCACAGCTGCAGTTAAATGGTAAATGGCCTGTATTTGTATAGCACCTTCTTAGGGTTCTACAACCTCCCAAGGTGCTTCACAACACAATCAGTCATTCACACATTCACACGCTGGTGGGGATGAGCTACAACGTAGCTACAGCTGCCCTGGGGTGCACTGACAGAGGTGGGGCCTGCCGCACACTGGCGCCACCGGTCCCTCTGACCACCACCAGCAGGCAAGGCGGGTTAAGTGTCAGACAGCGACAGATTGAGCGGGACGCGAACCTGTGACCTTCCGATTGCAAGGCGGCCACCTAACTCCTCTGCCACCATCGCCAGTAGGTGATATCTGTCTAATAATCAAAAAAATGATGCATATTAAAACATCTTCTCTATTGAAATGGTTTATGTCAGAATTACCAGACGTACCATATTTTGTTCCATTCCATCATCATACAGGTGAAACTGGAAAAATGAGAATATGGTGCAAGAGTCCATTAACTTCAGTAATTCAGCTCAGACTGAGAGACCATCTAAAGGCTCAGGAAGCTTTTGCAGGTGTTCTGGATTCATCAGCTGATTAGAGTGTGACACTTTGAGTCTAGAATATTGAACCTTTTCACTATATTTTAATTGAGATTCTGAATGTGGGGTTTTCATCAGCTGTAGCCATAATCATCACAATTATAACAAATAAAGGCTGAAATATCTGGTTTTGCATGGAATGAGTCTGTCTCATTTATTAGTTTCACCTTTTATTACTGACATTAATGAACGTTTGCACCAAATTATAATTTTTCCAGTAGAATCATGATGTTTCCCGTGATCACTCATGCTGGAAGGACTGGATCCATCATTTGCTAACTACCCTTCAGAGGTGTTAAATATTGTTTTCCCTCTGAGAAAAACAGATCAAATCAAGTTTTTTTTAACACGGTGAAATTTTAGCCGGCACCAAAAAGATGAGCCTGACAAACCTAACTAGCATTTATAGAGGGTTTAAAAGGAGACAGTAATGACATGATGAGGAGAATAAAAGAGCTTTTCTCCCCTCTTTAACCTTTCCGTCACCTCTCTGCTGCCCAGCTCACAGACCTCTGCTTTACCTCCCAGCATGCCCTGGGGCGTCAGGTTCACGCCTGGGTCTGGACCAACAAACACGGTCAGAGGTCACGCTTTCTTCACTCTTGTCTTAAGGGTTATGTGTTTGTGTGTGCAGAGTCTTGTTTTCACCTCTTCAACTTTCCAAATGCCCTGCTGGGAGCGATAGAGGAGGAAAACTCTCAGATCCCACATGGATCTAATTTTCCACTGTGGGTGCACACGTGATTGCACATGTGTGTGCTCTCTCTGTACCGTGTGTGTTGTTGTTGTTTATGGGGATGTAAGTTTGTGTTTTCATGGAAAAAACCAACATTAAACCAGCACAGATGAAAAGCAGCAGAGTTATACTTTAGTAACATACTTTAAACGTTTTATTATGTGCTATTTTTCACTTTTTCTCCATGAAACTGCAGGACAATGCAGTAAACTCAGATTTTACTCATTTCTTTGAGGATGAAGCGCTCACACTTCTGGGACGGATTAAACTACTAACGAATGCTACATGAAGGAGTTAACAAAGGTCATGCTACAACAGTGTGATTTCAAAATCAACTTAATGGCTGTGTAGGATGTGTATCATTAGATCCTGATGCGTGTTTCCATGCCCTCTGACAGTGGTTACACTCTTCAGTGAAAGCTGTGGAACAAATCTAGAGGAAAAAAGATGGTTTAAACAATCTGGACCTCTGAGTTTCTGACTGAGCACAAATTTACACCATCTTTGGTTTAAATCTAAAGGTCCCGGGTTTCGGCACCATTTGTTATTGTTAAGGTCTGTAGAAAGCTCCTTTCTTGTCTGAATCAGCTCCAGCTAGCGGACCATAACTTCCTGGTTCTTTACTTCCAGGGGAGGAAGATCAGTAAAACTTTGTTCCTGATACATTCCCAAAAATGACCATTATTCTGTAGGTTGGTTTATATAGAAAAACAAGACATCATGACCCCCTGAAGCCACCCCTCATCAGTCAAAAGGGCCTCAAATCCTCTCATGCATTAGTTTTTGTCCTTAGCTTGGCCCTCCCCATTTGGCGACATGGAACATTTCTATTGGATCAGTGCATGGAAATGTGTAGAGATATGTTTGCGTCACAAATCTCATCCTACATGAACAAGATGTGAAAATCATGGGTGTTGCTGCCTCTATTCTGATTGTGTAAAGAACAAACCCTTTCTGTACTGGACGGAACATTGGGGACATGATCTAAGCCATGACTAATGTTGAGCTAACAATGCTAACGGTGAATTAGAAGCAAATAGTCGGCTCTAAAAATATCTAAAGATACTTTTTCAATTAGCCTTTCGCCGGCCCCGCCCCCAAAACAGTTATTGTGCAATCACACATCATAGCAACTGTTACTGTCCGACAACTTCAAACAAGATGGTGAAGCTGAGCGTTAGAGTAGTCGTGTCTCCTTCATTGCGTGTTGTCAGAACCTCCTCATCAAGCTCAACCAGCAGCAGCCAAGCATGAGTGCCCTCCGCCCGGCGGCTGGGCGGAGCTCCGCCTCCCAGACTATCCAAAGGGCTCACTCACTCTCACTCGTCGCTCAGTCATTGTGTGTTCTCCATGCATGAACTCCTGGTCCATGTTCCGTGTACCAGTAAACCTTACTCACGAACCAACCAGCCTAACTCCACAGCCACACCACTTGACTCCTCTTGGTCACACCGCATCCCCGCCACCGTTCCTCGGATCCGCCTTCTTCCGAACGCCCAACTCCTTGAGCCGACGCGTATTATATATTGTATATATCCCTCCACTGCATACTGTAAACCCTTTGCCTCGATCTTTATGATATTGCGGAGGAATTGCTCCAAAAAATGTTGCTGACATGCATCTGTTTACTTCTTTCCATCGCGGCAAGCTGCCGAGCTGGTCAGTGTTTGACCCACTTTTTTGTCGGACTTAGCAACAGTAACTAAGGGGGGCAGGGTTCAGCAAAAGGTCAATTGCCAACAACTGGATATTGCAGTGAAATGTATGTGTGAAGTGAATAATGAGTCAATCATGGCGTTTTACTTCATTTAATGAGTCGTTCAGAACTATAACAGCAAGACGGCAAACAACTGCACTTCCTCCCATACTATAGAAATATTACCATAATAAGTATAGTAAATGCTCCCTATTGTAAAACACTCACGAGTGCCAACACCAGACATATAACAACGAATTTATCTACTTTGTTTGGCACTGATCCGTAGCTGGCAATAGCCATGAAGTTCACACAATGGTGGTCCTTAGACAAATAGATTGCAGTAACCACATTTGACCACAGGATGGCATTCTTACTTTATTCTAACATATTGCACCTTTAAAGTTTTTGTATAAAGCACAAATGCTAACCCTAACCCGACCTGACTCCTCCCACTGTAGGTTGTTTTCTACAGCAGGTAAGATAATAATTATTCATAAACTCTCAACCAAAGCCCATCAAAAGATGTGAATTATCCCTTTAAGGATCACAAGAACAGATCTTTTGGCGTCAACGTTTTGGCCCCAGAAGGATCTCCTGACCTACAGTCGAAACCTCCAAACCCTAAAACGGAGCAGTAAAAGAAATTACAACCTGTGGTGGGTTTGGAAACACTGACGTGATCGACGCCTTGCAGATGGCGTTGACGACAGAGGCAGAGCTGTTTTTCAGTTTGTTGCTTTAGTTTCTCTACAACCCCGGAGCTTTAATCTGATTGCAAAGTGTAGAAGGAAAAACTTTGATGGCATAAACAGCGAGTTAATCTGTGCGTCTGAACTCACCGCCTGCATGTCAATTGATGTGAGAGGCTGCCAAAAAAACAACATAGGTATAATTTAGCATGACAGCCTTCTGGTGGCAGCTGGGGTGAAGAGTTCACCGGGAGAAACAGACGCTGTGTGTGTGTGTGTGTGTGTGTGTCTGACACATGCAGCAGCTCCTAGATTTACTGTATGGGGGAGGACATTTATGTATAGTGGTGAAACTCCGACTATGGCAAAAGAAGCATGCAAGAGTTTGACAATTTGCAAAACAGAAGTGCAATTGTTCAGCCTTTGGGCACGGAGAGGTCAAGCTACTGTAGCACAAGCACATCTATTCAAAGACTTCAAAAATCAAGTGTCGCTCCTCAACAAAACTTCCTTTATTTCCATCGCTACCCATTACACGAAACCTTCTGTCTCTTATTCAGAGCTCCGGCGCTACGAGAATGTCTTTTGACAAGGGTGACTAAAAATGAAGATGACCCAAGGCTGAGCCAGCACAGAAGGGACCGGGTGCCCCAGAGGCACATGCTCTGTATCCAAGACGGTCAATTGTGGCTAAAAAAAAAAAAGCAAAGAGTGCGAGTGTGATAATGGATTCCCACATTTAGTCCATCAGAGTCTGATAAGAAATAGGATATGGCAGCAGCTTGGCAGTGGAAGGAGAAAATGTGTTTTGAAGTGGGGCATTCAACGGTCTGCTGACTCGATGTTAGCTGGTGGGTGCCGGGGATTTTGGTAGACCTCCCCGGGCCAGAGCGAGGGGTGGAGACACATGGTTTCAATGTGTCTGTCATCGTAGAAGTGTCCACAAGTTTGTGTCTGTATCTGTAATTATTTATGGTTCCAGAAGGAAATATAAAACCTTCACCATACACCCAGTGAAACGCCCTCATTTTCTCTGTGTGTGTGTGTGTGTGTTTGAGCTGAATTCCTGTGGAGTTTATGCTGCCCATGAGTCTAAAAAGGGCTGAAAACCGTAAATTACCTGAGAGCGACTTGAAGACATCAGCAGAAACTTTACAGGTGGCTTCAGATCAGCAGGCGGCGGCTTTTATGGACAGTACGGGGCCAAACTGTATTTTATACTCAAAAGAAAACAATCTGGCTGAGTTTTTTATAAATACTGCAGAAGACCAAAAAAAACCAACCCAAATATTAAACATCTGTGTTTGTGGAAGAGATTTCTTCTGTTTTTGGTCAAGTTTAAATGTTTCACATCAGAAAACTAAATCTGTAAACTCGGTTTTCCTGAAAGACTTTTAAGAAAAGTGATGAAAATCATAATTCCTACATCGTGTTTGGAAACAACACCTGCTGACTGCTGTGAGATCTCTCGGATTCTCCTCCACCTTTTAACCATCTGAAAGAGGCCGCGATAATCTGTGTTAACCACCCCTTTGTGCAACAGGTGAGTGATTTACGAGCGGTCTTTTACGACACTAAATTATTGGGATCAGCCTTGAAGACCATAAACAGATCAAAGTAAAGCAGAAAACAGCAGCTCTGGTGTTCCCCTGAGATCTGTGCCAAGCTCCATGTGGATGCCAGGGCGGCCCTCAGGAGGGAAGGTACAGCGTGCGATGCCGTCAAGAATCCCGTTCCTAAACCGGCTCATCCCATTGCGGGTGATCCAGAAGAATTAAATCTCCGGATAAGAGCAGCCTGAGTCAGGTCTCAGTGCAGGACGGGTCTGTTTGTGGTTTCAGGAAAGTTGACCCAGCTGAGATCCAACCACAAATACTGATTTGCATGTTGGAGCCAAGTGTAATTTTGCATGTGGGGATACTACCGGTTCGAGTTACTTGATACGTCTAAAACGACACAGAAATAATGCATTAACAATTTGAATGTGATTCATCTGGTTGAATCTTCCTATAGGATGAAAGGTGTCTTGCTTTCTAGTCAACTTTACTTTTCTTGACGTGATCTTAAAGGAGTCAGACACTCATTCTTTCTGTTAATCTTCTGAGGTCTCCAGTATGCAAGTCCTTTTGAGAGGCTATAGACACCTGTCCAGATGAAGATAAAGATGAAGCATCTAGAAAGCTTAGAAATGTCTTTTGACTTTAACAAAAGGGCTATGATTCCTTAAAGGGACACTTTGCAACTTTTTCATATTTTTAAACCATTTTCTTGAGCCAGTATGTGCTAAAATGACCCTTTACATGGTGAATGAAAGGCCACCCAGCCTCTATCACCCCCTGTGGCCAGAATATTCCCTTTGCAACTTCACAGTTGCCGGTCCGGTCAGCGTGACCTACCTGGATCTGCAGTCTGCTTCCAGCATGTTTCCTGCATGTTTTAGATCATGAATGCAGCTGATTTGTTTGATTTAGTGATGAACCGCTCCTGTAGACACTAATGAAGGCTGAGGAGACATTTCAACAGTTAGATTAAGGTGTTAAAAAGACCAACGCACAGTGAGGAGATAAGTTTTACTTTTGGTTTCACTAACGAACACTAGGGGGTGCTAAAAACAAGCCAAAACTAATTAGTGTCTCTTTAAAGCTGGGTGTACACTGTGCAGCTTTCAGCCCATTTTGAGCCGATTTTCCTTGTGCGACAGCCTTTGAGGTCGAGGCGTGTACGAGGAGTGGCACCTCACGACCATCTCCCAAACTGCAATCGTGCATTTGCACAAAAATCAAATGTGTTTGAAATTCTGCTTGCCCCTCATGACGGTATTGCCATGTTGAAGCAGCGCTACGACCCAAATGTACCAGAACTGCTCACACAGCGCAGCCCCAACACATCTACCCAGCTATTTCCATGTCCGTACACATTGTCTCTTTTTCCTTTTACACTTTTCCCCAACCATGATAGCAAAGATGGTCATTGTTATATCAAATGAAAACTTTTCCCAAAACCTCGGTTTACTTCCTTTCTTCCTCCTCTAAGCCCCATAAACCCATGCGCGTCCTCCTAAAACTACGGCAAGCCTGAAAGACAACAGACATCAATAACTACACAACAGTGTCCTCTCTTCTGGGTTTTCAGACTTGAAGGTCCAACGTTTTGCGTAAAAACGACAATTTTTAGCTAGTTTTTAGGTTGTTTTTTGGGTCGTTTGGTGTGAGGACAGGACTCACGAGCTTTGCCCTGCAACAAAGTTTGAGATGGAGCTGAGTACATCGACTGAAAAAGTAGTACAGTGTATGCCCAGCTTAAAGGAATACATATCACCCTCCAGCTTTCATGCTGGAGTTTTAAACAAAGATAAGTCATTTGAGACTTGGCACATTTCCTAAGTTATCTGTTAAAGTAACAAATGTTGCTCTTATTGGTCCAAACGTTTGCTGAGCTTTATTCGAGGGTTCTACCATCAACTGAAACTGAAAGCTCAGTGGCCTGGTGGTATAGCCTAGTGGCCTAGTGGTATAGCCTAGTGGTATAGCTCAGTGGCCTAGTGGTATAGCTCAGTGGCCTAGTGGTATAGCTCAGTGGCCTAGTGGTATATCTCAGTGGCCGAGTGGTATATCTGAGTGGCCTAGTGGTATATCTCAGTAGCCTAGTGGTATAGCCCAGTGGCCTAGTGGTATAGCTCAGTGGCCTAGTGGTATATCTCAGTGGCCTAGTGGTATAGCTCAGTGGCCTAGTGGTATAGCCTAGTGGCCTAGTTGTATATCTCAGTGGCCTAGTCATATATCTCAGTGGCCTAGTGGTATAGCTCAGTGGCCTAGTGGTATAGCTCAGTGGCCTAGTGGTATAGCTCAGTGGCCTAGTGGTATAGCTCAGTGGCCTAGTGGTATAGCTCAGTGGCCTAGTGGTATAGCCTAGTGGCCTAGTTGTATATCTCAGTGGCCTAGTCGTATATCTCAGTGGCCTAGTGGTATAGCTCAGTGGCCTAGTGGTATAGCCCAGTGGTATAGCTCAGTGGCCTAGTGGTATAGCCCAGTGGCATAGTGGCCTAGTGATATAGCCCAGTGGCATAGCTCAGTGGCCTAGTCGTATATCTCAGTGGTCTAGTGGTATAGCCCAGTGGCCTAGTGGTATATCTCAGTGGCCTAGTCATATATCTCAGTGGCCTTGTGGTATAGCTCAGTGGCCTAATGGTATAGCCCAGTGGCATAGTGGCCTAGTGGTATAGCCCAGTGGCCTAGTGGTATAGCCTAGTGGCCTAGTGGTATAGCCCAGTGGCCTAGTGGTATAGCTCAGTTGCCTAGTGGTATATCCTAGTGGCCTAGTGGTATAGCTCAGTGGCCTAGTCGTATATCTCAGTGGCCTAGTGATATAGCTCAGTGGCCTAGTCGTATATCTCAGTGGCCTAGTGGTATAGCCCAGTGGCCTAGTGGTATAGCCCAGTGGCCTAGTGGTATGATAGTCCGCCCTGACATTGGAAGATTGTGGGTTCAAATCCACGGTTGGGTCATACCAAAGACTTTAAAAATGGGACCCGATACCTCATCGCTTGACAGCATTAAGGGGTTTGATTGGAGTGGTAAACCACCAAATGGTTCCCGAGCTCAGGCGTGTCTGCAGCTCATCACTCCCTCAGGGGATAGGTCAAATGCAGAGAAAACATTTTACCAGTGTGTGACGACTAATGGGACTTTGACTCTATTTGTCTCTTCCACTTTGACATTTTCTTTTCCCATTTCTACGAGCATCCTTCCTTGAGTTGAGAGACAGGCCATGGCCTATGAATTACTTCTTCTCCCTCAGGCTGTGTTCATGCTAGGATTCAGTTTGAGGTGTGACCATGGAGATCATCTGGCTGAAATCAGCCAGACAGTCACCACTCGGCTCCCTCAGACAGACGGATACGTAAGCAGGCCCAGACACACCACCGACGGACGCTGACGGCACAACCCAGCCTTCCGTCAGGGCTGGCTGATTTTACACCCAAGCTGATAAGAAGACTCTAGATTAATTATGCAACAGTGATCCCTAAAAGGTGCATTTCATGTCATACGTCTGTTGACAGCACCTCCTCGTTGTCCTCACCTTGCACTCCTCTTCAAAGATGATCGAATTCCAAAGCAGGAATCAAAGTGATGCGGGGGATGAAATAGATCTGAAGAGCGTTGATGACAGAGGCTTTCAAAGCACAAATGGCTTCTCCACTCTTGTTCTTTTGCTTTCCGTCCCTCCTTGTCATTCTCAAAGATTAGCCGAGCCCTCCTACCACCGCTGCTGTTGTCGAGCTTTGAGCGATGAACTCAAGCGGGCGTAGTGGCAGATTTCGTGTACAGTGCTGCATACCTGTCTCTTTCAGTTTTGTTGTCTGAGTGATTTCCTGAAAGGAGATCTGCCGTTAACATCGTAGCACCAGATAACCTTAATAACAGGAGATGTGAAATCTGATAAAAGGAGAGAGAAAATAAGTGAGATGTCATCGTTGATGTCAAACACCAAATGTGAGATTTCATTATTATTTTTTAAAGCCACCGTGCCTTGTCTGGCTCCTGAGTGTTGCTGTAAAATTAGCCGTGCTGCTTGGAGCGACATCCTGTCAGGTACAGTTTAGAGATACGGGATCCTGTAACCTCTTGTTGGATGGGTGTTAGCCAAGGAGAAAAAAACAGAAAGAGAGACAAAGAAGAGAAAGAGGAGACGGGATTGATGGTGACAGTCTGGAGCTGCTGTTTTCTCATGTGACCGTCTGTTACTCAGCATTAAGGGTTCAAGCTCAATGTGAGGAACTTTCATGTTCTACGTGTTTATGAATTATACTTCAGATACTCACAGGGCAACACCTTCAGTGCTGTTCAAGTTTACACTTAAAAAAAAAGAAAATGTGTGTTTGGTTAATAAATATTGTAACAATTAATCCTGGTAATAAATCCTAAATCGTTGTGTCGTCCTGGCAGGGAACCCTGGTCCTGGAGAGCTGCTATCCAGCACGTTTTAGAGGTTTCCCTGCTTCAACACAGTTTATTCACCTGTTCAGCAGCTCATCAAGCTCTGCAGAAGCCTGTTAATCACCTGCTGATTAAAATCAGGTGTGTTGAAGCAGGGAAACCTCTAAAACGTGCTGGAAAGCAGCTCTCCAGGACCAGGGTTCCCTACCCCTGAGCTAGAAGATCACACCACCAAACATCGTGCTAGTGCCACTAGTGTCAGGTTGTCTCCATGACCATGTCAACAGCTGTAAAGTTTTCCCTTTACTGTCAAGACTGGATAGTTTGGTTCATACTCTGCCTCATGTACATCCTGGGACATCCTCAGGTCTCAGGAAAACATTGTCAGACATTCGATCAAAGCTGTCGTGCATCAAACCACAGAGGAGTAATCATCAGGTTTCCTTCAAAAACAGGCTTCTGGCTTTACGACATCAGAAGAAACAGAAAAAGCGCCGTCGAAGAAACGGCGTCAGACAATAAGATTGAACTGCTTTGCAGGTGGCGCTGCTGTCAGATGCTTTTTTAACCTTATTTTAATCGTTGCGTTTGTTTAAAGCATATCACGAAAGTCTTAAAAGTATTGCACACCTATGAACAGAGGAAAACGAAGCACTATTGTCAGATCACAGCCAAATCGTCCAAATAAAGGGTGTGACAGTGGGTACGAAAAGTATTCAGACCCCCGTCAGTTTTTCACTTTTCGTTATATTGCAGCTAAAATTATTTAAATTCATTTTTTCTTTATTAATGTACACACAGCACCCCATATTGACAGAAAAAACAGAATTTTATAAATGTATGCAGCGTAATTAAAAAAGACAAACAGATTGAGTTTGTAAGCCCTAACGTCTTTACCTTTTCAGTTTCTTCTTCCTTTTTCAAGGTTTCCATTTTTGGATCATGGACCGGAATTTAACTTTTTTGAACTGAACCTGCAAACATTACCACAACTATTGGTCTTTAAATTACTTCTGACATTCAGACAAACCTCATTCAGACTCATTGTCTTCATTTCCTGAATGCTCAGGGCCTATTCCTAAGCTTCCGGCTTTTTTTTTGAGAATCCCCGGGAATTCCAGTCCCAGTGAAAACTGCTCCAGTGGACTCTTTATCTCCGTGAAGATAAAGGAGATGCTGAGTGGGAGAATGACCTCATTGTGTTTTAGTGATTCTTGCAGCTATTGTCTGTTTATTTCATTGATTATTACTGGAAACTGACTTTAGTGAAGATGAAAATGGGGCCGCTGGATAAAAGTCAAAATGCTTCGAGGAGAAACGTTGGCATGAGCTGACCCTCCTGACAAGCGTCTGAAGAGAAACGACTCTCATCTGCTAATGGAGTTTACCTCAGAGCGCGCTCTCAGACTGAATAATTTATCCACCTTAGACTGGACCATCTTATCTATAATTGCACTTTCTTACTTCCTACACGTGCTGGGTGTAATGTTCTTTGTGATTCTGCTTCAGATATTACTCTCTTCTCCTCTCTGTCTCTCACTTTTTATTTTTATTCTCATTTTCCTGCCTGTGCACAATCACGTCGTTCTGCGTGAAACAGATTTCATCACCGCAGAGCTGCGTTTTGTCATCTTTAAGCACCCAGTTTCATTATGATTGCAAAAATTCAAGCAAACTAATTAACTGTTGATTGCAAAGAGAAGCCTGGATGTATGAGGTGCTGATACAAAAACAACTGAATCTCACAATGTTTAGCTTCTCGTGATAATGAAAATGAGGTGTGAGTCTTCTAAAGTCATTTAACCCACATTCATTCAGTCAAATGAAATAATTTAGTAAACATTTTAATTATTTAGATTTAGAAATAAATATCCAAAATTACGGCAGCGTATAGCTGCCACCCACACAAAATAAAATTGGAGTGATATCATGTTATAACATCTTAACTTTATTGTTCTAACAATATACTATCACGTTTGTACAATATACTATCACGTTTTTACAATATACTATCACGTTTGTACAATATACTATCACGTTTTTACAATATACTATCACGTTTTTACAATATACTATCATGTTCTAACAATATAATTTCCACATTTTTACAATATAATTATCACGTTCATACAATATTGTATGAACGTGAAAATTATATTGTTAGAGCATGATAGTATATTGTAAAAACATGGTAGTAAATTGTAAAAACATGGTAGTAAATTGTAAAAACGTGATAGTATATTGTAAAAACATGAAAATTATATTGTTAGAACATGATAGTATATTGTACAAACGTGATAGTATATTGTACAAACGTGATAGTATATTGTAAAAACATGATAGTATATTATAAAAACATGATAGTATATTGTAAAAACGTGAAAATTATATTGTTAGAACATGATAGTATATTGTATAAACATGATAGTATATTGTAAAAACGTGATAGTATATTGTACAAACGTGAAAATGATATTTTTAGAACATGATAGTATATTGTAAAAAACGTGAAAATTATATTGTTAGAACATGATAGTATATTGTATAAACGTGATAGTATATTGTAAAAACGTGATAGTATATTGTACAAACGTGAAAATGATATTGTTAGAACAATAAAGTTAAGATGTTACACCAATTTTATTTTGTGTGGGTGGCAGCCCTACGCTGCCAAACAAAACGACATGTAAATGTTAAAATCTAAATGTAAATGTGGTTTTAAGCTAAATATTTAACCAGTGTGCAATTTCAGACTGTCGTAAAGTACTCTGATAAAAAAAATGAAATGGGAGTGAAGAAATTCTGTGTCTAATTTATCAAAGTCACTTTGATGGTAAGATAATAAATCCGTTTAACCCTGGATCATTTATCAGTGAGCAGGACGAACCCAGATGAATCACTGATAAGTGATCCATGGTTGAAGGGATTCACAATCTTAAAAGCACTCTGAGATGTTTGAATCACTTGAACTTGACTTTATTTTGATAGGTTACTTCCTGCTGTGGGGAGTTGGAGTTAGCGTGTTAGCTAAGTATAAAGTTAGGTTTAGATTTTAGACTTTAAACATTGCCTAGTATATTTAGATTTGAATTTATTTTATACATCTGACTTTAAATATTCATATATTTGGATTATGGGCTTCACAGTTGGTGGCGCTGTTGCCTCACAACAAGAAGGTTGCAGGTTTGAATCCTAGCTGCACCTAACCTGCGTCGGTTGCATGTTCTTTCCGTGCATGCGTGTTTTTTTTCCTGGTACTCTGGTTTCCTCCTACATCTGGAACTCCAAAGTATCCAAAATTAAATAAATAAATAAATAAGTCATTATGAAATAAATATCTACATGAATTAATACTTGACCATTTTGTAATCTGACAATGAAATTGTGAAATAACAGAATGTTATGTAAAATCTAAGCTCAATATTATGAAATATTTTTCATTATTCTTTTAAGATGTGTTTAATAATATAAAATTTTATATCAAAAGTAATTTTCCCAAAATAATTCAAATTATTATTGAGGCGTTTTTATTTAATTCTTTCAGTTTTTATTACATCTTTCTAACAAAGTCAGCTTTTATTTCATAATAGTGTTTTTTTCCCACGGCTGATTTATTTATTTCTTATTTATTTATTTAATTTTGAATACTTTGGAGTTCCATACCTACAGACCAAAAACGTGTGTTATGTTAATTGACGCCTCTAAATTGTCCCTAGGTGTGTGTGTGTGTGTGTGTGTGTGAGTGGTCTGTGTGTTCCTGTGTCCCTGTACAAATGGGTAACATCCTCAGATGGGGTCATAATGTTCTAACGGAGTTCCAATGATGTCCTTGCACCTTTCAGCGGAGGCTTAGAGCTTTGTCATAAAGTAGTCCCAAGTCTAAAATGGCACCTGTGATTCCTTTGTGTTACTTTATTTTCACTTGCAGTCACTATGATTATTGAGGTCACCAAGCAGAAATAGACACACAAGGCTAGTTGTTACCATTCACTTACATTGTTTTATGCTAAGCTAAAGCTAAAGGAGTACTGCTGGATCAGCAGAATGACTGGGCTGGTTAAAAATTGTTTTGTCCTATACTTATCTAACCATAGGGAATATGGCAACAGACCAAATTTTACTTTTGGGTGGAATATTCCTTCAATCAGCAGGTTATTAACAGGCTTCTGCAACACTCGATGAGCTGCTGAACAGGTGAATCAAGTGTGTTGGTGCTGGGAAACAACTAAAACATGCTGGATACCGGCCCTTGGGGAAGGGAGTTGTTTACCTGTTCTAGTTGGACGCGTTGACATCCTTCTACGTCCTTTGCAGAACCTTCATGAGCGCCTTGACAGCATTAAAACGCCTGCAGTTGGTCTAGATGGGAATTCTTCACTCTTCCTGTCTGCGAGTTCACAGGAGTTAATGCGTTTGGCAGTAGCAGATGTCGTTGCCTGAGTCGTGTGAAAGAATGTCACCCAAGTCTAATCAAATTATGGCGGCTAAGGCAAACATCAAACCTTCGCTTTAAAAGTCTAGCCACAGACTTTTCATGCACCGTTTTATTTTTATTTTTTAATTGTTGTGATCAAGCTGATTTAAGATCTCAGCAAAACCACGCACAGGAGGGAACGCTCTTTGATAATGTGGTTGTGGATCATATGGTTAAAATCAGTGTGTGGACAAAAAGGGTGTGTGTGTGTGTGTGTGTGTGTGTGTGTGCGTCAGCTCTTGTGACCTCTTAATATCACATCACATGTCTGATCTTATTCTTGTATGCCATCTGAACTCCTGTCATGTGCTCCTTTTGCCAATCTGTCACACTTAATCTGAGCGGAAAGAAGAATTTAAGAGAATCCTCAGAGCTCCAGGGATGCTTTGGGGTTAGGAGGGAATAAAAAACCAGAAGAAGCAAGCACAGAAATAAAGGAGAAGGAACGACGTAGCATTTCAGGGGTGTGAATGGCATCAATGATTCGCTGAGGGGGATTAACGGGCTGAGAGAAAGGAGGCAGAAAGATGAGAGAACAATGTGTCTGCTGTTCTTTAATCTGAAGTAAATCATCTGTCACTCTCTCTGTCAGGTGTTGAGCTCTGCTCTCATCAAACTACGCTTCAAGGGTTTGTCCTCAAGAGTTAGCCAACTCCCTCTCTTCATCTGGGCTTGTCTGTCTTGGTTGATTTCATGAAAACTGGAAGCAAACGTAACTCTTTTTGGATCCAGACCTGTTGATAATCTATATGTGGCAATAGATACACGCCATCCAAAAACCATGAAACATTCTCTTCAGCCTGTTTTATTTCTCACTGTGTGTCAATGAGCTGGTGGGGATTTTTAAAATCCCAGTCAGGAGCAAATCCACATGCTGAGTTGTCCCAAAAGGTTTACAGTAGATCTACATGATGTAGGACAACCCAAAGCTAACAAACGTTATACTTGCATTCAATGGGACAAAAACAAGGACAGTTTTAGCAGCAAAATTCTCCAAATGTAGCTAAAATTATTTTCTTGCCGTCTTGTTCCTCAGAAGGGTTGCAGGGAGCTGGAGCCTAAAGCCGCTTCCACACTGGGGGCATCAGCAGTGCGGAACGTCAGTGGAACGTCACTGCTTCA
The DNA here is from genome assembly GCA_006937985.1 of Aphyosemion australe. Classification (NCBI taxonomy): domain Eukaryota; kingdom Metazoa; phylum Chordata; class Actinopteri; order Cyprinodontiformes; family Nothobranchiidae; genus Aphyosemion; species Aphyosemion australe. Next base: position 2,695,924 of record SSNS01000017.1, read on the forward strand.
AATAGAATCCATTATAGTCTATAGAGTTGATCCAAACCAGCCGCGCCGCGGAACATTTCAGGGACATCCCAGAAGCAGCTCACCGAGCTGCGCCCCTAAAGATAGGACTGGGTTCTATTTTGCCGCAAGCCGCTTCTGGGACACGTCAATTTCCGCAGTTAACATAGGGCTAGACAGGAAATTACATACGGTTTCAGTGTAAAATGTGAGGGAATTTTCAAAATCAAAGACTATTGTAAAAACATGATTTCTTATCTATGTAGATACGTCAACACATGTGACCTAAAGGCTTATTTAATTCCAGAATCTTTCAAGAAGTGCAGCGGTGTGTTTTTCATGGCTTTAATCCTGGCAGTGGTGAGGAACATTATTTATGACATCAAACAGCGAAATCAAACGTGATCTTCTTCTTCTTGGCGGATGGCATAAACAAACCGTGACCTTTGACGTCTTGAGGGATTTTGTGATATCGCAAGTCCGGCGAGGAGCGCGGTGGAGAGGCTGCTCTGTGGCTGAGGCTCCCCCGATGTGGATTGACTCACCGCGAAGCATGCGAGCAAACTGTCTCGCTGCCATTCTGCACCAGTTATGCTTCCAGTGTGGACCCGGCGTAGCACCAGAGCGTGTGTGAAAAGCAAAGATTTGAACAAATCTTTGTCGTGCTAACAGCAAAGCTAGCAGAGGTAAAGTGAGTTAGTTAGCAACAACAAGCTAACAACGACTTTGTAATAAAAACGGATCCGTTTAAAGACTCTACACGGGACTCCTCTCCTCACACAGATTTAAATAGCTACTGGCGGGAGCTATCACAGCGAAACACGCAGAGGCCCCAGAGGAACTAATTCCAAAATGAGTAGCCACGTCTGTAGTTTGGCAGTTTTTTTGTCTTTTAAAGGCAAGATGTGGACCATACAGGGTGTAACATCATAACCACGGTTAGGGCTGGAATATACTTGCTGTTTAACGACACCAGTGTTACTAGACGTACAATAATTATCGTATTTGTAGGATAATTTAGCCCTCTGTACGATCATAAATCCCATATGTACGATAATTTTAGCCCAGAGACATTCCTAAAGCTAAGACTACTTCATAGACTATAATTTTGCACTGTTTATGACACTAATAATGAACATGTGGGTCATCAGACATGTCAGGATGCAACTAAGTAGTGTACGAAAAATTTTCTCAAAATACGATAATTTTAAAATCCTGGAACGATACTTTAACATTTCCAGTCTGGCAACACTGAACGACACGTGTTTAAAACTGCTGCCACGCTTAACTTGCGTTGAGCTGAAGCATCGTTTGTGTGCACCCCCTGAAATTAACGCAATGCGTTCGAACGCTGCAGTATACGAGCGGGACTCACTCGCCATGGTGACTCTGTCTCTGGTTTAGAGGTATTTCATACCATCTACGATACCGCTGCTGTCTTTTTTCTGCTGTGATCTCAATATTAACCAGTTACTGATCTCTTCTATTGACGCCATGTTTGTTTTGGTTGTACCCAAAAACCCTCTATCCGGTCTGAGTACTGAAGTTTGCCCCCCAGTGGAACTCTCCAGTACTACATGCAGTGCAGTGCTGTGCAGCGGCAAGTATATGAAATAAAGACGCAGCCTGCTGCCTGCGCCAACGCGAGGTTAAAAAGCAAACATATTCCAGCACTATTAATAAGGGCAGTTATTGGATTGCTGCTCAAAACACGAAGTTTCGAATGTAAAATAAAATTTTATGTGGTTTAGTGTAATCCTTTGAGTATTTTTCATTCCAGCTCTTTGTATTTAAAGTCTAACAGCCAATATTTCCCACGAAGATAAGCACTCCTGATGACGTTAACGGAGTCAGCAACTTTAAAACCGATCTCTGGTTTAAATTTGTTCACTTGGAAGTTCATTAGAAGGGCAAAAGTAGAACATGTTCTGATTCGAGGGATTTTTTTTTCCAGACATCACTTTTGTAATGCAAACCAGGAGCCTCCTCCGAGCTCGTCTTTCAGACGGGAGCATCTGAGCTGAGCTTTGCGGTTCTCTCTGGGTGAAAAGTTCATAAATCCACTTTTTGGAAAGAAGCCGTACCTGAAGTTCATCACTGTGGAATCCTGTTGAGTCTGAGTGATGGAAACGCTGGATTTGATTAAATAATCATAATTATTTATGTGTATATAAATATATAACACACACACACACACACACCGTGTATTATTGCTGTATTAGTGGTGAAATCAGCAGACTTTCCCTCTGAACATAAATAATAATTTTACGAGGATCTGAACACACGTGATGATTTTGAAAAAACTTTATTTTATTGCAGATTTCATTGGGGGACAGCATAAACTCATAAAACATTTGGCAGCACACGGAGCTGTTTTATTGTTGACCTGAGCTGTTGGCACCAGCAGCTTGCACTAATACGTCAAATGAGGAAAACATTGTTGTTGACAGAACATTATGACCCCTGTCTGAGGACGTTACCCGTCTGTACAGCTCACAGTTTTATTTTAACGTAACTATGTTTCTTTATACATGTTTACTTCCTCATCGTTTACGCTCAGCATCCTATGATCAAATAATAAAAGGTTTAGGAGGAGACGTCGTCCGGCTTGGATGGAATTGAAAATTCTTGTCTGTTGAACAATAATGTTGTCAGGATATTGTCACTGAGGGCTGTAATTTGTTTTGTGCTGCACTCTGTTAAATTGTTTCTGTCAGTTATTATTTATCACAGGAATTTCAGTGTTTTTATTTTTAACCCACACTGAAGCACTATCAGATCTTGCAGCCATTTTTAAGGCAGTCTGACATTTTGAAGTTGTTGGAGGAAGTCGGCTGTCTTTTACCTGCTGGTTTCTCCGTACTGGGTCCTTCAACATTTCATATTAGTGACAGAATCAGCTGAGTTGGATTTTGGAGAGGGACACCTCTTCAGCACGGCCTTTAAAGTGACAATGTGTAGTTTTTACCATTAATCTCTGCAAAATGTTGTTGAAAATGAATTAAATGATGCCCAGCTGTTGAAAAATATTGGCGGCTTCGTAACATAATCATAAAAATAGAGTCTAAAATACATTGCATGGGTCTTACCCCTGCTTCACACTGGAGGCGTCCAGTGTGAAGTAACTCTGTACACAGCGTTACAGAGTGGCAGAGTGGCTTCTCCGCCGTGCTCCTTGCTAGACTCGCGAGACCACAAAATCCCTCGAGACTTCAAAGGTCAGTTTGTTTATGCCACGAAAGCCATGAAAAACACACTGTTGAACTTCTCAAAAGATGCTGGGAGTAAATAATCCGTTATGTCACACGTATAGGTGTAATCTACATAGATATGAAATTGCATCGCTGCAATAGTCTTTTATTTTGAAAATTACCAGATGTGTTACACTGAAACTGTGTGTGATTTCCTGCCTAGCCCTATGTTACGATCTTTATGAGGAAAAATCCCATGAGCTCCTGTTTCAGGAAGTAGAAATTAGTCGAAGGAGCGGGAGTCAGAAAACATCAGGATTTGGAGTCATTATCAATAATTCAATTCAATATAATTCAATTCAGTTTATTTCTATAGCGCCAAATCACGACAAGAGTCGTCTCAAGGCACTTCACAAAGTAAACATTCCAATACAGTTCAGTTCATTAAGCCAATCAGTAAAAAAGTTTCCTACATAAGGAACCCAGCAGATTGCATCAAGACACTGACTGTGTGTCGATACAATCCTCATACTAAGCAAGCATGTAGCAACAGTGGGACGGAAAACTCCCTTTTAACAGGAAGAAACCTCCAGAGGATCCTGGCTCAGTATGAGCAGCCATCCGCTACGACTCACTGGGGATTGAGAAGACAGAGCAGGCACGCGCACACCCCACACCCACACACACCATATATATCAAGTAGTGTTTCTATGGCTACACTGTGATTTCTTAGTAGTATTCTAGATATTTGAACATCTCTCCTCTAATTGGCTAACAGCAACGGGACTCTTCCACTGCCTCCATTTGCTCTGCATAGTTGATGTTTTATCTCCACAAATAACACAAGCCTGAATGAGTTCCGCCATGTTGTGGAGTTGCTAATGCTAACGTTAGCTTCTACTACGTTAACCAAGACGTGCTCTGCTCCCTCCTGGCTGCTAAATCAACACAGCCTTCCTCGTTGTGAGCCAAGATGGGTGAGTCCATGAATGCTAATTTTACAGTGTGATGTAGATCTGTTTCTCTAATTCAAGTCTATTTTCTTTTGGTGGCTAATGCAGGAAATTGGGGTAGATTACTTTCACGTTCAAAAATAACAAGTAAAAAATGGATCCTCAGTGAACTTGGTCTTTAAGGAAAAAGTGTACAGGTCTGAGCCAAGGTCATAAAGCACTTTCCTCTGAGAGTGTTCCACTTCTGACTGGATGGACATCCTTTAGTGTACTGATAAGCTCTGATCAGGTGTAGAAGTACTTTCCTCACTATTTCTGCAGCTTTAATACATTTCCAAGGAAAACAGTTTGTGATTATTAGCTTAATTAAAGAGTCCATAACCCTTTCTAAAACAGCTGAAAATGCTGAAAAAGGAAAAGTTGTTGACGTTTTGCAGGTGGGGTCACTTCCAGTCTGTGTGTTTGTCTCTCCTCCTCTTTTCTCCTGTGTGTGTGTGTGTGTGTGTTAATATGCCTGCCTCCTGTTGCTAAACAACATTTCACAGAACTCCATGAAAAAGCAGAAGAACAGAAGAGCGGAGCGTAGGGGAGGCATCAAAGGCCGATTCTCCCCACTGTTTCCACATGCCGTAACCTCCCAGTGGTAACAGCTGACAAGCTCCTCTATAAACAGCCCACTCAGATCCTGCCAGCAGGATGCACCCATTCAAAAGCGTTTTGCTGCCTGGGCTTTGTTTACTGAAGTGTTGCACAGACAGCAGGCCAGCGTGAGGAACGGGATGGATAGAATCAAAAGGAACTACAAAGATCAGAAACACAAAACACGGACAGATTAAAGATGAGTTCACCCATCACAGTATAAGTCATGTTACGAACCAGACCGTCTAGGTGGTCTGGGTAACAATAAAAAGGAGGCATGTCCAGATGTTAAAAGCATGATAAGATGTTTTATTTACAAAACTCAAAATAAACCAAATTCAAACAAACTAAACCGACGGGTAAACAGAATTAACAAAAGGTCTCATAACCAAAATAGCAAACCTAACCAACCGCTGAGGGGATGTCTTAGTCTGTCTAATTTCAACAATCCTCCCTACCCCAAATTCCTAAAACCATAAAACTGTCCCAAACATATACAAACCGCTTATTCAGAAGTCCCAGGTGGGACGGTGTGAAGCGGGGGAAGATGACAATCAGCCCGTCGAAGACCAGGACCCATCCAGAAGTCCAGCGTCGAAACCATACAAAGTCCAAGTGGTTTCGCAGCATGTCCATACAAATGCCTATTTCATAGATAGACAGCTTGAAGCTGTCCTGATGCTTAGTTCCAAGTCCACGTGCTGCCATCTAGGGAACTCGACCAGTCCCAAATACACAAGGCAGGTCATGACGTGGGAACAGGGCTAAAAACTGACCTCCATCCAGTGGGGTAACGATGACTTCCACAACAAGTATCCAGCTCAGGGACACACACACACCGAGGGGAGGAGACGGACGAAGACCAAGTCTGATGCCATCCAACGACATCCGACGTCCAAGCGGGGCACTCGCATCCGCAGTCGCACAGTCCAAGGAGATTCCATCCTCCATTTCCGAAGTTCTTTAAAACGTCCCCTTCAGCTGATGTCATTAAGAAGATGTCATTAAATCATTGAAAAACAATAAATCTCCTGGATCAGATGGGCTACCTGGTGAATTTTATAAGACTTTTATGGAGGAACTCGCGCCAAAACTTTGTCAGGTTTTTAATTATGCGCTGCAGGAAAACAACCCACCAAGGCGCTGGTCAGAGTCCATAATAACAGTAATACATAAAGACGGTAAAGACCCCTTGAATTGTGAGGCATATAGGCCAATTAGCCTGATGGGGATGGACATCAAAATTATTAGTTCCATATTGGCAAAAAGGACTCAGAAATATTTAAGTAAATTAATCAATCCGGACCAAACCGGTTTTATACCGGGCCGCCAAGGTGCAAATTATATAAGGAGAGCCCTAAATGTACAAACGGTAGCCAGACACTCCACCCACCCGTCCATGCTTCTCAGCCTTGACGCTGAGAAAGCGTTTGACAGAGTGAACTGGGCTTATTTAGATTATACTATGAGTCAAATGGGGTTCAACTCAACATTTATAAATTGGATTAATACTCTGAATAAAGACCCAGTGTCAAGAGTAAGGGTCAATGGGTACTGCTCTAATTTTTTTGAGCTTAAAAACGGGGTAAGACAAGGGAATCCAATATCTCCAATTTTATTTGCACTGAGCATTGAGCCGCTTGCCGAATTAATAAGGGGAAATGACAAGATTGAAGGAGAGATAGATGAAGGGGGTGAGATACATAAAATTTCGCTGTTCGCAGATGATGTGCTTCTGTTTATAAAGAATCCACAGTCGTCTATTCCAGTTCTTATGCGATGCTTGAGTGAGTATGGAGAGGTTTCTGGATATAAGATCAATGAGGGAAAATCAGAGGCGATGATGATGGCAGGGTGTTGGCCCGTGTGCTTGGACAGTCTGGTGAAATTTAGATGGTCAAAAGAAGGCTTCAGATACCTTGGAATTATTCTGACTCATAGCTCAAATCAGCTATACAAAGCAAATTACGGTAAACTCATACCTCAAATTCAAAAAGACATGGAAAGATGGGATATACTCCCATTATCTTTGGTCGGAAGGGTGGAAACTATCAGGATGAATGTTCTGCCAAGGTTACTATTTCTCTTTAATTCATTACCTATTGTTGTGCCGGTGAAGACTTTTACATTCATAGATAAATGTGTTTCCAAATTCATTTGGCAGAACAAAAGGCCTAGGGTGAGACTTAAAGTTCTCTGTGCACTCAAGGACCAGGGGGGGTTGGCACTGCCCCACTTCAGAAGCTACTATCGGGCAGCACAACTTGGAAAGGTAGTGTCGTGGATAAAACTAGACAGGGAAACAAAATGGGTACAGATGGAACAAGGATCTTTAAAAACTCTACCCATCTCAGCCCTCCTCTTTCTGACTATAAAAGAAAAACATAAACTTAAATTACACAATGAATGGGTGATCTATACGTTAAAGATTTGGGAAATGACAAGAAGATGGCTAAAATTACCCATATCCCTGTCAAGGGCAACCGTGATAAATATGGCTAGTGATTTCCTACCAACAAAAATGGACGGTGGTTTCATTAAGTGGGCAAGGAGGGGTCTGGGCACAGTAAATCAGTTATTTGAAAGAAGGACTCTAAGAGCTTTCTCGCAACTTCAGGCAAAATATAACATTGATTCTAGGGACCTTTTTCAATATTTTCAAATACAACATTATCTTGTGACACACAAAGAATGGGAAAAAATCAGGGACATTCCGTCTAATTTTGAACAATACTGGATAGACATAGCTGAGAAGGATGCTAACGTCAAAAACACGATATCATGTATTTATAACAAGATCCGCAGAGATATGTCAGTGGATACATTCAATGTAAAGGGTAAATGGGAGTTGGAAACCAATACTATAATTGAGGATGAGGAGTGGGAGAATTCTTGGATGCCTTGGCAGAAATGTTTGAGCAGCCCAACATGGAGAGAATTTATATGGAAATTAAGAATAAGATATTTTAAAACTCCTTTGGTAATGGCTAACTATGACAATAAATGTTCCCCCCTATGCTGGAGGGGATGTGGACTGGTGGGGGATTTCTCCCACATTTTCTGGGATTGCCCTAAATTGCAACAATTTTGGGAAAATGTGAAGCGACAAATAAGTAATGTGCTGAATTTGGATAGACTTGGAGGTAAACTGCATGGAAAGGATGACTGCAAACCTTCGGCTTCAAATGGATATATATATCAAAAAATGGACTCCTGTTATAAAATATCTTGAAGATTGAGAATATTGACTATAGGTCATTAGGTGTGATAACAATTTTGTGAAGAATGTTGTCTTTCTCTCTTTGACTCTTTCTCTGGCTAACTAATCATCTAGTGTGACATCATCAGAAGGCGCAGGACCCCAAGCCGACTCATGTAGAAGAGAACATGGGCCGTTTCTCAATATGCGAACTTGTCTGTACTTGTGTACTCCCGTCCTTGTGAAACGTCATCAACGATGGTCCAAGTACTGTTCCAATCCTAAGTACATATAATGGCAAGTTCGCTCAAAGTTCCTGGATATGTTCTTGCTCCGCCCACTGTATCGAGGATGCATTGATGCGTCCTTCTGCGGACTTGGGACAGCAAATTTTCCCATAATGCATTGCGCCACTAACCGTTATACTCCGAACGGCAGAGGAGAAAGCTCATAACTGTTGTGTTTTATATCAGAAATACAAATAAATAAATACACTGCTCACAAAAATGAAAGGAACACTTTAAAGAAACACATTAGATACATCAGATCTCAATATGAAGTTGGATATCTATACAAATAACGACAAGGCAATGTCTTAGGAACAAAAGGATGCCAAGTCTTTTAATGGAAATAAAAGTTTTCAGCCTACAGAGGGCTCAATTGTGTAGACACCCTAAAATCAGAGTGAAATGAAGATGTGGCAGGCTAGTCCATTATTTCAAAAACTTCATTTCTGCAACTCAAAATGCTTTTCAGTATCTTGTGTGGCCCCCACGAGCTTGTGTGCATGCTTGACAACGTCGGGGCATGCTCCTAATGCAACGGATGGTGTCTTGTGGCATTTCCTCCCAGATCTGTGTGAGGGCATCCCTGAGCTCTTGTACAGTCTGAGGAGCAACCTGGCGCCGCCTAATGGGCCGAAACATAATGTTAACGGTTAGTCGTCTCTAAAATAATCTCAAGCAACTTTTCAATAACTCGATATTACAGACAGGGTTAACAGGCCAGCTAACAGTCTATTTCTAAATTGGACTAAGACAATCCAACACGATTGATGGCCACGATTTATGATCGGAGCGGTCCCGAGGTCCTTCCAAGCGGACCAGTGTAGCGCAATGCAATAGGATTAAGAGTCCCCCTGGAACTAATACAATTCTTGGGAAAGCGGATGGTTTTGAGGTGGGATTGAGCGAGGAAGGGCGGCTAAGAAGAAAACAGCAGGGCCGGGATAAGCTAGAAGATAAAGAGCGCAACTCTGGTAGCAAAAAAATTAGATCTGAGGTAAAGTTTTTGAGATATGTTCGTTTATTTGGCACAATTTTTGAAACAGAGATTAGCCCTGTGTAGTGAACACGCACATACCTAGCTAGACAGCTAACAAACAACTAAACTCAGTTATCATTTATCATATCGGATATCAGTAAAAAGCTAATATCGAGCGTCCCTACCACGGATACAAGCGGCCGAAATGAGTTTTCTCCACAGGGTGTCTTGGCTCCTTCTTAGAGATAGGGTGAGAAGCTCGGTCATCCGGGAGGGGCTCGGAGTAGACCTGCTGCTCCTCCACATCGAGAGGAGCCAGTTGAGGTGGCTCGGGCATCTGGTTAGGATGCCTCCTGGACGCCTCCCTGGTGAGGTTTTCCAGGCACGTCCAACCGGGAGGAGACCCAAAGGAAGACCCAGGACACGCTGGAGGGACTACGTCTCTCGGCTGGCCAGGGAACGCCTTGGGATTCCCCCGGAGGAGCTGGCCCAAGTGGCTGGGCAGAGGGAAGTCTTTGCCTCTCTGCTTACCCCAGCTTTCCACAGGACGTGAAAGCAGCGCGATTAGCTGCCATAATAGTGGGCAGGGTCCTGTCCACTATAATGGCAGCTATGTGTAACACTCTGGACGCTTCCCAGAAGCGAAGGGACGCTATTTTTACGTTTCGAGTCTATTTTTTACGCTCTACGCATCTAAAACACGTCAAACTCCTCAGTTTAGATTGGGACAAACAGGAACTCAAACACGAAGCCAGTGTGAAACATCCGGAAACTTCCAAAATAAAAGTCACGTGCAGTACGTGTTTACCTATGAACCCCCTGTAGCCGTTGTGAACCGAACAGAAAATAAACCACAGACCATAAATAATGGTAAACCTTTACAAAAGTATATAATTTCAGTGACTATCCTTTTATCCGTCTGAAAAACAACAGAAAGGTCGTGAATTTGATCGTTAAAATGAATTTAGTTTGTCAAGTCTTGTGACATAAAACACCAGATTCACCAGTGAATGATGATCAATTCAATAGACAAATAAAGTGTTTCCCAAATGTCAAGTTATAAAAAAAAGAAAAGTTTTTACTAAGGATGTTCGATATCTGCTTTTATTATCAATATCTGAAATAACAATACAGTCTAACGATACCAATATATATGCCCCCCCCCCCCCCCCCCCCCCCTTTAAAAAAGAACAACTAAATCATAACTAATATCAAATATTTCCTATCATGGAAAAGTAAACTCTAAAATCCACATCTGTGCAAAATCAAACAAAAATATCTCAAAAACCTCAGATCTGTCATATTTTGACATGTTTCAAGCGCACAAGCAGAAAGTCCACATATGGTGCTCTCATAAAAACATAAAAATACTCATTTGTGATAGTTTTACTTAATGAGTGATTTATTTGCCTCGCTTTTGGGCGTTGGACAACTCTTTTAGAACAATCGGTGCTTTTCTGTAATAATGTCTCCATTGTTCTGGTTCTTTGGCACAGTGGCCAGGTCGTGGTTTGATTTTTACAGCACAGAGAGCACAAACACGATACATTTACAGTCACCAGAGAGTTTTTTGTAAAAGGCACTCAACTTTGCAAAGGCAATAACTCTCTGGCTCTTACTTCCTTCTGAAATGTTTACTGAGGTAGCTGAGGCGGCTGGCAGGGCTCAGTACTCAGCCTGACAAGCTGCTTTGAAATACCAATCACTGAGTTTATACAACAGGGAGGACTCGTAAATATGTCGAGCGAGGAAATATACAATGCTATACTTCAATTTTTTTCTGGTAAAGAAGGAGAGTTATGGTCTCAGTGGTGTATACGCTGTACAGGTGATATAATATACGCTCCGTCTTGTTCTGAAACCCATTTATCACACATGACAGTGGAGGAAAGTGCTAGTTGTATTATCCTCATGACAATCCCCCAGCATTGCTCTCGCCAGCACCACCCACATAAATACACAAATGGATACATGAGACACCGCAAACCCATGCAGGCTGACTGTGGCCACGCTGTAAGTCATTTACAATAGCATGTGGCAGGAAGTGACTCGCACTTTACCCACAACATAACACCTTATAGTACAAGGTTGTGCCAGATGTGTCAGGATTTAAACCAGCAAGTGTCGAACTCTTTATTTTCTTCTTAAAAAATGTATTTTGCACATTGCTGTACTCATTGAAAATTGCAATAGCAAATCTGAAAGCTAGCTTAAAACATTTTTTTCACGCCTCTTAAAAACCTTCTAATATAATATAGCTATATTGTGGAGATTTAAAAAAATAAATAAAATTAATGTCACAGAACGCTCACCCCGCTCCTCGGGTATCATCCCTGGGCCACGTCTGCTGGAACCGGAAATCCACATTGCCAGAGGAAACGAGATAGCTAAACACCAGACGCCATTTTGGTCCCGATGTCTTTTGTTGTCCGTGACTTCAAACTGTGTTTTTCTTTTTGGGACTCTGGTAGTTTGTCCTAAAATCGAGCGGAGAACCTCTCACACCAGTGGTGTTTTGTTTCCAAAATACGTGAGTGTGTGATGAATGGAGGACCCAGGGAAGTGCAGCAGTTCGGCAAAACCGACAATTGGATGGTCCAGTAGTTGCTTTCGGTCCGAAACGTGTTATTGGCGGAGGTTTTTAGACAAATGCTTATTATTATTTTTTTTTTATCTCCACAATTTATTTATAGCTATACGATGTTAGAACATTGTTAAGAGGCATGGAAAAATGTTTTAAGCTAATTTGTTTGCCAAATTTGCCATTGCAGCTTTAACAGTGGGCTTTGTAGTGACCTGTCATTTGCATACATACATACATACATACATGTATTAATACATACATGCATACATACATACATACATTCATGTATTAATACATACATGCATACATACATACATATATATTTTTATTGCAACAAAAATCTGTTGAAATTATTTGAAAAAGAACCATCAATGTGTCTTTGCAAAATGCAATCCCATTTTCTAACATGAGTTTTAGAGAGTCCCTCTGCTCAGAAAATTATAATAAACCAACAGAATTGATCAGAAAATGATCAATTCTAATAGCATGTGTGTTCCCTCCTGCATCCCAGAATGCAACAGAAACCTGGAAACTATTGTTTCAGATCTGGACAATGGTGGCTCAAGGGTTAGGCTTTTTTTCTGTAATCAGTGGGTTGCCGGTTTGAATCCAGGCTCCAGACGTAGGGGAAAAAAAATCTATTTGTTTTCTGTCAGTGTTTAGTTTTAGAAATTGTGCCTAAAACAAGCTGTTTTAAAATTTTGTAATGTCACAAATGGGAAATTAGCACAGAATCACTTCACACGTGCAAGAGAGAGCTGATGCTGGAGGTTCAGCAGGTCTTCCCTGAGCCCCTCCCGAAAAATCGGAGCTTGTCAGCTAATAGTAGCCTGAGTGGGGGATGAGTGGGCGTGGCCAGCTCCAGCATGTTTTCTTAAAGTGACAGAGCCCTGAAACAGCTCATTCTGGAGGGTTCTGAAAATGTCAAGAATCAAACTGCTTACATCTTTCTATGTGATAGGGATTTAGTGCAAAGAACTTCACAAACGTCATAACATGTCCCCTTTAAAGGGATACTATGCAGTTTTGACTTGCTTTTTGCACCCCCTAGTAGTCAGCAAAACCAAAAGTGAAACTTACCTCCTCGCTGTGCGTTTGTCTACTGCTGAAATATCTCCTCAGCCTTCATTAGTGTCTACAGGAGCGGTTCATCACTAAATCAAACAAATCAGCTGTGTTCATGATCTAAAACATGCAGGAAACATGCAGGAAGCAGACTGCAGCACCAGGCACGTCAGCTCCACTTTAATAAGTCCAACAGAGACCGGACCGCCACTCTGAAGTTGCAAGTGCGGTATTGTGACCACAGAGGGCGGTGGGGGTCGGAGTGACATTTCATTAACACATATTGTCTCAAGAACATGATTTAAAAATATGAAAAAGTTGCATAGTATGGCGTTAAATGTATCTATAACATAAACCTCTCGACTGAATTTGAGAGAATATGATTTAGCTAATTAATGTGAGTGTTTTTGTAAAGTATAAATCTTTTACAGCTCCTTTTCAATCCACATTTTCATTTACTTTTTTACCCACTAACACCTGAAAAGTGTGAACTTCTTACCAGATGTGTGTTTGAGCAGAAGCCACCACTGCCTCTGCCAACAAGCTGAGTGACACTGAGTAGAAAAAAAACACCCTGTATGGATCTGAGCAAAAGGAAGCAGGTGTGAATGTGAAATCAGGAGGTGTACGGAGGAGTAAGAGCGACTCACACCTCGCACACATCAAGCATAATAAGTATTTATGGTTTTGTGGAAAATCACGACATTACTTCCCCTCCTGAAGTTCTGCATTCATTTGCAGCCGGGGGGGAAACTGTCCTAGTTGCAGAAATCTGAGGTCAGCGCAGAAAATATTTCACAGTGTCAGAGCGCTCAGCACACGGTGAATAATGCTCAACATGACACAGTAATGCTTGTTCAGGTGAAAAACGGTCCTCTCTGCAACTTTCTGGGGCAGCGGTAACAATATTCCATCCAGTGGTGAGGCTGCGTGTGAAAAATGAAACTACTTCTCATTCATGTATTCACCCTAGACAGATAAATTAGGCCCCAGACATTTCAATCTACCCTCCTAAACAGAGCACTTTGTCTTCACTAGCTAAAAACGGGGGCTCGTTGGGTGAATTATTTATGATTCTTTACTCTCTGAGCATCGGGAACAAAGCGAGACATGTGATCCTTTGAATTAGTCATCAATTACGCTGTAAATAATCCTCCAGAAGAAGACGAAGCTTTGCTTTGGTTTAAAATAATTTCTCATTTTCTTCAACTTTCCAGCCGAACGCCAACCGGATCCTTTATCTCGATCCCTGCAGACAGATATCACGCAGCAAATAAAGTCGAGCTGGGCCAAGATCGTTTGTTTCCAGTGACAAGGCTGATAGGCTCTGATTTACTCCTGCAATAATGGCCTTTTAATTGAGCTCTTCTGTCCTTTGTAAGATCAAAGCCTGACGAGTGGTTTGACAGCAGCACTTTCTCTCCCCCCACCACCACCCCCCACTGTGACTGACAGGCACAATATGCTCGCCCTCGCCCTGCTCAGCTTCCTTCAACTGTCACGAATCTTGAAACCGGACACCTGTGCCTGCGGGACAAACCGTGTGTCCAACAGAATTTGAAATAGAAGCGGTTATCCTGTCAGAAAAGGCAGAGTAACTGCAGGGCAGTGGGATTTTATTTGGCTCCGTGTCGTTCAAGCTGTGCAACACGAACGTCGTTGGTTTGATTTATTCCCAAAGACAGAAATACAAATAAAGAAAGCAATCTCATTTACCAGCTTCCAGTGTTGCCATATTCTGTTAAACCACAAGTGGAGTGTTATGACAGACTGCGTCTATGTTGCTGGCGTGTCTTGGGGGTGGGGGGTGCGCGTGGTGTTTGCTGAGCGATGACAGATGTGGGACGAACGCTGAAATGCATCTCTTGTTCTGTAATGGTGCGTTTTTGGGCCGGGGCCGTCGCTGCTGACCGGTGATTATGTGGCTGCAGGAGCCCAGCCTATGTTTGGCTTAACTCACATTTAGGTTTCTAAATGGTGCGTGGATTCATTTCTGACCGTTATGAATGAGCTGCAGGGCCGAGGGTTAAGTAAATAAAGCCGTCAAAGCTGGGAGCACGAGGGGGGCAACGAGTTGCTTCCACCGCAGCTTCCCATAGCTCTTTCATATTCCCCCGGATTGTTGCTGGGATCGAACCAGCAGCAGGGTTTTCTATCAAAGTGACTCATCGAGCACACTGAATCAATGGGTGACATGGATTCTGGTCCAGCACTGTTACAGCTAACTGCTTTTTATTTGATTTTATAGGCAGGTTCAGGATTAATGGGCAACCAGTTTTAGAGACATCGACTCCCGAGTCGCCCTCTTTCTCATTATTAGTGCAAAAATGTGTACTAATTACACAAAGCCTAAGAGGACACAGAACTCTCATCAAGCCATACACTCATATCTGCAGACAACGTTAAGAGAAAGTCCATTTTCTTCTATGGTTCTGGGGTTTTGTTCATTCAAATCTAATCTGAATTCAATTGTAAAATATTGAAAACCACATTTACCTTGTTGTTAGGCAGAGTTGAGTGTCTAATGTACCAAAAAGTCTTTGACCTGCTTTCCTATGCAAATCAGTAATGTTGTAATGGCCACAGAGAAACGGTTCATTCTAAGAAAAGTTGGTTCAACACATCATCGGCATAGACACGCCATCTTAACTGTGCATGTCCCAACCCACTTCAGCGACAGCATTACATAAATGTTGGTCGCAGTAATGATAATAGCAGAACACAGCTTGCTTGAGCTACTGCTAATGCTAGCATGATCAGCTCATGCTAGTCTAAGCTGCTGCTAAGGCTAGCATGAGCTACTGCTGATGCCATAGACATGAATACATAGACACCCTATTGGGCGCTGGAGAGCATAACAGTGCTGCCACCATAGTGGATGGGTCTCCTCACTCTCCAAAGTCAATGGAGAGTGAGCAACTATGCCCGTTTTTGTGCGGTCTGCAGTTGCAACAACCGGCGTACTATTGAAAACAGATCACGTGGGATTACTATTGACTTTTCTAGCCTACCTGTTGGGATTTTATATTTTAATTTATTTTCATTATTTTTGTTTAATTATATTCATATTTTAATTATCATACCATACCATGTGTCTAAAGCTTGATAAAAAATAAATGCACCGGGGGCAAATGGAGACCCAACTAAGATGGCGGCCGGCCACTACGGCAGCTCCTATAGGCAGCGCCAGTCCACAGGGCGTCTAGGTATATATGTCTGTGGCTGACGCTAGCCTAAGCTACTGCTAATGCTAGCATGAGCTACTGCTGACGCTAGCCTGAGCTACTGCTAATGCTAGCATGAACTACTGCTGATGCTAGCCTGAGCTACTGCTAATGCTAGCATGAACTACTGCTGATGCTAGCCTGAGCTACTGCTAATGCTAGCATGAACTACTGCTGATGCTAGCCTGAGCTACTGTTAACATCTTTGTTGGACAAGAAGAAAACAACAAAGAGGAATGTTGGAGCACTACTCACATTCCAGGGTGTACTGGGAATGTCCTGTTTTGGAATGAATGCCAGATAGATCCACTGCTTGCGGTCTGGTCCTGTCATAGACCCGTCATAGATCAGCCACACCACGACCCCACACTGTAGCGCTTTAATATGGGGTTGTATTTGGGCATTTATCAGGGTTCCTGGGCCATTTTGAACCTCAACAAAGTGTTTATAGGCTCAAAGAAGAGTTTCCTACTCCATCCATACTTCCTGTTTGAAAAATGCACCAAATGGAGGATTTGCTTGGTGGACCGAGAGGGCAGCGCCTTGGCAGTGACAACACCCCCACCTCACCCCCCACCCTGTTGCTTTGGCGTTTCTCCATTGACGGAATGAGCCGCGAACAAACACACGCTTGCTTTATAACCCTGTCTATCACCCCCAGGTGAGGAAGGACCTTGTCTTCCTTACTCTTGTTTAAACACCTTCGGTGCATTCCTAAAAAAGAAATTGATTTCAGCTTAAGATTAATCTTTGTCATGAGACCTGACGAGCGCGATAAGCCTAACATCCACTTTACAACTGTAACAAACCAAAGGAAGATCAGTCATTCAATGATCACGTTGCAAATGCAACAGGGAGCAATGAGAACGTTTGTTTAGTGCCTCTGGGGTCGAGCAGTCGCAATCAATTTCCCTGCAATCATTGAGGAGATGTCTTCTAGGTGGCTAACGCTGCCTCAAAGCTGAATGTCAAACAGCTGTTTTAAAAATGTAAACGTCAAATCTTTTTACGTTCAGGCAACTTGAGTTGTTTTTGTTGGTTCAATCAAAAACAGACGGGTCTTTAAACACAAGACGATCCGCGCCAGGTCGTCTAACTCTGGTCCGTGTCGTTTGAGCTTCCTCACACGACAAAGTTTACACACGTAAACAATGTTTTCACATTTTAGTCGAGCCCAGTTCTGTTTAGAGGTGAAAATCAGTCCAGATGTCTTCAGCAGAAAGTTAAAAATGCATTAAGGCTTTTCCCTGGAAACAAATAAACAATTTATGACAGTTTAACAAACCGCCTCTGGACAGTTTAGTCACAAGTGAAAGTCAAACCCAGGCCAAGATTTTCTGCGCTCATAAACTGTAAATCAGCTGTTAGAAGCCAGTCTTATCACATTGGCTCTGGGCTGAGCAGATAAAGCTGAAGTCTCTATCAGAGTGTTTTGTTCACTTGAAAGACACCAGTGTCTCGTCTGGACGCGTCCCCCCACAAGCAGCTCACATGTTTGCTTTACACTTATTTTATTAGATTACAGGCTGGGTTTACTGAACTTTTAGAATAGAAAAGGCTTTGAGGATAAATATTTATGAGTTCAGAGAATTTAATTTTAATTTGGGGTTTCAGCAATCACAAAAAATAAAAGTGAAAGTGCTTCTTTTGTGTCTTCTGGAACAGCGTCTTCTTTCCCAGAGGAACCATATCATCCACGACCTTAGTCAGAGATGAAGTTAAAATCTAGTTCTTAAATAAATTTTAAAATTATTATATAAATGATTTTTTTAAATAAACCAAAAAAGAAGATAAAAGCCATTCAACATTAAAAAATGATAAAATCAGACTAGCAAAAACTATTAGGAGATAAAATAAAATAGTGAAGGCACAAATAAACTGAAGAAAATAACTAAACATAAAAAGTTCAAATAAAAATTTAATCACAACAAAAAATGTCAAAAGGGCAACAAGAAATCAATGAAATTATATAAAAAATGTCTTTTTAAAATGCAACAAAATAAATAAAACAGCAGAAAAAGTTACAAAAGAAATTTTTTTAAGTACAACTGAAAAGAAGAAATCAACACATACAATTTTAACAAGTTTACTTATAAAGCCAGTGCAACACTTATCTAATTAATAATTATTTAATTAAATATTTTATAATTTCAGTTTGTCTCTTTCAATCCCTAAATAAAAATGTTTATTATCGTTTTGCTCATCCAAAGAACTAAACCTAAAGTTTTCCTCAGAGTCGATGCTAATCACTAAGGACTGTTTTAAATGATCTTTGGCATTTCAGTCAAAATTCTATT
The DNA here is from genome assembly GCA_006937985.1 of Aphyosemion australe. Classification (NCBI taxonomy): domain Eukaryota; kingdom Metazoa; phylum Chordata; class Actinopteri; order Cyprinodontiformes; family Nothobranchiidae; genus Aphyosemion; species Aphyosemion australe. The sequence continues at coordinate 2,714,336 of SSNS01000017.1, forward strand.
GATTTTAGTTGATAAAACATCATCAGCTTTGGTCACGTATGATCTTCGGTACGTTCATCCTGTGTATGTCTGATTTAATCCTTTAACTTTCGTTCTTTATAAAACACAGATAGGAGATCTTTTTTACCTTATTATGCTGACGTTTTGACCATCACTGTGGCCTTCCTCTGAGCCAAGCTGCTGGTCACGTATGGTTTTACTCATTTTTGTTCATTTAGATCATATTAGACAAGAGGCTCAGAGCTTGTATGTTCCTGTCTAAAAGAAAAACATATTTAGAGGAGTGTGAAAACCATCTTTGATGTCAAATAAACTTTCACTGATCTTCAGAGTGCAGGCTAGCATCCTCCGGCAGCTCGCTCACTTTGGATTGTTCTGCCGACAGAACATGCAAAGTGCATGCATGTGTGTGTGTGTGTGTTTCTGAAGACCCATTAGGTGAACACACACGATCATTAAACAAATCTTAAGTATCAGAATGATGAGGGTGATATTCAAATAAATTAGCTAACGCGCTCATTTGGAGTGCCGCATTTGCAAACATGCGTGAGTAGGTTTGTGCAGCGCGGCTAGATTTCTTTAGGATCAGGGTTGATTTTCTTCCCATCATGAGGGCTAGGGTGAACAGCTGAGACCATGTGACCACCGTTTTATGACCTTCTTAACTACTGGTTTGCCACAAACAGAAGCTGTGATTTGTTTGAGGATTTGCTTCCTAATGAGCGATAGTCAATCATTCAGCATGTGACGGGTACAAGGAGTCCTGTAGCAATAAGTTCACAAGAGTCAAGTGACTGTGTTAAAACCAGTGATTAGAAGATCAAACACCACCATTAAATAGCTTCTGTGTTAAACACGAATTCAAATAAAAATAAAATGTCAAGGTCAAGGACACGGTACAGTTTTTATCCGGCCATGGGAAATTCGGGTGGCTTTGCTCTGCTCATCTCATAAAGGCACAGTGTTAACCCAGAAAAATGCATAATCCTAATCCAGAGGTATATCATATCAGGGACAAGGGCATCCAGGATAAATAAGATAAAAGATTAAAAATACCTAAAGAAGAAACTAATAGAGACTGCACCCATGTGCAACAGAGGGAAATAAAGTACTGGAGGTTCTGTCTGATTGCTGTAAGCACAAATGACCTGTGGACCCTACTTCTGATTTTCCTTTCAACTATTGGACCTACTGCTATTGATTAAAGGAGCATGGGGCAGGATCTGTAAAAAAATAAGCATGCATGTTCATTTTCTCAAAGCTGATGAAGCGTTATAAACCAAAAAGAATGAGGCCATCAATGTATCGTTCCATTTTCTTGAACAGGCTGTGTGCTGCAAAATGCGCTGCAGTTCGGTCCCGAATTTCCCGCGCTGTCCTACGGACGTGACGTCAATTGACACTGCTTGTGCATTCTCGATAGCTTCAAAACAAAATGTGGTCCACACTCTATATTGGTAGGTGGCGCTAATTCACGTTAAGTTGCTTGCCAACCGCCATAAAACTCCAAAAAAAGAAGAAGACCTGTGGGAATGGATTCTACTGCAACCAGCAAATGACCAAGCACAACTCAAAGCGTGGCACAAAGAAAGTTTAATCAGCGGCATCTCGTGAGTCAAAACCCAAATATGGTTAAAGTCAGGCAGGGACCTGAATATATCGGATACGCGATTGACGAATGGAGACTGTTTCAACTAGATCTGGGACTGAAAAAGGATGCTGACATGGCTCATTTCTTAGTGAGCAGGTAAGAAACATTATAGGTTGTGTTTAGAGATGATTTGACCTCACCGATGACCCAGAGAGAGCTAGCGTGCAGTAGCATTAGCTGTGATCATGCTACAGTTGTAGCATTAGCTGTGATCATGCTACAGTAGTAGCGTTAGCTGTGATCAGGGCTGCAGATTCTTGGTTAACCCTACTTACTCTATTGACTCTACCACTGACTCTGTTTGCTCTGCAACGTTGATGTTTTATCTCCACAAATAACACAAGCCTGGAGGAGTTCTGTTGGGCGGCGGTGGCATAGGAGTTAAGTGGACGCCCCGCAATCGGAAGGTCGCGGGTTCGCGTCCCACTCGGTCTGTCGCCGGCGTTGTGTCCTTGGGCAAGACACTTAACCCGAATTGTTGGTGGTGGTCAGAGGGGCCGATGGCGCAACAATGCAGCCTCGCCTCTGTCAGACCGCCCCAGGGCGGCTGTGGCTACTCAGTAGCTTACCATCATCAGCAGTGTGTGAATGTGTGAGTGCATGCAGCGTCTTTGAGTGTCCTAACAAAGCGCTATATAAGTTCGATGAATTATTATTATTATTATTGTTGTGTGGTGGAGTTGCTAATGCTAACAGTTAGCTTCTACTAGCCCAGACGTTCTCTGCTGTTTCCTGGATGCTAAACCAACAACAGCCTTCCCCGTCGTGAGTCAAGATGGGTGAGTCCATGAATGTTAAGGGACAGTGTGACGTAGATCTGTCAGGATTTTCTAATTGTCTATTTTCTATCAGAAGTTAATGCAGGAGATAGGTGTAGGAGACTAATATGAGATTTGTGATGTTGGTTACCTAAAACTGAGGCGAGGACCCCACATATATCAGTTTATATCAACATCAGCAGTCAAGAGTTAGACTATACTGGTACATTGGATATCGAACATCCCTAGTATTGTTTTACATTTCTACTATCTTTGAAACTAAGTATTACATATGTGTTTTAGGATATCATGGGTTACAGGTGTAGTTTTAGGGCTAATATTAATCAACAATTGAAATCAAAAACTTCTTTAAAATTAAAATAAACATACTTGAAAAGGATTGAGTTTGTTGAGTTTTGCTGTGAACATGGCTGCAAAGGTAGCCTAAAGACTTCTTGTTATGTTCTTCCTGTGTTTCTTTTCTATCTCTATTGGGTTTTCTTGCTTTAAACACAGTATAACGATGTTTCTTTACCTTAATTTACTGACGGTTTCGGCAACTGTCTGCCGCCATCTTGAGAGTCACGCCGACTTGACGCCGCCACTTCTGCTATTTATTTGCAGGCAGTAGGGGGCGGCAAATATTCATGGTCCTGGGTCCACGTCTCCTTATCTCGATCGCTTCCTTTATCCATCTTCTGTACTTCTGTTGTTCTGTTGTTATGGTCTGTGTGCTGTCCCAGTCCATTATGTGTTTTTCTCTTGCGCAGTGGTCTGTTATGGCTGATTTCTTTATTATGTTTTCTGCTTGTTGTTTGGCTGCTCTGGTGTGTCTTCGGCTTGTTTTTTTTTCCACATTCCTTTATGTGTTCCATTTTTTGTGTGTTGAGTTGGTGTTCTGTCTCTCCTATGTATGTTTTGTTACAGAGTTTGCATGGAGTTTCATATATGACTCCACATTTTAGTTCCTGTGCTATTGTGTCTTTTGGATGTACTAGTCCTTTTTTAACAGTCATGTATGGTTTTGCTGGAGTGTTTATGTAATGTTTTTGTCTGTCAAAACATAACATAAACACAAAAAAGGCAGAAAGACATCACGCTGAATTTGCATTATTTTACTCCAACAATCCGAATGGGTGTGTACATGGACGCCAATCGGAATGATGATCGGACAAAACCACCTCTCTCAATCGGAATGAAATTTAATTTGGATCAGGCCGAATCGAATCAGAATATTCCGATTGACATGTTTATGTGAAGAATTTTTGATCTGATGAATGCCCTATTCATTCTGATTAATTGTGCCCATGTAAACGTAGATAGTGATACTTTTACAGTTACAGTGATACAGTTACAGTGAGCTCACGTTTGCTTTACACTTATTGTATTAGATTACACAGACTGAGTTTACTGAACTTTTAGAATAGAAAAGGCTTTGAGGATAAATATTTACGAGTTCAGAGAATTTAATTTTAATGTGGGGTTTCAGCAATCACTTCTCACATAAAAATAAAAGTGAAAGTGCTTCTTTTGTGTCTTCTGGAACAGCGTCTTCTTTCCCAGAGGAACCATATCATCCACGACCTTAGTCAGGGATGAGGTTAAAATCTAGTTCTTAAATTAATCTAAAAATTATTATATAAATGAAGTCTTTAAATAAACCAAAAAGATAAAAGCCACTCAAAATTAAAAAATGATAAAATCAAACTAGCAAAAACTATGAAATCAAATAAAATAAAATAGTGAAGGCACAACTAAACTGAAGAAAATAACTAAACATAAAAATATAATAACTAAAACAAAAACAAAACGAAAAAAAAACTGCAGAAAAAGTTACAAAAGAAAAAATTTAAAGGAAAATTAAAGGAAAAGAAAAAATCAACACAGAAAATGTTAACAAGTTTACTTATAAACACTTATCTGCTAATTAATAATTATTTAATTAATTATTTTCTGATTTCAGTTTGTCTCTTTCAATCCCCAAATAAAAATGTTTTTTATTGTTTTGCTCTTCCAAAGAACTAAACCTAAAATTCTCCTCAGAGCTGATGCTAATTACTGCATTCTTCACTTCTGTCCAGGGAATCACTAAGGACCGTTTTAAATGATGTTTGACACTCAAAGTGATCTTTCAGTCAAGATTCCATTGATTTTAGTTGATAAAACATCATCAGATATGGTCACTAGGGGTGTAACAATATCCAAATCTCACGATACGATATTGTCACGATATGAATCTCACGATACGATATTAATGCGATATTGTGGGGAGGCTCACGATAATAAGACTCACAACATAAAATACTTTGGTATCCTCCGTGCTGCGTTCACCGTTGTAGCCTCCATACTCCATGTTTGTTTATCTTTGCTGTGTGGGCTGCACGCACTCCCATTGGCGAACTGATCGATGACGCGGAAGCAAAGGATCATGGTCTATGTAGTTTACTTTGCTATGCTCCGGTGGAGCAGACTAAAAAGTGTTATTTTTACCTCAAGACGTACTGTACGATATCGTGACAAGACCACGACGATCTTGTGGTGATTTTACCACGACGATATCGTGATAGTGCCAATATTGTTACAGCCCTAGTAGCTACGTTTACATGCACCAAATTTCCCCTATCCGATTCAAATCTTGGTTGATCGGAAATCCCAAATCTCTGTTTACATGGACACTAACTGAAATGATCCAATCATTCCGTGAGTATACATGCACCAAGCATTATATCAGATTAAATAGGTTGAGCATGCGCAGAGTTGTCTTTCCCGGACAAAAATTAGTTTTTGATTTGATTGATACGTCGGAGAATTCCCGCTCCCTGCATCTTTAGACTTGAGTGTATAACTCGGCATTTCTAACCATTTGGCCATCGAGACGTTCAATAATATTGAGCTCCCGTCGTGTTTCCAGTAAAAAAATAGTGTCGCCAACAGACCACTTCTGTTTACCTCCCGCCATGTTTTCCACTTGTCTGGAGCGTCTGCAAAGGCGGAAAGACGTCACGCTGAAGTTGCACACATGAGCAGGGGGCATTACTTTACTCCAACAATCTGAATGGGTGTGTACATGGATGTCAATCGGAATGATGATCGAACAAAACCACCTCTCTCAACTGGAATGAAATTTTATTCCAATCAGGCCGTATCGGATCAGAATATTCCGATTGACATGTTTACGTGAAGAATTTTTTTTCCGATAGGGCATTCATTTTGATTACTTGTGTCCATGTAAACGTAGCTAGTGATACTTTTACAGTTACAGTGATCATTAAGACCGGGTTCAGGAGCACAATGGGGTTCATTTCCTCAGGATTATCTCAACTAATTTTGACTTTTTGTCTGGAAAATATTTTGATATTTTTACTTTTTTCCCAACTTTTAAACTTTCATCTTTTCATCTTTCTTTTCAGTGGCCCTAATATGTCACTGTACTTTTGTTTTTTGTGGATGAAGAAATAAAAGAAACACACACACACACGTCTGAGAACCCACAAACCCGTTCTTTACATTGATTATAAAAACGTGTAAAAGGAAAAACAGAATATAAGTCTGATGTGTGTCTGTGTTTTTCCTATCTTGTCCCATCAGCTCCTGTTGTCTCGGTGTCCCTGCTGTCTCCTCAGAGCTGCAGACTGTGACCTTGTTTCCTGATTAGATGCTGCCCCCACTCTCTGCCTCTTATCACAAACACGACATTGATGGATGGCTCTAAGTAGCTGTTCTGCTGTTTAGGGCAGGAGGTCAAGGCACCAGTTACTCTAACCTAATGTTATTCTTTTTTTGTGACCTAATGCTGATTTCAGCTCATTAACGACGACTGCGCAGAGCAGGAAAGAGGAAATTTCTAAATAAGCAACGTCTCAAGAAGGAATGCTGCTTCTTACATAAATATTAATTTATTCCCTCTCGCTTTATGTTTACAAGAAAATCGTTTCTTTTGAAGATTAGGGAAGGCCATGAAAGATGCGTACAAATATCTGTCAGCTAATTCACATTATGCAGCCCCGTGCCCACAGGTTATGAAGGATTAGGAATGATTTGATGCTCAATTGAGGCTGTAGAGGATTCAGAGAATCAGACCTAGACTATTTCGGGCTGTTGCTAATAGTTCTTGTCAGCTGTAATTTTTAAGTACTTTAACCAATTCATTGTATAATTAGGTTAGCAAAATTAGCTCATTGAAAAGTCAGTCGGCAGGCGGTAATGCGGTAAAGTTATTAACATTCCAGATTTATATAACCATTAATATAATGGTGATCTGTCTTTATCACATTTTTTCTTTACAGGTCTTTAAAAAATTAATGAATTAATAAAAGAAATTAGATTCCACTGTGACATGTTCTGTATATCTAAATTAATATTTTAACTAAAATTAGTTCAGAACTAGAAAACAAATGATATGTCAGGTATCGTCTCTGTTTTCATGAATTATTAATTGTGGGGCAGCTTGTTAGTGAAAAGAAAGTTCTGAACTTTACATGTGGAAAATGTTTAAATCAGCCACAACTTTATGACCACACAGTTGAAACCTGGGCAGATCTATCTTTTTTGCCAACAAATTCTTTGAGTGAAAAACCATGTTTCACTTCTGAAGCTCTGCTGCATTAGATACCAAATTTTGTAAACCAGACTTGTTTGTTTTGAAGATGTCAAAAAGAAAAAAATAAGTCAGAGCGTAGTGAGATTCAGGCATTAGATACAAAAGACAGTTTTTAATTATTGCAAATTCAGATCTGGTTGCGAGATGTCCTGGATGCAAATCCCGGACAAGCCCCCAATTGTTAGGATCTGGCTTCTTGGGCATAACAAAAAGGGAGGCACACCATGTAAAAGTTAGAGGCCAAGTTCACTGAAAACAGTTTGATTGTTATTTTTGAAATATGATTGGTCACTCAGAGTTTAAAGCTGTAAATAGCAAATCTGCAAAGCAAACACAAACACCGTCATGAAACTCTCACCCCTCCCGTCGTCTATCACCTCTTGACCACATCCGCCTGATACTGGAACCCGAATTGCTTGAGTAATTAACTGTTTATAGAAAATAGACGGGGAAACGCTCAGATTAGAAAAGTCTGCAACAATTGCATATCACATTGTACAATCAGCATTCGTAAACTCCTATCTTGGTTTGCAACGGGGAAGGCTGTTGTTGGTTTAGCGTCCAGGAAACAGCAGAGCATGTCTTGGATAGTAGAAGCTAACTGTTACCATTAGCAACTCCACCACACGGCAGAACTCCTTCAGGCTTGAGTTATTTGTGGAAAAAAACATCAGCATTGCAAAGCAAATGGAGTCAGTGGTAGAGTCGCGTTACTGTTAGCCAATCAGAGGTGTGATGTCTGAAATTGACCCTTAAACAACAAGGAGGGGCAAACTGAACTCAAATGTGGCAGCATACCTGTGGAGAGATGAGAGAGCAGCAGGATTTAAAAAACCCCAATCAGCCAGGTGTTTGAGGCAGGCTAACCTGATTGGCCACAAAATGACCCACAGGGTAATATTAGTAGCAACAACGTTTTAATTGGTTTTCAGCTGTTAATTGAAACCAACTCAATTATTTCAGAACAGTCAGGACAGTTGTGTATCTGAAGTACTACAATCTAGCCTCCCATGACCTTTTGCAATAAAAATAAAAACATCTGGACTCATAAATCTTCTGGTGTTTGCCCATCAAGCACTCCTCAGTCCTCTGAAAACGGTGAAGATGACTCATGTGACTTATCTCCATGGCTCACTTTGTTCTCTGCACCATTACGCTCACAAAGAAGCTTTTCTTTTCAGTTTAATAAGAGGTTTATGTACCACATCCCAGTAAACGTCCCTGCATTCTTCTTTCATTTGTGTTTTATGAAGTGGAAGTTGTACGAATCCAGGAGACATCTGAGCTAAGTTTGGTCTACCGAGCTGATTTTCTTCACTGCGTGGTTTTATTTGAACACTGCACGTGTCAACACGGGCACAACTTTATGATCACTAATGGTTTAGGGGTCTGAATATAGTCAGCGTCTTTTGTTGTAGATGAAGCTGTTTTTATAGAAGCCTTAACCTCAAATGAAGTCAGATTATGACTCTTAGTCACTGCCGACAGGCGCTTGGACAAACACATAGCAATTTGAAGGCTTGTGTTCCTGTCACGTTGTGATTTAGGAAACCGTACGTCGTGCTATTTTGGCCTTCAGATAAAAATGCATTCTTCCAGAATTTTCATTTTTTAAACATAAAAAAACATTATGGTGATTTGGTTGGTTTGTTGTTTTTGGTCTTTTACCTCAAATATTTTTTTTCCTGTATATTTCAGCTGCCTATAACGAGATTTTACTGTTTCCTTAAAGCTACAATCTGCAAATTTCCCCCTTTCAGGAATGATGTATGATTTTTTAGATATCTGTAAAAGTGATAGTCCTACCTTGTACTGTGATACAATGCTCAGCATTAGCCAATAGTGTTAGACATCCACTCATGTACAGATGTCAATCACAGAGCCTTTCAGGACGTACCTAGACTGATCAATAAACAGGATAACGTGATTAATAATTGTAAAGCAATGTGTTTTAGCTCTGGTGGCCAGCTAGAGGTGCACGCTGACGACTGTTTCTTCCAGCTGTAATCACAGAACAGGGAGGGGCTTAAGCTGCAATACATTTTTCCACCTCTAGATGGTGCCGTCTGACAAATAAACCCTCCAGATTTCTGCCTTCAGTTTTTCTGTTTACTCTCTTCTTTAATGGACAGCAATGGCTCAGGGGTCAGAGGTTTACCCTGTAACCAGTGGGTTGCCAGCTCAAACCTAGGCTCCGTCTGTGTCAGTCATTGTCTTTGGGCAAGGCACTTCATCCTCCTTGCCTTTTGAAGGAGGTCAGAGGGACCAGTGGCAGCCCTGCCTCCATCAGTGCACCCTATGGCATCTATTGCTACGCTATAGCTCATTATTGACTGTATAAAGCACTTTGGAGTCCTCTAACTTAGAAAGACACTATACAGGTGCTAATCTTTTACCATTTTTCCATTAAAGAGCTTTTTTTTTTAGTTGTGTTGCAGTTTCTTCTTGTGTTAATGCAAGAAAAATTAACTTCTGTCAGATACCAGATTACCAGCTCGGTGGCCTAGTGGTATGAGTGTCCGCCCCGGGACTGGGAGATCGGGGTTCGAATCCCGGTTGGGTCGTACCAAAGACTGAAAAAATGGGACCCAATGCCTCCTCGCTTGACACTCAACACTAAGGGGTTGGATTGGGGGGTTAAACCACCAAATAGTTCCCGAGCGAAGCCACAGCTGCAGCTCACCGCTCCCCACCATGGGGATGGGTCAAATGCGGAGATGTAATTTCACCAGTGTGTGATGATGACTTGGGACTTTAAAACAAAGTTCATTGAAGACTGATTTTGCAGATATTGGCTGACTAAATATGGATGTTACAAATGGTTAATGGTCTGTATTTTATAGCGCCTTCTTAGGGTTCTACAACCCCCCAAGGCACTTCACAACACAATCAGTCATCCACCCATTCACACACACACTCACACACTGGTGGGGATGAGCTACATTGTAGCTACAGCTGCCCTGGGGTGCACTGACAGAGGCGGGGCCTGCCGTACACTGGCGCCACCGGTCCCTCCGACCACCACCAGCAGGCAAGGCGGGTTAAGTGTCTTGCCCAAGGACGAAACGACAGTGACAGACTGAGCGGGTCGTGAACCGGCGACCTTCCGATTGGAAGGCAGCCACTTAACTCCTCTGCCACCATCGCCCCTTACCGTGTGAAATTAACAGAAACTGACCGTCTGAGAACAGCACACCCTGCATAATCTATGGTGATTCAGCAGAACAGAGACTTTTAAGCATAACTGCAATAATGCATGAGCTCTTACAGCTGTACAATACAATATATTTACAGTAAAATGTATTATCAACCCCAATTTTTACTTTGTTCTTTTCCACCTTTGTTGTAACCCTAAACCTAAAGCTAACCCTAACCCTCAGGATATCATTAAACAAATATGTTCTCTGGCTTATAAAGTATTTTTTTCAATTAAACTATTAGGGATGAGGAAGCTTCATGCCTGTCTGATATTCTGAAACAAATGTAAACAAAGCACATTGTTTTATCTGCAACACCAGCACTGATAGACTTCGTTACCTTATTAGAACTTTATTCAGTAACTAAGACAAATACCTCTACTCCTGCTTACATGTGGTGTAACTTTACTGCTCAGAAGGAAATAATTCATTTGTACTTTTTATTTGGTTTGATCTTTTTTAATGTTAGATACTTAAAAAAAAACAAAAAAACAATATGGAAGCACTTTGCTGCCACCCCACCAAAATAAAATACCTCATGAGCATAACCGAGGATTGCCAACCACCAGGAGCAGAATTGGTCTGTGGATCGTTTGGTACCGGCCTGCAAGATTAAAAATGCTAAATGTATGTTTTTATATTTACGTTGGTAATTGGTTTGGGAGGGGAGTAAATAAAGATTTATGTTGAAGTGTAAAGAAAAATAACCCTGCTGCAAAATGCATCACTCTCTAGCAAAAACCAGTTATTTATCACAAAATGTTCAACATTGAAGGTTTTCTTCTGTTGGAATGAAATGTTTTTCACTCCTCAAATGTTTTTTTGTTTGTTCTAAAACAAAAAGAAAAGTTTAATTTATTAAATGTGGAAAAAGACAGTTGTTAATTCACGTTTGAATCTCCCCTATGGGGTCTTCCGTAGGTTCAGATCAGATCACGTTTATTCCAAAGAAATAAACAAAACAGTTTTTGACCTTGTGACCTTTTCAACTTCAGCCTAAACGACCAAAATAAAATCTAGTATTGAGAAAAATGACATTAAAGATCAATGTTTCTACTTTTTAAACCAAACCAAAGAAAACGCAGCTATTATTGAACTTTTTGTGAATTTGACCAGCTGTTTCAGAATAACTCATCTGCTTAAATAAAAACAAGTCTCGTGCGTAAAGGACGCTCCACCAACTCAAACTAACCTGAAATGGTTTGACGTCAGACGCACGAGGCGCGCGCTCTGTGTCTGAGGTGCGTGTTGTCCTCCTGATCCTCCTGATATGAATCAGAACCGAGAGGCGTGAGGTCCAGCTCGCTCCGCCTTCACGCACCTTCTCGCCGCCCCGCTCGTTGCCGATGCGCCACCCTGCGCACACGCAGCGCGCTCCGGACCAGAGCGCAGCTGAAGTCCGCGCTGGAAACACGCTGGAACATTTCTCCTCCACTCTCGGATTCTACGATCGTCTCTCAGCCTTTTACGCGTCGGAGGAAAGGCTCACAGTTTGGTGTTTTCAGCTCTTTCTTCTTTTCCCTTCTGGGTTTTGTGGATTTGAATGATGGGTGGATGAAAATGCTTTAAGCAGCGCAGCGGGAACAAGCGGCTTCTCCGTCCTCCGGGACATTTAAGGCTGTTTCTGTCCGTCTGGATTACATCTGATTTCCACACCGTTTGGCGCATTGTTATGAAATATTCCCCCCCTGGATCAGATCGAGTCAGTAAGCGGATCCAACTCGGTGAATCCACCGACTCCCAGAACTCTGCCCCCGGTGCCTCCGCCTCTCTGCTGACCCCCTTGGACCCACTTCGGCAGGCGAAGCGGCTTCCGATCCGAGTCATCAAGATGTTGACGGCGCACACTGGACACTTGCTCCATCCGGAATATTTACAGCCTCTAACGTCCGCACCAGTCAGCATCGAGGTATTTATGGACTTTTGTTGCACATGGTCCTGCTCAGCTGTAGTTTTAGTTTACAGTCAGATACACTTTGTGTTATAACAGGTCGTTATGTTAAGATAAAAAAGGTCAAAAAGTCACAAATTGCTCCATAATTTCACAAAATTAGTATTTGATAAGTTTTCTTTGAACTTATATGAATACACTTTGATTTTTATTCTAAAGGACAAATTCAGTTTTAGTGTTTATGAAAGAGTCAGAACTTCACCAACTCCTCCGCTGTGAACTAAAACCTGAGGGTAAACGGGTTCTCCACATAGAAACTTCTTTTTCTGCTTTGATTTGATGATTTTTAAACTCAAAGCTGAAAGACCTCTGTTTTTGGCTTTTGAGAAGTTCTCCTCCTCTGCTTCACAGATTATCAAATATCTCTAGAGGGTAGGAGTTTCCTCCACTTTAGTTTCATTTTAGTGAATTGCACAATCATGTTTTGCACAAAACCAGAGGATTCAGGCTAATGCGCTTCCTTTGTTGCAGCTGGATGCTAAGAAGAGTCCGCTGGCCCTGTTGGCTCAGACCTGCTCTCAGATCGGAAAGTCGGACCCTCCGTCTTCCTCCAAGCTGGGCTCATCCTGCAGCCAGGGGGACAAGGAGCCCAGCAGTCGGTCGACCACTTCCAGCCTAAAGCTGGGGGAGCACCGCCCCTCCGCGGAGGACAAATCCAGCTTCAAGCCCTACAACAAAGGCGGCGGAGACTGTCGCAGGGACGGCGTCACCAGCAGCAGCTCCAGCAGCGAGAAAGTTGGATTCAGGGTACCCAGCAGCAATACCATTACTGTTAATGGGAATTCAAACAGCGGGCAGCAGCCCTACCCGCCCCACGCTGCTTCACCCAGCTCCAGAGGCAGCAGCAGCCCCCCGGGACATGCCCAACAGCAGCATCACAAACAGAACCAGTCTCCAGGTGGACAACCCACCTCCTCGCAGTCCCAGACACCCACTGGTGAGCCTGGGAACGAGCAGGGCAGTCCCAGCAGCACAACCAGTAGCAATAATAATAATAACAACCCAAAAAAAGAAGACTTGAACAAGGCCAGCTCAGAAAGTCCGCACCATGCCAACTCCAGCCACGTTCGGGCCAGCACAAACTGCAGCAACAGCAGCTCGGACGGCGCTGACGGAGGAAAACCCGAGGCCACCCCGCCCAGCCTCGGCCCTGGACACATTACGCCCATTTCTCCCTATAAGGCCAGCCAGCCGCTCTTCCCCCTGCCCTCCTCTAACATGGGCTACCACGGCTCCGTCATGGGGGGCTACGCAGGATACCCGTCGCAGTTTGTTCCTGGGTTGGACCCGTCCAAGTCGAGCCTTGGCGTGAGCGGCATGGGAGGAAAACACCCCAGCTCCAGCCCTCTCACGGGCGCCTCGCCCCCCTCCTTCATGCAGGGTTTATGCAGGGACCCGTACTGCCTCAGCTACCCGGGGGTTTCCCATCTGGGAGGAAGCAACTGCAACTCCTGCATCCACGACCCCTCCCCAGCCCTCAAATCAAGCTTCCCACTGGTGTACCCCTCCCACCCGCTCCACTCTCTGTCGTCCAGTGTGTCTCCGTCCCTCTCTCACCCGCTCTACACGTACGGCTTCATGATTCCCAACGACCCCCTTCCTCACGCCTGCAACTGGGTGTCCGCCGCAGGGCCGTGCGACAAGCGCTTCACCACCTCGGACGAACTCCTGGCTCACCTGCGCACCCACACGGCTCTGCCGGTGGGGATGGACAGTAAGCTAATCTCCGTTTCCTCATCTGGACCTGCTTCCTGCCACCTCCACCTCCCCCACCAGAGCAGCCCAGGCTCCATGCCCAGCTCTCTGTCTCTCAGGGCTCCCCCCAGCCTGGGCTTAGCTCGCTATCACCCCTACAGTAAGGTTCACCTCCCTTCCGGACCGTCCCCCATCTCCCTGCACTCTCTGTCCACCACAGGCCCGTACTACCCCCCGTACGCCCTCTACAGTCAGAGACTTGGATCTTCTATTGGATACCAGTAGAACTCCGTGTTCTTTTATGTTCACAGGGATGGTTCGACGTCTTTGGGAGTTATTCGCGTTTGTTTTGGAAAACTGTAAGAGCTCTCCTAAAGGTGAACCTGCAGCCAGTTAGCGTCGCTGAGCACGAGCCGAGGAGACGCTGGAGAATATTTTCCTGACTGTACCAAACTCATCTACCAGCATCTCTGGCGTAAACGTCGTTTCAAATGAAAACAAATGGAACTTATTTTGTTTTTTCATTTGGAGATACGTTTCGGTTTGACCAGCGTAGCCTGGATCTCAGAAACAACCAGCTCATGGCCTCTTGTTCTTCTCTCGATCGGATGTTTCTCTGTGTAAGCTGACTGGCTGCAGGCTCACGTTTGTTTAACGTTAAAAATCTAATTCACAGAAATGATTTACTAAGACTTTTGAAGTTTATACGTGGCAACTTGCTGCTTCCTTTGACTTCACAACATAAGCGGAGCAAAATCAACCAGCTTTGTTTTAACTTCTAAGATTTCTGATCAGGTCTTGCTCCTGGGTTCAGAGGAAGTGTGGATCTTCTGCACCAACCTTGACTCTGAGCTGATCTGTGACCTTTGACCTTCCGTAAACCGATGCTTGGATCCGATGGTTGAAGCCTCCTCGGTGTTGAAGGCTGTAATGAGTGATGGCTGCTGTCAGCATGTGAGCTCCAAACAGCAACCACAGCTTACAGCCCCGTGATTTTTGATGATTTGTTTTGGTTCTTCTCTGCTTTTTTCCTACTGAGGAGGAGCATTTATTTAAAACGGGATATATGGCTTTAACTCTCACCGTATATCCTGATTTCTTGGTCCTGGAAACCAGAAAACAGGTGTTGGAAACGTGTCTTACAGCTTCTTCTTGAATGAATGTTTGAATCACATCTCTCTCTCTCTCTCTCTCTCTCTCTCTCTCTCTCTCTCTCTCACTTTGTGTCTCTCTGACTGTCTCACTTTCTCCCTATATATCTCTGTGTCTCTCTCTCCCCCCCCCTCTCCCTCTCTCGCTCTAGCTCTCTCTCTTTTGTGTCTGACTGTCTCACTTTATCTCTCTCTGTCTCACCCTCTCTCTCTCTCTCTAGCTCTCTCTCTCTCTCTCCCTCTCTAGCTCTCTCCCTCTCTCTCTCTCAGCTTTTTGATTGTTCTTGTCGCAGCAGCGGACGGAAACTTGAGATGTGATATTTTTTTGTAATACTGGAACACCGTGTGGTGGGACCCGCTGAAATGGGGAGGTCATATTTTGGTAAATAAATCACACTGAAGATGTGGATTCTGTTGTCTTCTTTTCACTCTGTGAAGTTTAAACAGGTATTTTGGCCCTTTTGAAGTGTGTTTATGCGTAAAAGTTATAATTACAGCCTAATGTGATGGTGATGGTGTTTATTTCCATCAGGCCTGAAGAGCCACCAGCCTGTTTCAATACAGCCAAGACCAAAGTCTTTTAATAGCTTAAATCTCCTAAACTTCATGTTCAATGTTATTTATAAAACTTTGCACCAACTTCAGTTTTACATTATGTTTCGATTTAGCAGAAATATCATGAAATTCCTGCTGATTTTGACGCCCGGATGCACTGGAAGCACCTTGAAATTATGGGACTGATAAGCTAATGGCTAGTCTGAACCAGAGGCAGGGTAGTTGCATGAACTGCTTTGAAAGGTTGGAGCTGTTTTAAGATGGAAGAGGCAGTCAGACTAGCCGTTAGCGCATCAGTTCAGGATGCTTCCAGGGGTCAACTCTAGCAGGACCATGTTGGTATTTCTGCTGATATGTGAAATAAGACCCTGGGCTGAGGTCTAATTGGTTTGTAGGGTTTTTAAGGTGGCAGCAGAGCCCTATGATCTCAGCTCAGACGAACCTGGGAATTTCAGGGATCAAGTCCAGCTGGAATGTCTTAATATTTCTGTTAAAATAACCATTTGATGTGAAACTGATGGCCGTGTAATAATTTACTGTATGTGCAACGTAAATAAGGAAATTCAAGAGATTAGGGCTGTTTTAAGATGGCAGCAATGCACTTCGGTCTTGGTTGCAGTCTGACTAGCAGTTAGCTTGTCATTTGTTTTTTTTAGGGTGCATCCAGGGTGTAAATCCAGCAGGACCGTCTCAGTATTTCTGCTGAAATAAGTGTCTAATGTCAAATAAAAATCTGGGATGAGATTTATATAAATTTTAGGACATTTGGAGGGTTTTTAAGGTGGCAGAAGTGTCGTTAGCTTGTCAGTCTGGTGATTTCAGAGCGCTAGTACACCCAGGAGGCAAATCCAGAAGGAATTCTTGAACTCTTGATATTTATATCTAAATAAAACTAATATTTTATGATGGTGGCGGTTTCTTGTTCTAGCTGTGAGTTCATCAAGCTTAAAGGACATCAGCTCTATTTCTACAAACAGAGGCTGCTCACGAAGCTCTTTGGAAATCAGTAAATAGTGATAATTAAAAGTTTTTACAGAAAACCACACTTCGAAATGCAGAAACATCCTTTAAAGTTTTAATTTGCTTCTCTGACAGTGTTTGACCTCAGAGAGAAGCCAGGAAGCTCGCTTTTGTTCATCTATCATCAAATTAGAGAGATTAGAACGTTAATTAGCTTGCTGTGAAATATTTTGTCATCATTGTCTCACACACACACACACACACACACACACACACACACACACACACACACACACACACACACACACACACACACACACACACACACACACACACACACCTTTATTAACAGCTAGATCACGTTACAGATAAATGATCGTGTCAGTAAAGTATCCATCCTGAAACCAGTCGCAGCTATTTCAACCAGTTTAACCAGTTCGTGTTTTATAACTTCTGAGGTTATGGAGGTGAGACGTGATGGGGAGATGGGAATCTGTGTTTAACACACACTCATAAAAAGAAAACATCCACTGATTGCCGTCAACAGTGAGCAGTGCCACCTTGAAGAGAAAGCATCCAGATAAATCTGTGTGACAGTCGTGAGAAGGAAATACACGTACTCCACCATCCAGATAAGAATCGGAACCGTTTCCCAGTAGGTGTTGGAGACGCAGCCCTGACAGTCGCTCCGGTTACCTCGGCTGCCTTGTGATTGGCAGCAGTAATATACCATTTCCTAGCAACATGACACCGTGACACCCTTGGTGAAGCTTGGATGACCCGGCGCTGGTCACTCACTCCTCTGACAAGGGAGCTACAGGGGTCACAACAGCCCGTCTGAGCTGTAAGGAGAAACCCTGCTTCTGTTTCTGTGGTCTGAGCTGCACTTATGGGCTGTCTGGGTTCAGCAGAAGGGCAGGAGATGCTGAAGGTTTCATGTTGCTAAATATGATCTAGAAACAGACACACTTAGTTTATTACCTCCAGAGAGGAGTCAGATGCTGAGGCTACTCCTCTCCGTCGCTCCCGGGTATAAATGTGAGGTTTTTTCAGGTGGGTTTGATGAACATCACTTCCTTTCTGCTCTCCAGGTGTGTTCAGGCTGGGTTTGCTGAGCTGGATTGGGATGCCACCTATTGGTGACACCTGATAGCTGTGGGTTTCAGTCAGGGGAAAACACTTTTTAATGCTTCTTTTATGTTTTAAATGCACTGTGATTTAAAGTATGGAGGTCAGACCGAGTTAAAAGCAGAAGAGGATCTCTTTAAAATCAAAGTTTGAACCAACATCTGATCAAAGTTGCAAGAAAAAATAATTCAGGCTGATTAGAACCATCTCATAAACTTTCTGTAAGGAATTCATAGACAGCAGTGAAAATATTTTAATAAAAACTAAAAAAGATGAATTTTGTGACTTCTTTAGAGCGTTTTATTAATGTCAGTGAAAAAAAAGCTGAATTTCACTGAAAAGTGTCCTCTGGATGTTTACATTTGGTTTTAATAATTTTATACGGAAGCCAATTAGTGCCAAATTATGACTTAAAAGTAAAACTTAATAGCTTCTGATAGAAAACAGACTCTAGGTGAAACTCTAGGATTAGAAAATCCTGACAGATCTACGTCACACTGTCACTTAACATTCATGGACTCACCCATCTTGGCTCACGACGGGGAAGGCTGTTGTTGGTTTAGCGTCCAGGAAACAGCAGAGAACGTCTGGGCTAGTAGAAGCTAACCGTTAGCATTAGCAACTCCACCACACAGCAGAACTCCTCCAGGCTTGTGTTATTGTTGGAGATAAAACATCAACGTTGCAGAGCAAACAGAGTCAGTGGTAGAGTCGCTTTGCTGTTCAATCCGAGGCAAGACGTCCAAATATCAGGAAATGTAACTGCTAGTTCCTGGAAATGGTGCACCGGGATATTTTTACCCCCCGAGAATGACTTACAAGGCATTGATTCCTACTAGAGACCACTGCAAATGTATTGATTAAACGAGTGCCCCACACCTTTAAAACCGTATCTGAGGCTCTTTTGTTTCTCTCGTTAAGTGAAGTCATCACGTTTTTCACCAACATTTTTCTCTCTCTGAATTAAACGTCCTGCTGAAACACAACCCAGCATTTGGAGCTTGCTCGTGCACTTCCCATATTAGCCCTTCGTTCTAATCACTGCTGCAAAAATAAAGATAAAGCCTCCGTGTGTGGGAGGTGTTTATATAGAACGTGTTCTGGTTCTCCTGCCCGGCTGGTCTGAGTGAGTCCTTGGGACAGCCTGACAGCCCCGATGATTAATGATGACAGACCGGGCTGCTCCCTCATTTCATGACAAGCCTTTAACCTCTCAATTAGCTCAAACCGGTGCAAACGAAACAGGGTTCAGCTGCAAAACACGTCCAGGGATGTACAGGTCTTCATTTCCAGATCATGAAATATATCTGCAGGGTTTTTTTAATCCCGTTTGCTCTGTGAGATTAAATAAAATCATTAGGCGGAGTCAGAAATTGCAAACATCTGCCCTGATATTTTCTGCGACTTGTCTGTGAGTTACGGCTTCCCAGAAACGGACTCCTCCGCTTTCATTTTGTCCTCTCCTCAACTTTATCACTTCATCCATCATCCGACTATGAGTGCTTTTCAAGTGGTCCAAAAATAAAGTGGACGCAGATGTCAGCCAGGCTATACTGATGTTCCTAAACCACCATAAACCCTTCACTTACATCCACCCGCAGCAGGGAGCCGGCGTTAAAAATACAACTTTCTCCTTCTAACAACAACCCTAACTCCTCTACGCTGCTCACACGTTAAACTACCTAAATCTGACAGTAAGTTTAGCAATAACTCAGAATTTCTCATTTTCAAAAATCCCACCTCTCCTTCCTCGTGTCATTTGTAGGAAAAGAAAGTCAACAGGGGGGTTTAGTGGCGTACAAGAGGGCAAATGCAATTATGGTTCCTCCTCTAATGTGCTGGGCCCAGCTGGTTTTGATCTGCTCGTACTCTGAGGGCTCAGAGCTCAGTTGTCAGCTCTCATGCATCACAGACCCTGTGCTTAACGCAGAAACGTGCTTTGGCAGTGACCAGTGGAGGCCTGGAGGCCAGCAGCGGCTGCCGGTGGGTTACCCACATGCAGAGGGAGGGGGTGACACCATCCTCGGCTTCCCGCATCTGGATCCTCACCACCGCATCATTCCTCCTGGTTTTTCACCCTCTTCACTAACGTTGGCCCGCTGTGATTGGCCGACGTGACCCAGAGCAGACGCCACGCCGCAGACTTGGGAGGTCAGAGAATATATCCTCCAGAATACACACACACACACACACACACACACACACAGAGGGAGAGCACAAAGCGGACAGTAAAAGGAAAGCGTGCGTGGAAATAAGCATGATTACTTGAATACAGTCATTAAGGAGGAAATGTTGTTTTTCAAGCTGTCAGAATGATTAATGAGGGAGAGAAAATCCACTCAAACACTCGTTGGTCTAACCAGCAGACGTGATCTCTGCCACTAACTTACAACAGACGGTGTGTGTGTGTGTGTGTGTGTGTGTGTGTGTGTGTGTGTGTGTGTGTGTGTGTGTGTGTGTGTGTGTGTGTGTGTGTGTGTGTGTAGCACAAGAAACACAAAGAAACATGTCAAATGTAAATTTTTTGATGTCATGTGTTAATAACGTTTTCTAATGCGTCCTCTTTAATGGCCTGGTACCTAGCAGACAGGCCAGCAAATGTTACATGAATCATTTAACAGAACAGGATGACAAATGTTTTTATAATTTTATTTTTTACTAGAAACAAACAAATGTAGCCTAGAAATCTAGACAAACCAGAGCAGTAGAGAAATTATTTTGCTCTGCAGGTCGGTCTAGCCACGCTCTATAGGAGCCTGAGCAGGTCTACCATTGGCCTGAGGAGTTTTGTGTTATACCAATCACAGCACGCTCTTGGTTTGGTGGGCGGGATGATGCAACGAAGTGGAACAACTAAGATGGCGGCGGCTCGTTTGAAACGGCTTTGTCATCAACTTTGAACCATTTAGACTTGGGCTTTTCTTTGAGTCAAGAGCAGATAGAGGTACTTAAGTCCTTTATTTAGAAAAATTATGTATTTGTGTCTCCTTCGACAGTGTATGGTGGACTGCCCTGTTGACTGACATCCGTATCGGTGAGTACGGCACATTATTTGTTGTCCAATAACATGTGGAGACAGTTTGAAAGACAACCCTAGATCCCTCCCCACGACTGAGCTCAGTCTTTGGGTCGTGGCCAGACTACATGTTCACATATATAGGATGGCTTACCAGGCTAAAACAAGTCAGATTTGCAGGTGAAACTCTAAACATTAGAATATGGTGCAAAAATGCATTAATGTCAGTAATTCAACTAATCTATGAGATAGACTCATTCCATGCAAAGACAGATATTTCAAGCCTTTATTTGTTATAATTGTGATGATTATGGCTTACAGCTGATGAAAACCCCACATTCAAACTTTTGCACCATATTCTAATTTTTAGTGGAGTAGAAAGTACAGATAACTGCTTTAAAATGTAGTGGAATAAAAGTTAAAGTGGGCAACAGGGAAAATTATTTAAAGTAGAGAAAGAGAAAAATTGTACTTAGGTACCTTAATACCTTCCTGGAGGTGGCCATCGGCTGCCACATTACTACCAACCACTGAACTTCCCCACCTGATATTAACTTTTTATTCTCTTCAACATAGAACATACTACTAGTTTATCTGTTTTTGTGTGTGTAACCTAACCCTTCTCAATCCCCCAGTCATTCGGGGCAGACGGCTGCTCACACTGTTCCTGTTAAAGGGGAGTTTTCCTCTCCACTGTCGCTACATGCTTGCTTAGTATGAGGATTGTTGTAAAGTCACTGACACAACAAGTCAGTGACTCGATGCAATCTGCTGGGATTTTTTTACAAAGGAAATGTGTAACTAATTGCCACAATAAACTGAATTCAGCGCACTCATAAGTAGGTTCAATTTACTTTATAAAGTGTCTTGATACGACTCTTGTTGTGATTTGGCGCTACACAAAAACCTGAATTAAATTCAGTTGAATTGAAGTACAGTAACAGTACAGTATAATCATGTTTCATACAAATACAAATGAGCCAAATCACAGTAAAACCAGTTTCAAAGGTAATAAAAGCTAGTAAATGCTTTTACTAGCTTTACTAGCTTTCCAGCTAGTAGACACATTCAATTTGCTTCTGGCTTTTTTATATTTGTTTTTGTGTGTAAATATAGAATTGTTATAACTTTATATGTATTCCACATTTTTATAAATTCAGCTACATTTCATAGATAATAAGTGAAAAAAGCCTTTGAGCTAGTAAAGCTATAGCTTTTAATAGCCAGTAAAGCTAATAAAAGCTTTACTAGCTTGTAAAAGTTAAGACAAAACCAACAATGACTCATTAGTATTTTAGCTATGTTAAAAACATTTTGGAAATAAGTAATCGAGTCATATTTATCAACAACACAGCTCTTTTTCTAAATGAGCTAAACTGACTTTCTGCAATATTATTCCCTACTACAAGTTTAATGCTAATAATGTCAGTAAGAGTAAAACAGGTTTTTAATCCATCATTAGAGTCACTTTCAAGCTAATTCAAACCAGAACCAGAAGAAACAACGATATGTTTGTACTAAATGAGTAAAAGTGGGAGTTTAAACTCTCACCACATTTTATCTACAAAATGCGAAAAATTTGATTTTTTTCCATGGGACTTGTTGGTCTCTGAGAACATTTTATATTAGCTTCAGGACAAAAACCAACAATACCTGCTTTGTATTTTACTTTTTCTACACTGAAATCAAGCAGCAGCTGCTTCAAATATTATAAAGAAAATCTGCCACCATCGTGACAAATTAGATGCTGTGTATAAAGATAAAGAAAATCATACGTAGTAAGAAAGGACTTATAACCAACAGTCAACGTTCACAATAATTTATTCCTCTAAATTTAGCCATGATGAAAAATGCTTTTTAAATATGTCAGTTTTAGATGAAAAACAATCTTGATACATCTTCTGGTTTCTGTCATCTGCATCACAGCCATTCAACGTGAATGTTATGCTGCAATAGATCACCTGGCCTACAGTTAAAGTGTCAATGCATTGTAGAAAATTGGCCTCCTCTGTGAGTTTTTGCAGCCTGCGAAGAGCCAAAGGCCTCAGAAACTCCAGATGTTCTCTAAATCACGCTGGAAGGCAGATAAGAAATCAGCTTTCAACAGATGTCTTGTGTCTGGACTTGGTGATTTATTAGCCATGAATGATGAGACAGTGTTTCAGTGTCTTGCAGCCTGACTGGCTTTTATCATCGTGCGAGCAGCTGTGGATTCTGGGTAACACCATGCCAGAAGATGGGAGCTACAACGAGATGGCAACTCTGTGCCTTTGGAAATGTAATGTGTTTAGCAGAAAGGGGTCTCTCTGTAGTTCGGCGTGAAATCGTGGGAATGTGGAGCTGA
Organism: Aphyosemion australe; assembly: GCA_006937985.1. NCBI lineage: Eukaryota > Metazoa > Chordata > Actinopteri > Cyprinodontiformes > Nothobranchiidae > Aphyosemion > Aphyosemion australe. The sequence goes on from SSNS01000017.1 coordinate 2,737,342, forward strand.
AAGCCAAAGAGTTGAGTTAAGACTCTTGTTTTCAAGGCGATTATTAATCACTGACCTTCGAAAGAGCATTTTGACAAAGTCAAGTCCAGCTACTTGCTGGTTTTTCCACAAAGTTTGGCCTTCTGCTTGGATCTACTTGGGTCTACTTGGATCTGCTTGGATCTACTTGGGTCTGCTTGGATCTGCTTGGATCTACTTGGGTCTGCTTGGGTCTGCTTAGATCTGCTTGGATCTACTTGGATCTGCTTGGATCTACTTGGGTCTGCTTAGATCTGCTTGGATCTACTTGGGTCTGCTTAGATCTGCTTGGATCTACTTGGGTTTGCTTGGATCTACTTGGGTCTACTTGGGTCTGCTTGGATCTACTTGGGTCTACTTGGGTCTGCTTAGATCTGCTTCTAATCCAGCGACTGTTGGCGACTAGATGGAGACGCACAAAATTACAAGACATTTTTAGTTGGAATTGCCACATTAATTAGTACGGAGCACTGATCCTGCCAAAATTGACATTAAAGAAGTGAATACAAAATTCAACATAATTAAATTTGTACCATAGGGGGTACCAATTCTGTTTGGGATAAGTATGGTACTGGTTTTGGTGCAGTGTTTCAGATCAGACAGTAGCCCTCGAACAAAGCCATGAGTCAAGACCGGCTTTAGTGCATCATTTTGGGCCTGACCCATGTAGTGAACAGACTTGCAGGTATTTTTTGTGTGATAAAGCTATAGGGAGTTTGCGTGAATTTTTTGAGAACGTACTAGTTGACACTGATTTTCGTAGCTGACCAATCATGTTTAAGGCCAGTGGTAGAAACACCCACCTCATTACCATACACATGTGGAAAAAAATTGTGAGTAAAAGTAAAAATAAATGCATATATAAATAAATGTGGAAAAAAATAATTACAATATATATTTATTTATTTACTAAAATATTTTAATATAATTGTGTATTTATTTATTTTCAATTTTATTTCCTCAGTTATTTATTTATAATTTTGGCATGATCAGTCTTCCATAAATTAGTACGTTTGGTCATTTTATGAAAAGTTTTGTAAAATGTTTGGTCACATGGGGCATAAAACATGCGAAATCTAGACAGTTGTAAAACTTTATGCCAATTTTCTCATCGCAGTTCAGTCTCAAAGGGTCTAAATTACCTCTAAATTGGTTAGTAGTCTAACATCTTTTTGTGTGCAATTTGGTTCCCTTACCCCTACCAAAGTTTTCTTGCACTTTCTGGCTCATGAAGATACCACTGAGAATTGGTAATGGGTTCCACACCCTCTATGACTACCTAAGACCAGTATCATATTGGGCAGCGACTGTTGGCAACTGGTTGGAAACAGAAAATTTCTAAAAGATCTGCAAATTTCCCATTGGAATCATAGTGTATTGAGACACTTCAGTTGCAAAAAAAAAGTGAAATTTGCATAAAATGGATGCAAGCTCCTTTCTTGTAACATATTTTAATCTCAGATTTTCATTTTATTTGTGTTTTATTTCTGTCTCCAGTCAGCCACGTATCGGTTTCCTAGGAGACCAACTATAGTCTCAGAGCTGTCTCACTTTTCTTGAACTTTATGACTCACACAAAGTAAAATAAGAACAATTCGACGCAGGTTTCAGATGCATTTGCCGACTCGTGTTCAGAAAACACGAGACCAAAGCCCTGAAACCCACACGAAGGAAATCAGGAATTGGAGACATGTTGGAAAGTTCCTCCTGAATGCTGCTTGCAATTAGCCTCAGCCCAGTGAGATACGGGCTTAAACTGGGGTTATGACTTATGAGTGTGCTTCAAAACTTCCTCGGATTTCTCAATATCCGAGAAACCAGGGGGGTTGAGAATGGGGGCGGGGGGATTTCTAACAGCACTTTTTAATAATAATAAAAAAGGATTGTTTTAAAAGTCCTACTGGTCTAATCTGATCCAAACCTGAGAGGAGACGGACTCCGTGGTTAGAGGCGTGTTGTGGTAGGTGCCTGACACGGTGAATGAGTGACACAAACCGTGAGGGAGTTGGACAGATGAGAGCCAAAGGCGTTGGGAGTGGGGGCGTCCGAGGGTCAACACATCGCCTGTGCACTGAGTGTGGCCCAGCAGCTGTATGCATAGGGGAGCCTTGGCCTCCTGCTCTGCATGTCAGGGGCCGTGATTAATGACCTGCTAGCCTTACTCTTAACCCCCCCGCCTCCTTCCCGCTGCTACCCCACAGAAATCACTGGAGCCACTTCGTGTTTAGCTAATGGACACGGCCAGGGACGGAAACGCGCTGAAGACAAGTGCATCTATGCAGGAAAACATGAAATTAGAGCGACTTCCCGCACACAAAAGAGCAGCAAAGCACTTTTATTGTCTCCATGTAATATCAGGGTGAGAGTGATGATTTCTTAGCTGACTGTGTGCCTGTGCAGTGTGGAGGCTGAGAGGGTGCCTGTGCCTGTGTACTGGTTCCCAGCTTGTCAGGCCGCTGTCGAGGAGTGATTTATGACCACTAGACTCCAACCTGTCTTCACTGCCAGTTCAGTATTGTTACAACTGACAGCTAATGAGGCCAGACATGCTTTCAAGCAGAGCACTTAACAGGACTTCAATCTTCCCCCGTCACGAGGACCATTTTTGCACACACACTCCTTCACACAACAGCCTCCTTTCTCTATGCCTTCCTTGTTCTCTGTCTCTCCACGTTACGGTGTATGACAGGAGCTGAAAAGGCCTCTGCTGACAGAAGGAGACGTTTCTCTGAGAGAAAAGGCAACAGAAAGTCCAACTCTTTTACATAATGGCAAATAGTTGAGCTATAAGACTCTTTTAGGTCTAAATTGACCTTATATGGAAATGCCACACAGATGTGATTCTCTCATGTCTTTAAAATTAAAGAAGAACCAGGAAAGCTAGTATCTCTTAGCTTAGCTTAGCTCAGCATACTGTTAGCAAGGTTAACGCTCATCTCACTCTCTGAACCGCTCATTCCTCAGTAGGGTCACAGGAAGCTGGTGCCTAATTCCAGCAGTCATCAGGCCAGAGATGGGGGACACCCTGGACAGGTCACCTGTCCATCAAAAAAACACAGTCACACAGTCACATCTAGGGATAATTTAGGGATGCCAGTTCCTCTAACATGCATGTTTTTGGTCTGTGGGAGGAAACCAGAGTACTTAGAGAAAACCCATGCATGTGTGAGGTGAACATAACTCCATGCAGAAAAGCAGGAGCCGCCCTGCTGACAAAACCAGCACAGACCAGCATATGTTGTGTTTGGTGCTGGTATGCTGGTCCAGCATGGGATGCTGGTGATAGGATACTGGACTAGCATCATGCTGGTCCACCAGCTAAACCAACATCAAAACACAACATATGCTCATAACACCAATGCGAGTCTACGGTATGCTGTTTTTTTCAGCAGGGGGGATTTGAACCTGCAACCTTCTTGCAAGGTTGCTGCTGGTTAAGTCCAGATGTTAAAATCATCCATCTGCACCTTTAATAAAGGTGTTTCATGTAATTGGTTTGTAGCATGACTTTTGTGGTTGTATGTAATGCTTTGGTCATTTTCAAGTGTGTTTCTGGGTAAAAGTTTTTAACATGTAGTATCTTAACCAGGGTTCGGATTACGGGGGAGCTAAAGGGAGCCCGGCTCCCCTGAAAGGGTGACGGGCTCCCCTGGAAGCCTTTAACTTACACACCCAGGGGGAGCCCAAAAAAGATCCAGTTTCTACATGTATTACATTATTTATTTGGACTCTCAGCGTACCGGGTCTTTTTTTTTGGGTGGAGAGGATGGAGAGCGGCAGATTGCTGATGCGCTCCGCTGGGCAGCTGCGTCCTGCGCATGGCCACAGTAACGTTCTCAAAGTGGCGCCACAAAAAAACAAACATATTTAACACACGATCGTTCATGTTTGCTCATACTTTCTGTCTTTCATTTGTGCCTGACGCGCTCCGCTGCTGCAGAGCTAATCTCCCGTGCTTCTGTGACTTCACCTCACTGGTGCGGCCACGCAGCTCACATTCCGCTATTTTTGTGGTCGACAGATCTTTTTGATCTGCTAATTTCAAAAGTAGCTCATGAGTTGAAAATGAAGAAGCCAGGCAGCAGTTTTTCTGGAGGATTGAGAGGAGATGCATGTAAGAGACAGACAGGACAGGAAAATAGTCGCATAAAAAACAAAACAAAGTGCTTGAAAAGGAAAATGTAGGTTGATATATCCCGCTACATGTTTGTAACTTTATGATAATAATTTACAAGCATGTAATGTTTATTTATTTGACACAATTCAGATCACCTTCAAAACGCAGTCCCACACCCAGGCCTTTTGGGGACCAAGGCAAAGTACCCTTCTCTGCAGCTATTGGATGAAGGCCACATCTCAAACCAAAGTCTCTCCTGCAAAGTTGAAAGAGATAGATCACCTATAACAGTCACATATGTTGGTGCAGACATGGTGGCTGTAAAAGCTGTCAGATTGATGCTTACCTGCTTTGGGGAGTGGTCATCGCCTCCCACATGCCTCCATCTGAAAGGCTAGGTTATCCTGAGTTTTCTCTGTAGTTATGCTGCTATAGGCTTAGACTGCTGGAGGACATACTGACCACTTTCCACACTCTGCTACTCTCTTCTACCACCACTCTCTAATTGCATTATTTCCTGTTATTTCAGCTGTTAACTTTATTTTCTCTCTAAGTGTTTTTCTCCCCAGAAGAAGCTACACTGGCGTTCTGCTGAGCTGTGGTGGCCTCATGGAGGGGGCCATCGGCTGGCACACTGCTGCCAACCACCTAACATTCTCCCTTTCCTGATATTACATCTCACTTTCTTTAACATAGAATGTGCTACTATTAGTTCACCTATTGAATTAATTATAGATTCACTCAGATAAAGACAATAAAGTTTCTCTTACTAAATAGAACTTCTACTAAGAAATCACAGTGTAGCCATAGAAACACTACTTGATCTATATGGTGTGTGTGTGTGTGTGGGGGGGGGGTGCCTGCTCTGTCTTCTCAACCCCCAGTGAGCCGTAGAGGATGGCTGCTCATACTGAGCCAGGATCCTCTGGAGGTTTCTTCCTGTTAAAAGGGAGTTTTCCTTCCCACTGTCGCTACATGCTTGCTTAGTATGAGGATTGTATCAACACACAGTCAGTGTCTTGATGCAATCTGCTGGGTTCCTTATATAGGAAACTTTTTTACTGATTGGCTTAATGAACTGAACTGTATTGGAATGTTTACTTTGTAAAGAGCCTTGAGACGACTCTTGTCGTGATTTGGCGCTATATAAATAAACTGAATTGAATTGAATTAAAAGTGGGCCGTGTTCAGCTGACCTTGGTCCATTGGCCCCATTTCTGAAACCTTTAGCGACCAATCTGGCAGTTCTGCTCGACAGTGACCTGGTTCTGGACAAGCACATCAATGCTGTGACGAAAGTGAGTTTTTATCAAGGTTAAGCATGTGCTCTCAAAACAGGATTCATGGGTTTATCACATCATGACTTGAGTATTGTAACTCACTGGTGTCTCTCAGTCTCACCTCTCCTGGCTTCACATGATGCAGAATGCAGCAGCACGCCTATTGACGGGTTCAAGGAAGAGGGGTTACATCACCCCAATTTTGGCTTCACTGCTCTGGATTGATTTTAGGGTTCAGTTTAAGGTGCTTTTATTGGCTTTTAAAGCTCTTCGTGGCCTTGCCCTGCAGTATCTCTCTGAGCTTTTGGTTGCTTACTCCCCGTCTCGGTCCCTGAGGTCGGCTGACCAGCTTCTTCTGGAGGTGCCGAGAACGAAGTGGAAGCTCCGGGGTGACGGAGCGTTCTCGGTAGCAGCCCCAAGGCTGTGGAATACACTGCCAATTCAGATCAGGGTGGCTTCCACATTGACTCATCTGTTCTCAGTCACTTTTAATTCAGTGTGAGTGTTTGGTTTTGGTTTTTATGTTGTGTTTTTTTTTTTTCATATATTTTGATCCTTTTATCGTAACTTATTTCTCAGTACTTTAGTACATTGCTATTGTTTTGTTAAGCACTTTGTTCAGCTTTTCTGCTGTTGTAAAACATATAAACAAGTTGAATTACTTGACTTAAAGGAGATCTGGAACTGGGATGGCAGGTGGAAATGGGAGAACGAATGAAAAGACCTGGAGATCAGGGTTAAATCAGGTGAGTATTTTGTTTATAAGTAACTCATCTTTTAGCGGTTAAGACTGACGTGTTGATGTGTGGGGGCAGAGGACAGGTAGAACAGGTTGTGTGTGGCTCAGAGCCGATCACACACATCCTGACTCACGTCTTAGAAACCCAAATAATCACATTTAGTTCATCCAGGAAACCAAACCAAACTGCAGCCTGACATCTTCTCAAGCCAGTTTATGAAATAATATTTATTTTGGCACAAACACCATCATTGATTTGTGTAGTTTCATAACAGACTAAGTTTGGAAATCCAACCAGAGCCGTTTTAAACACCAGGGAACTTCTGACCAAAGCAGAAACTTCTAACCTTTATCAGCCGAGGAGGTCAGAGGGACTTCGGGATTGGAATGTCTGCTTCTACATCCAACGGAGCGAATCAGATCTGACGAAGTTAATGAAACACACTCAATCCCAGTGCCTCCCAGTTCTGTTCCGATATAAAAGCACATGAGTCTCTGGCAGCTCTCCCACCTTTAACCCCTGAGCTCCCTGTCAGCATGATTAATGGCCGTCCCACTGGCTGCTAACTTGTGTTGTGGTGATGGCTGTGCTATTGTAATAAACTCTGACACTGAAGAGGTCCTAAAACGCTGCAACAGTGACTCCTGGAGGCAGAAGAAGTGAAATGGTTTAGTAATCAGCACAGAAGAAATCAATCCTTAGTTTGAACTAATTCTGTGGGGTTATTGTTATAAATGTAACGTGTGCACAGATTCTCATTACAATAACGTTATAAAAAGCTTCAGTTTTTACCAAAATGTGTTTAAAATTTAGCATTTCAGTTCATAGGTGGTTAACTCACTCTCACTGTGGGCTAAAATAACTCTGGACCCACTTGTTTTTTACTTTTTACCCTAATAATCAAGTGAAAACAAAATATTAAAGAGAGACATTTTTTCAGTTGGAATCACACTGAATTTGAGACACTTTGGTCTCCAAAGAAAGGTTATTTTAAACCCAGATATGAGGCTTATTAAGGACAAAAGCACAAAGCAGCTACTTTTGATCTTTGGCTTCTGCTTATCAGCTTCTGCCATCTTGTGGTGAACGTGTGACGTTACAGCTAATTTAATTCTACTGCTTTTGCAGAAAAAACAACAAATAAAAAAATTAACAAAAGTAAATAAATGATAAAAGAATAAAGATACAATTTGACTAAACATAATGTGTCTTTTATATCATAATCATTTTTATTTATTAATTTTGTTTTCCTTCATCTCAAACACTTTGGATGAAAATGGCCTTATGGTATTTTATTCATAATTCACTATAGCTTTAAACTCTGAAGAAGTGTGTTTGACGTAGGCTCAGGATTTCCCAGGGAATAAAATCTAGTTACTAATGTTCATGCACGGACAAACTCTCATGAAAAATATTTTTCTTACAGAAAAAAATTCTGAAATAGTAAAATTTGCCCCCAATCTAAGGAAGTCCATTTATGCCACTCTGATAAAATAAATAATACAAATAAAAAAATTAAAATAAAAAATCTAAAAACTTGTGTGTCATGATTATGGAAGTGTTTTGCATTCACTTGAAAAGATAAAATAAACTCTGAAGTAATGAGATAATAATAATTAAATAAATAATAATACCTCTGCAGTGTTTTTACGAGATGATGTCATGTGCCTGTGGGCATTTGTAGCTAGACAGGGTTGTTTTTATTTACATCTGAGGAGTTTGCTGTTCAGACATAAAGCCCCATCAGAGCTTCTAGCCAAATTATTGTTCAAATAATGGGTAAGCTACAGATTATGTTGCCCAAGGACACAACAACAGCGACAGACTGTGCGGGACGTGAACCTGCAACCTTCCGATTGCAGGGCGTCCACTTAACTCTTCTGCCACCATCGCCCCATCATAGAAAGTACTACTACTACGTCCTCTGTTTGTGTGTGTGTGTCTGCTCTTTTTTCAAACCTCCAGTCGGTCATGGCAGATAACTGCTCATACTATTCCTGCATAGGGGAGTTTTTCCTCTCCACTGTCGCTACATGCTTGTTTAGTATGAGGATTGCTGTAAAGTCACCGCCACAACAAGTCAGTGACTTAATGCAATCTGCTGGGTTTTATACAAAAGAAACTTTTAACTAACTGGTGTAACAAAGTGAACTTAATGCACTAATAAGAAGATTAAATTGGAATATTTGCTTTGTAAAGTGCCTTATGACTTTTGTTGTGATATGGTGCTGTATAAATAAACTGAACTGAATTGAACTGAAGTACATAACAAAGTACTTCATTACCTGTATGTCTGTTTTTTCAGCAGAGTGGCATGAATGGGCTTCCATAAGAAACCCCGCGCACATTAATGAGTTAAACTCTGCTGCCCCCTGCTGGAAATCACTTGCAAACACACCAAGAGTAATTTATTTATTCATTTGGAACTATTTAAGAAGCATTTACTATTTATTTAATCGTTTTACGTGTGAAGGTGAGTTTCTGGCAGCTGTTCCAGCCAGCACACAGTTAAACTCAGTCCGTCCCTCCCAGCGGGACATCGCTCCGTCCTCCGCCGTCTCTCCTGACGTTGATCCCGGCTGCTCCCTCCCCCTTTTCCCGGCTCCTCCTCCTCGCTGGAGCTTCTCTCCTGTCCGTCGAGCGATCGTTCCAAAGGAAAAATAACTTTCAAGACTTCCTGAAAAAGGAAACTCCTCTGCTCTGTGCGTGGGCGCAGCGAAAACCCCGATGGAGACGGAGAAATGAGCCCTGAAGCATGATGGTCGTGGTGAGCGAGACGGCGGACTCACCTCTCACCCCTTTATCTGGTCCAGAGCAACTTCCCTGCTGCAGGGACTCCCGGGGGAAGAGCTTTACGTGAGTCGGGATGAAGATGCGGGCGGGAGGGGGGAGGCCACTCTTTGCATTTAGCTGGAGAGAAAGCCTCCAGACATGATTGATGCTGGTTATTTACATGCATCCTGCTTCCAGGACTTTAGATTTAAATGAAAGAGGCGAATGTTGACCAGGACGTGGCTCTGAAAACACATTTGCATTCAGATGATCTAGATAAGACACAGTATGTTTTGGCTTCTTATGCATTGCTTTAATTATAAGGTGTCTGCTGAGAAGATGACCTCCACCATTGACGCATCTGTTTACCTGCTGCAGCGTGTGAAAAGTTTTATTATGCAAAGTGTTACTTCACACTGCCTGTGTCCTGCATCCAGGTTTGAAGTGGACCATGGAGGTGAGAGGAGACAGAGGAGGCGTGGACAGACACCTCCAGACCTCCGGCTCCTGCTGGACACAGAGGCAGACCCCTCAGACAGCAGGAAGAAACCAGCCAGCATCAGGTAATCTTTACTCTTTTATTCCAATCCTTCTGTGTAGCTTTGAGCAGCAGCATGGGTGCTCAGGCATCAGTGTTGGGAAAGTTACTTTAAAATTGTAATACATTTGATATTACTATAGTTACAGCTTTGTGACATGTTTTTATTACTGTCTCAAAAATGTTACTGAGTTACACTACTTTTAGTTACTTTTGGCAGAATGTCTTAAGTATGTGACAGCATTCTAAAATATTATAACTGATCATTTTACAGTTTAGCCCCACAACAATACTGTATTTTTCTCATTATTTAATTAAACTTCCAGTCACCAGAACCTTTGCATCTGCTTGATGAACATAAAGTGTTTTTAACTGGAGGGTAGGGCTGGGCGATGTGGCCTAAAATCAATACTGAGGAGTTCACCTCGATAACGATGAATGGACGATAACTACGTGTATGCTCAAAAACAAAAGTTGTCCACTAGATGGGCTGTCATGTGTATTACTTGAGTCACGTTGTCATGTGACTCGAGGTGGTACAGCTTCTTAAAGGGACATGAACAACCTACACAAGTCTTTTTATATTTTTTATTACCAAATGTATTGACATGGGAAAAATTATATCAGAGTCAGAAATTTTGATAACAATAAATTTTCGATTTATTGCCCAGCCCTAGGTTGAGCTAACAATGCTAACGGTGAATTAGAAGCAAATAGTCGGCTCTAAAAATATCACTAATTACTTTTTCAGTTACCAACTACTTGATATTACAGTGAAATGTATTTATCTACTCATCAACTTACTGTGTATGACTCGTCTTCGGTCATCATCTAGAATCTTCTGGTGCTGAACCGTAGCTGGCAACAGCCTTAAAACTCACGGAACGGTAGTGAGAAGTCACTTATGTGTTTTGAAAATGGGCTGCAGTACCCACATTTGACCACAGGATGTCATTCTTGCTTCATTTTTCCATCGTTCGCCTATAAAAACTTGTAAAGGTTGGCCATATTTTTCTACTATCCAGCTGCTACTTATACCTGCAACACCAAAGCGGGGTTCATAAACCATCTTCAGATCAAGATGGAAGTTTACGTTAAACTGATACAACCATCACTCCTAACCCTTACTCATCCATAAACACTGACCTTTCATGTCACAGGCAGAAACCTGCGGAGCCACTTTCACCAATGCTGAGTCTGTATGAGTTTGAAACAAAGTTCGACAGGAAGAAATCCCAGTCCAACCAGGTACTAAGACGCTCCGATGGAGCAAATCTGGCCTAATCTGATTCCACAATTATAACAAAATGTTCTTTTTAGTTATCGAAGACCAACGCGCAGTACCACAAGTTATTTAAGGAGGTCAGCAAAGATGAGATACTCAGACAGAGTAAGTTTTAAACTCTTCTTTTACGTAAGAAAAAACAAATAGATGTTAGTTTAATTAAAGGCATGACTCTGGTTTCAGGCTACACCTGCGCCTGGCAGAAAGACATGTTATATCAGGGTAAAATGTTCGTCTCTGATAACTGGATCTGCTTCCACTCCAAAGTCTTTGGCAAAGATACCAGAGTACGTAATAAGATCATATTAATGTATTTTATTATACAGATTTAATGATATTTAGGATTCATTTTTTTTCACATTTGCAGATTTCCATCCCGGTGATTTCTGTGCAATTAATCAAAAAGACTAAAACAGCGCTATTGGTGCCAAACGCCCTCGTGATTGTAACTACAAGTGACCAAGTGAGGAAGTAGTAGAAACAACAAATATTCTGTTTATGACACGGACATGTAACTAATCCTGAATTTCTCTTTTCCAGCATGTGTTTGTTTCCTTCCTCTCTCGAAACAACACCTTCAAACTCCTGAAAACTCTCTGCCCTCATCTGGAGGTGAATCCCGAGCTTCAAATGTTGTTTACATAAATCGTTTCACTGTGGTGAGATAATCACGTGAAAGTGAGGAAAGTTTCATTAACCTTAAAATCTCTAAATAATGAGACAAAATAATATATTTGTCTCAAGAAAACAAGTTCTTCTGCATACTTTAAAAAAACTGCTGCAGTAATCTCCATTTTCAAATGTAAGAAACATACACTCATCCTGATGGGATGGATATTTCTGAAGTAAAAAGTACATTTGACATGTGTCACGTGTAAAATTGAGATGCTATTTTATGCAAATGTAGAAAAAGTAAGAGTTGCACATGCATGCTAGCCTAGTGAACTAGGCACGCTTCATTGGAACCCTCGCAGCATGATCCGCTGCTGTGGCTGTCCAATCACAGCTCGCTATAGTTTTGGTTGGGCCAGTCACAGCGCTCTATTATGTGGGCCAATCACAGAGCGGGAGTAGCCGATGACGTCAGAGCTGCGGCCGCGAACCCAAGCAACATGGCAGCGGCGCAGGAACCACATTCATTTGAAACGGCTTTGTCATCAACATTGGATTATTTAGACTCCAACGTGCGTAAGTCTGTCGGATATACTTAGCGGCTTCTTATTTTTATCAAACAAAGTAGTGCAATGTCCCAGTACACCTGATATTCACATGTTTTTATACAAAAACGACAGAAATCATTGATGTTAGACGCCATAGCTGCCTCCCGCTTTTCCATCGCTGTGATTACGTCACGTTCATTACTCTGATTGGTCCTAGCGCTATCCAATTGCGTGCTGACACTTTGAAAGACAACCGTAGATCCCGCCCCACGACTGAGAGCCGTCAATGGTTCGTGGCCAGACTATATATTCACATATATAGGATGGCTTGCCAGGCTACATGCATGCTACATCACAGGGGAAATTAGTATTCATGGCCCCGCCCACCTTGGAGTTTAACTGCAGCCAGTAGAGAGCAAAGCGCGTCTCGGCTAGTAGAGGCTAACTATTAGCAGATCAACAAAATGGCGGGACATGTTTGGGCTGTTTCTGGAGATAACACATCAACGTTGCATTTTGTACCAAAGAAAGAAGAGGGAACAGAGGCAGCGTAAGAGTCTCGTTGCTGTTAGCCAATCAGAGGCGAGAGGTTTGCATATCATGAATATTAATGAGTAAATCTCATAATCCTGTCATTTTCTGCACCCCACCCCTCCAACAAACCTCTACCCCTAAAAACAGGAGTGTGATCATTTTTTCCCACAGAGAATTACTCTAAAGACATTTATTCAGAGACCACAGCAAATTTACTGAAAAAAAATAGTGAATGAGAGCGTTACGTGTAAAGTTCCACAAAGATCGTGAGTAACTCAAACGCTGTGTGGGTTTTCTTTCATAAGAAACTCAAAAACTTGAAAGCAATGAGTTTAGTCACAAAAGAGATTTAGACATTTTTCACATTTGCCCGCATCACTGCTGACGCAGCACCAATCCGCCTATTGACCTCGCGCGAGATCGATAGGCTCTTAGATCAATTAATGAATAATATGATACATGTTGTTCTTTGCCTAGAGTGAGTAAAAGAGTCGTTTTACTTTTTAAAACTGTCTTTTTTAATGTTTTCATGTGAACGTGTTGCAGGTGGATAAGATCAGCAGCAGCCCCGTGGCTTCGTCGTGTGGGAACAGCTTCAGAGCCAGCTGCCCGTCGTCGCTTCCTCTGGTCAGTCAGCGCTCCGTTCTTCTGTTTTCAGGAATGTTTTGTTCAGGATGTATTCATTGTGATGAGAAGTCCACAGAAGTGCATTGTTCCCGTGAAACTCAACACCCTCTCTGTGTGTGTGCTTTCATGCACGTGTCCCACAGGACTTTTCTGGAGACTTCTCCGACCTCGACGGGGTTGTGCAGCAGAGACGGCAGGACATGATGGAGAGCAGCAGCTCGGGGTCTCAAACTCCTGATTATGATAAAATAGACGGTGTGTGTTTCGTCCTCCTCTGTTACACACTTTGAGTGGTTAAAAGGGTGTCAGGTATCACTGTCGCTCACACAGAATTACTCTAAAGAAAAAAAATCCAGGAACATTAAAACCTGGAAAGTTGTTTTGTAGACAAGAATCAATGGTGAACATCCCCAAAGAAAAACTGCTGACCAAACCTCCATCCGGCTTTCTCCTGGAAGCCAACACCGGAGATTGATCTCCAAAGTATTTTCAAGTTGTGTTAATACTTACTCAAGCAGCTGGAACGACAACGTCTCTGTGTTTGTGTGGACAGGCTTCTCCAACCTCCCAGGCCCATTTCTGAACGCAGAGAAGAGCAGAGAGGTTTCAGTCCACGCAGACATTCACCTCCAGAACCCAAGCCAAAACCAGGGGCCCACCCTCAAGAACGGTACTTCAATGAAAAGGAGCTGACGGCCTCTGTAGGCTCCAGTTTCAATGTCACTGGAGTTAACTGGTGGAAAAAATACATTTTCTATTGACCTATTTATACCGCCAAAGTCAGAATGCTCTTTACCAAGTCCTGTATGCTTAAAGTGACCATGTGTAGTTTTCTGTCGATAGGGGGCAGTACTTACATTTCAGGGTAGTTTCGCCATGATTGTTGCTAGTTTTAAAAAAACATTACGGTAAATGTTACCTGTCGAGCAGAAAGCATGTGACCTCAGCGTGACTCCTCAGACTTTGATAGTCCTTCATTTAATTCCATGGAGAGAATGCAATGCTGATGCTAGTTTTCTGGTGGTGTAGGTTCCGGATCTGCTCGGGGTCCTGCGCCTGCCGATGATGTCACACTACGGCAATACCACTTGGCCAAAATATAGTGCATCTCTTTTCGATTCTGTTCTTTCACATAGGTTTAGCAGTTTTGTTATTAAATTCATGTTTCTTATCGCCTAAATGTTTTCAAAGGTGGTAACGTAACTTCCGTAAGTCGTACATCCAGCCAATCATCTAGTGTGATGTCATCAGCAGGCGCAGGGCCCTGAGCCGGCTCACATAGAAAGAAACATGGTGTCTAATATGGCGTCCCCCAGAGACTTAGACCTGCGTCCTATGTATTTTTATGGTTATATATTACAAAGCCGCCATTATTTTTCAACGACTGGACATCATTTTATTAATTTTCAACAACATTTCGATAGATTTTTCCAGAGATTAATGGTAAAAACTTCACATTGTCATTTAATTGCAAAAATAATTTTTTTATTGAGGTGATCACTCTGACGGGTTAATCATTTGCTCGTCAGCAACCCTAACTCATAAAAAATGCTGTCTTGGCACAGATCTCTATCACCTATTTGTTTCCTGGCTGCACGAAGAACCCTGAAACACTGACCTTCGTTTCCACAGGCTAGTTTGTGGTTGCACCTTTGCATCTGTTTGCATATCTTACACCTGGCACAAATGTAAAGACAACAGAAATTCAGTCAGCCTGCGAGCTGAAGGCTTCACCACACATTCAGACAAGTTATTAGTGCGTCACCGCTCAGCGGTGTCCAGTGTCACGGACTGATCTAGAAGTGTATTCAGTAACAATATACCAACAATGGCTGCTGGCTGCAGGCTTCAGAGCAGATCTGGGTTTGAATACTCAACCAATGAACAAGCATCAACATTTTGGCTGGCTTGATTGGGTCCCATTTCTGTTAGAATAAGTGCTTTTTGTAAAAATTACTGTTATGACAACAGATCCAAAATCTGTGTCATTCTTGAAACATCATCAGAAAGTAAATGACGCGTGAAAAACGTGAATTTTAACAAAAATCTTTATCTAGAAAAAATGTCAATTCAAAAAAACAAACATCACCCAACAAAATAGCAACTCCGTTTTCCTTGGTTTCAACAAAAAACACGGTAAACATGGTCAAAAACTACGTTGATCCGTGCTTCCGTTATCCTTCTAGAATCTTCTAGTTTCAACATAAAAAACTACATCTTGATCAGAAATGATACTTTCAAAATAAAAGCCCGTACTTCAAAATAATAGTAACTTATACTGATCCTAACCATCCATCCATCCATTTTCTCCCGCTTATCCGGAGTCGGGTCGCGGGGGCAGCAGCTTAAGGAGGGAAGCCCAGACCTCCCTCTCCCCAGCCACTTGGGCCAGCTCCTCCGGGGGAATCCCAAGGCGTTCCCAGGCCAGCCGAGAGACATAATCTCTCCAGCGTGTCCTGGGTCTTCCTTTGGGTCTCCTCCCGGTTGGACGTGCCCGGAAAACCTCACCAGGGAGGCGTCCAGGAGGCATCCTAACCAGATGCCCGAGCCACCTTAACTGGCTCCTCTCGATGTGGAGGAGCAGCGGGTCTACTCCGAGCCCCTCCCGGATGACCGAGCTCCTCACCCTATCTCTAAGGGAGAGCCCAGCCACCCTGCGAAGAAAACTCATTTCGGCCGCTTGTATCCGCGATCTCGTTCTTTCGGTCACTACCCAAAGCTCGTGACCATAGGTGAGGGTAGGAACGTAGATCGACCGGTAAATTGAGAGCTTCGCCTTTCGACTCAGCTCTCTCTTCACCACGACAGACCGGTACAACGCCCCCATCACTGCAGATGCAGCACCAATCCGCCTGTCGATCTCACGCTCCACCCTTCCCTCACTCGTGAACAAGACCCCGAGATACTTAAACTCCTCCACTTGGGGCAGGACCTCGTCCCTGACCTGGAGAAGGCATTCTACCCTTTTCCGACTCAAGACCATGGTCTCGGATTTAGAGGAGCTGATTCTCATCCCAGCTGCTTCACACCCGGCTGCGAACTGCTCCAGCGAAAGCCGGAGATCACGTTCTGACGAAGCCAACAGGACCACATCATCTGCAAAAAGCAGAGACCTGATCCGTAGGCCACCAAAACGGATCCCCTCACCACCTTGGCTGCACCTAGAAATTCTGTCCATAAAAGTTATGAACAGAATCGGTGACAAAGGGCAGCCTTGGCGGAGTCCAACTCTCACCGGAAACGAGCCCGACTTACTGCCGGCAATGCGGACCAAGCTCTGACACTGGTCGTACAGGGACCTAACAGCCCGTATCAAGGGGCCTGGTACCCCATACGCCCAGAGTACCCCCCACAGGGCCCCCCGAGGGACGCGGTCGAACGCCTTCTCCAAATCCACAAAACACATGTAGATTGGTTGGGCGAACTCCCACGCACCCTCCAGGACCCCCCCAAGGGTATAGAGCTGGTCCAGTGTTCCACGGCCAGGACGAAAACCACATTGCTCCTCCTGAATCCGAGGTTCGACTATCCGACGGACCCTCCTCTCCAGAACCCCTGAATAGACCTTACCAGGGAGGCTCAGGAGTGTGATCCCCCTGTAGTTGGAACACACCCTGCGGTCCCCCTTTTTAAATAGGGGGACCACCACCCCGGTCTGCCAATCCAGTGGAACTGCCCCCGATGTCCACGCGATATTGCAGAGCCGCGTCAACCAACACAGCCCCACAGCATCCAGAGCCTTAAGGAAATCCGGGCGGATCTCATCCACCCCCGGAGCCTTGCCACCGAGGAGTTTTTTGACCACCTCAGTGACCTCAGCTCCAGAGATTGGAGAGCCCAACCCAAAATCCCCAGACTCTGCTTCCATCCTGGAAGACGTGCCGGTGGGATTGAGGAGGTCTTCGAAGTACTCGGCCCACCGATTCACAACGTCCCGAGTCGAGGTCAGCAGCACACCCTCCCCACTGTAAACAGTGTTGGTAGTGCACTGCTTTCCCCTCCTGAGACGCCGGATGGTGGACCAGAATCTCCTCGAAGCCGTACGGAAGTCTTGTTCCATGGTCTCACCGAACTCCTCCCACGCCCGGGTTTTTGCCTCTGCGACCACCCGAGCCGCATTCCGCTTGGACTGCCGGTACCTATCAGCTGCCTCCGGAGTCCCACAGGCCAAAAAGACCTGATAGGACTCTTTCTTCAGCTTGACAGCATCCCTAACCGCCGGTGTCCACCAGCGGGTTCGGGGATTGCCGCCACGACAGGCACCGGCCACCCTGCGGCCACAGCTACGGTCAGCCGCCTTGACAATGGAGTCACGGAACATGGTCCATTCGGACTCAATGTCCCCCGCCTCCCCCGGGACGTGTTCGAAGTTCTGTCGGAGGTGGGAATTGAAGCTCCTTCTGACAGGAGACTCTGCCAGACGTTCCCAGCAGACCCTCACAACACGTTTGGGTCTGCCAGGTCTGACCGGCATCCTCCCCCACCATCGAAGCCAACTCACCACCAGGTAGTGGTCAGTTGACAGCTCCGCCCCTCTCTTTACCCGAGTGTCCAAGACATGCGGCCGCAGATCAGATGAAACGACAACAAAATCGATCATCGACCTGCGGCCTAAGGTGTCCTGGTGCCAAGAGCACATATGGACACCTTTATGCTTGAACATGGTGTTTGTTATGGACAATCCATGACGAGCACAGAAGTCCAATAACAGAACACCACTCGGGTTCAGATCAGGGGGGCCGTTCCTCCCAACCACACCTCTCCAGGTCTCACTGTCGTTGCCCACGTGAGCATTGAAGTCCCCCAGCAGAACGAGGGAGTCACCCGAAGGAGCGCTTTCCAGCACCCCCTCCAGGGACTCCAAAAAGGGTGGGTAGTCTGAGCTGCAGTTTGGTGCATAAGCACAAACCACAGTCAGGACCCGTCCCCCCACCCGAAGACGGAGGGAGGCTACCCTCTCGCTCACCGGGGTAAACCCCAACGTACAGGCACCAAGATGGGGGGCAAGAAGTATGCCCACCCCTGCTCGGCGCCTCTCAGTGGGAGCAACTCCAGAGTGGTAGAGAGTCCAACCCCTCTCGAGGAAACTGGTTCCAGAGCCAGAGCCATGCGTTGAGGTGAGTCCAACTATATCTAGTCGGAACCTCTCAACCTCACACACCAACTCCGGCTCTTTCCCCACCAGAGAGGTGACATTCCACGTACCAAGAGCTAGCTTCTGTAGCCGAGGATCAGACCGCCAAGGTCCCTGCCTTCGGCTACCGCCCTTTGCACATCGCACCCGACCCCTTTGGCCCCTCCCACGGGTGGTGGGCCCATGGGAAGGGGGACCCACGTCTCCTCTTCGGGCTATGCCCGGCCGGGCTCCATGGGTGAAAGCCCGGCCACCAGGCGCTCGCCAGCGTGCCCCAACTCCAGGCCTGGCTCCAGAGGGGGGCCCCGGTGACCCGCGTCCGGGCGAGGGAACACTGGTTCCATT
>SSNS01000017.1:2764256-2929256 GCA_006937985.1 Aphyosemion australe
ATAAGAGACAGCATGTTGTCTGTGTTCAGTGGGGGATCTGGAAAAAATGAGAATGTCATCCAGGTAAACGGTTACGAACTTATTGAGGTAGTCACTGAGGACTGCATTCACCAGGGATTGAAACACAGCAGGGGCATTAGTGAGGCCAAATGGCATGACAAGGTATTCGAAGTGACCCAGGGGTGTCTTAAAGGCCGTTTTCCACTCGTCACCCTCTCTGATCCGAACCAGGTGGTATGCATTGCGGAGATCCAGTTTGGTGAAAAGGGTGGCATCCTGTACGGGTTCAAAGGTTGAAGCAAGCAGAGGAAGGGGATATTTGTTTTTGATGGTGATTTGGTTCAGGCCCCGGTAATCAATACATGGCCTTAAGGACCCATCCTTTTTGGCCACAAAAAAGAAGCCTGCCCCTAGTGGAGAGGTGGAGGGTCTGATGATACCTGATGCCAGTGATTCTGAAATGTATGTGGCCATGCAGTCATGTTCTGGTTTTGAGATGCTATACAACCTGCTTGACGGGAGAGGAGCACCCGGCAGGAGGTCGATCCCACAGTCGTAGGGTCTGTGGGGAGGCAGAGAGGAGGCTCGGTCCTTACTGAACACCTGATGTAGGTCATGATAGGCCTCAGGTATTCCTGACAGGTCAGGAGGAACCGGTGGGTTGGAGACTGGAGCTGGAACAGAAAGTGAAGCAGAGTGGAGACAATGGGACAAACAGAAATTACTCCAGGCGGATACTTGGCTCAACTTCCAGTCGACTTGGGGATTGTGAGTGACCAGCCAGTCGTGCCCCAGGACCACTGGTGAATGGGGAGATGGGAACACAAAGAAGGAAATCGTTTCATGATGATTGCCTGAGACAAGCAGGTTTACCGGCACAGTCTGGTGTGTAATAGCGGTAAGGGAGTTTCCGTCCAGGGATGATGCTCTCAACGGAGTGGGGAGGGGAATCGTGGGGATGCCAAGCTTGTTGACTACCGTTAGATCCAGCATGTTCCGTTCGCAGCCGGAATCCAGCAGAGCCTTCAAAACACAAGTACCTTGGTTATACATCACAGTACACGGAAGAGAACATCGGGAATTGGAATCTTCGCCGTTACCACCCACCAGTAGACCCGGAACTACTGGTGGGCTTGGCCTTTTAAACGTAGCTGACAGTTGGAGACCACGTGACCAGGCTGACCACAGTAGAGGCAGAGATTGGAGGTTAACCGACGTTGTCGTTCCTCCTGGGTTAATCGGGTCCTTCCAATTTGCATTGGTTCTTCCCCGGGAGGGGGTGTGACTGGACTCTGTGATGTTCTGGTGGGAGGTAATGGGACCATTGGAGCAGAGGATAGACCTCTAGGACGATCTCTGAGTCTTTTCTCAATCTTTATGGCCAGGGTAATGAGTTCTTCTAGAGAGTCGGGCTCTGGGCATAATGCTAGCTGGTCCTTTATGCGCTCGTTCAGGGCTTGGGAAAAAGCTCCCTTACGTGAGCAGTCGTCTAAGGTGGAGATGGTAGCTAGTGTGCGGAATTCTACAGCAAATTCTGCAACAGACTGTTTCCCCTGGTGGAGGTTCCACACCCGTTTAGCTATCTCAGCAGGAGACTCCGAGGTACTAAATGTTTGTTTAAACTCTGACAAAAAACGGGAGAGGGGACCCTTCAGGAAAGTAGCATCACTGCATCTAGCTTCAGCCCACTCTAAAGCCCTGCCTCTAAGCAGACCGATTATGTAAGAGATCTTAACGGAATCCATAGCAAAAGATTCAGGTGATCTTTCAAAAGCCAGTCGGCATTGCAATAAAAACCCACGGCTTTTGCCAAACTCACCGGAGAAGGTGTCAGCTGGCGGTGCGTCGGCAACCCGGAATCTTTCTGCGGGACACGGAACCGGAAGTGCGGACGAGGAGGAAACCGAAGGCTGGGCTGAAGGTTCCGGGGGAACTAAGGTGTCAGTGAGGTGACGCAACGTGGCGTCCATCTGAAATAACCGCTGGTTAACATTAGATACCTGTTCCAGGAGAGTCTGAATGGAGTGTTCATGTCGGGCTAAGGCATCGGAAATGGCAGGTGGGACTGTTACTGGCGGATGGGATTCTGTACTGGGGTCGTTCGGTTGGCCGGATGATTCTGTCATGTTGAGGGGCAGCTTCTTGACCCACGACATACAGAATCACACACAGAGCCAGGTAAGTAGAAATAATAATAATTTATTACAAAAATAAAGAAGTTCGGAGGGTAGATAACGAGAACTGAAGGCGCTGCGACAACAGGTAGCAGGATATCCAAAAGGGGTTCTGGGAAAGGAGAGCGAGTGAGTATTTAGGAGGACTGGTGAGAATGTAGAGCTCTGAAGGGCTTACGGGTTCCTGGGGGCTGTGAAGCGTGAGGAGAGGGCAGAGTAGGTCTGGGTGAGCTGGAGGAGGATGGCGAGGTCAGGTGAGCGGCTGAGAGCGAGCGGCCAGGGGAATAGCAGTATGACGTGGCGTGCAGGTATCCGGTCAGGTATGAAGTAGAGGTGAGATGATGCTGAGAACCTGGAGGAAGGACAGGCAGGTTACTGAATTGGCAGGAGACAGGTTTGCAAGTGCAACAAACTATGGCAGACAGGTCAGAAGGCTAGAGCTACCCAAACTGAGTAATCATCCGGCGTGGTGTTGAGTCACACTGCTCCTTAAATCCCCTGGGCCTTGATGACAGGATTAGCTGCAGCTGGGAACTCTCAGACACGCCCACCTGCAAACAAGACTCAGACACAGGTAGCTCACCCAGGACCATGACACTGACAGTTTCAGCCTCTTTCATGGTGCCTTCTTCACGAACAAGTCATCTGCTGGGGGCGCATTTCAAGTATGCGTCATGTAGGAATGGTGCACGCAGAACTATCAGGTCCACGTTGATGAAAAATTATTTTACGCTGAATTTTTTATCTACACTGCTCAAAAACTAGCCTAGAATTAGCATATTAGTAAAAGTAACCATAAAAATTGCCTCACGATCCATTACTTTCTTCTTTTTTTAACACAACGTAGTAAAAAGATGGTTTTTTACCTTGAAGCTGACATGTTTCGGCTAACGACTCTAGCCTTCATTAGAGTTGCCGGTGTTAGTGGCGTCAATTCCTTTTATCCGCGCCCTCCTTGCTGATGACACAGTCCCATGCATGATCCAATGTGTA
The DNA here is from genome assembly GCA_006937985.1 of Aphyosemion australe. Taxonomy (NCBI): domain Eukaryota; kingdom Metazoa; phylum Chordata; class Actinopteri; order Cyprinodontiformes; family Nothobranchiidae; genus Aphyosemion; species Aphyosemion australe. Next base: position 2,767,424 of record SSNS01000017.1, read on the forward strand.
TACTCCATCGTCTCTGTTCATGGTTTTGTGTCCACGTCTCCTTATTTCTATCGCTTCTTTGATCCATCTTTTGTATTTTTGTTGTTCGGTGTTTATGATCCGTGTTCTGTCCCAGTCCATTATATGATTTTCTCTTGTGCAGTGGTCTGTTACGTCTGATTTCTTTATTGTACTTTCTGCTTCTTGTTTTGCTGCTCTTGTGTGTCTTCGACTTGTTTCCCTCTCGCATGCCCTTTGATGTTCTATTTTTCGTGTGTTGAGTTGGCGTCCAGTTTCCCCTATGTATAATTTATTGAGTTTGCATGATATTTCGTATGACTCCACATTTTTTATCTGCTGATATCTTGTCTTTTGGGTGTACCAATCTTTTTCTGACTGTCATGTATGGTTTCGTTGGTGTGTTGATATTATGTTTTTTCATTGTTGTTATTATTGTGTGACGCCACTAACACTGGCAACTCTGATGAAGGCTAGAGTCGTTAGCCGAAAAATGTCAGCTTCAAGGTAAAAACCCATCTTTTTACTACGCTGTGTTAAAAAAAGAACAAAGTAATGGATCGTGAAGTTATACACAGTACGAATGTACAAAAGAGTATAAAAATTGCCTGCTGGGGGCACCACAAAAACCCTCCAAGTGCCCCACTTTAGACCATCCCTGCTCTATACCCTTATTTTTGCCAATATAGCGAATAAATAATGAGCTCTTAGATTCTTCATATTTCCACGTTTTTGTCAAATTTCTGGGCAGTAAGATACTCCCTTACTTGGTACTTTTTCACAGGGATTGTTGCTTTAACGTTGTTTGTTTAAGGATGTGTATATTTATACAGCAGCCTTGGAGACATCCCCTTTATGAAGTTTTCTTCCTCTGTAATTTTCCACTCTGACCTCATGTTCCTGAATGCTGAACACCATATAAAGAAGACATTAGATGCTTTTTGAGCCTTCTTCCTCTCTTTTGAACACCAAAGTGACACTTTCTTGCCTGACTGACCATTTTATTGCATTCATGCTAAGCTAAGCTGACCATGTGTATCTTCATATTCAACACACATAAGCAGCAATCATCTCATTTGACTCATGATTTATGTTTACCATTCATGGAAGAATCTACATTGATTTAATATAACTTTACCTTCTCTCTCTCTTCTATTCCCAGATTCAAAGAAACCTCAGGAAGCTCCTGGAGGGGACTTAAAAGACGACTGTTGACTGCTGGTCTGTCCAGACGGAAGCTTCACTTTTAATTAGAGTGGCTGTGTGAGCTCTGCAGAGCAGCAGCGAACACATTTGGTAGCTCTGTTGCCAAAGCACAGAGAGCCGCGTCGGGAAAGCTGTGTGAACATTTGCTGTGCAATAATAGCCTCTCTGCTTTTCACTCAGGACTTTTTCTATCCCTCATTTCAAACGAATCTTTGCTGCAGCTGCACAGTAGCATTAGCAAAGCAGAGTATTTATGTTTTAGATCTACCTTGCATTTCACTACGGTTAGATTGTTTCTGTTAAGGTTTCAGGTCCGTATAGGTTCAAAGGTTGATTTTCAGTGTTTTCAAAGATTTCTTGAAAGGTCAAAAACTGCTGTTCAGATGTTTTAATTAGCAGTAAAATTCAAATAAATCATATTTATATGATGTTAATATTCTTCTGAAGATGTTTTGCACAAAAGGCAAGTTATTTCTTCTGGTTAGATTGTATTTTAGAGAAAAGCGTGCCTTATTATAAGCAGATAGATGTTAATGAAAGGGTTGTTGAAATTCTTTATAATTAAATCTAAATTTAGATTTATCACAATTGTTTCACTAAAGGACAAATCTGTAATTGTTACTTAGAATAGTTATAAAAAAAATAAAAGATTTCCTGTCTTTTTTACTCAAGCTGTTTTGTAGTCAATCTATCTTGTTTATTTTTAGATCATGGATTGTTTTGATAGTCTGAGAAATGAAGAACGGGCTCTCCTCTCTCACAGCGTCTGCTGAACTTTGCTTCAGCTGGATTCTTCCTTACTGGGAGGCACATCTTGCAGTCAGCTGATATCTGCAGGCCGCAGTCAAATAAATGCAAACAGCCGCAGCGAAATGTGATCACAGAATATCTGACAGTAGCAGTTATACTTTAGGTTTGCTGCATATACCTGAAAAAAGTTTTAACTTCCTCTCATTTAAGGTCAAAACCTTTTAAGTGCAACAAAACAACCTCCTGATCTTAGAGCAACACAGACATATGAGACAAAATCAACACGAAGACTAGAGGAGAAAAAATAAATGTGAGCAACTCATAAACCTTTGGTTTTGAGACGATTAACAGTGGCGCCCCCAAGGGGTGGCCATGGCCACATTTAGAAAATTGCTGTTAATGTTCACTCAAACCATAAATTCATTCTATTTAATCAAGACATAAATGTAAAACCCAATAAAAATATTATTCAATCAATATGTAAATAATTCATCAGAATTTTAAAACATGTATATATGTTTCTGCTGCTCACCATTTTCAAAAAAAATTTCATATCTCCATAGTTTTCTGTGAAGACAGCAACAGGCGAATAAAAAAAAAATAATTCTAAAATAAATTTTGAAATAATATTTAAAAAACCTGAAATGTATTTTTCTGAAATTTTTGTATTTTTCAAATTTGAGTTAGTGCCCCATTCCTTAACTTTGAGGATATATGCTCTTTGTCGCCCTCTCAAGGCTTACTGTGTAACGTCACTGTTGTAAAATCAAATCTCTCTCTGGGGCATAAAAGGCATGTTTACATTACTAATATCAGGCAAAACAACGAAAACAAACTTTTCCACCTCCACACATTGAATAAATAGTTTTATCAGGACTGTATAACAACTTTATGCCCGACCAAACACAATAACCCTGGTGAAATCATTTATTACTTACCTAGCCATTAGCAGCACGGCTAGGTCAGAGTCCGTAGTTCATGCCTTTCTTTCTAAAAGAGCTCTCCAGCGAGGAAGAGACGACCCAATAATAACTCTGGTCTTTGCTCTTGCTCTATCACGTTCTCCTTTTCTTTTCCTAGATTCTTCTGATAAGGGATTTCTAGCTTTCTTTGGTGAATATGCCACTGCTAAACCGCAAGTCTACGTTATACAAATTATGGCAAGCCAAAGGGCTAAAAAAATTGCGCATTCTAAACTTGCATTATGTCCGCCAAAACGCTCGTTCAAGACATGCGTTTTGGCGGACATAATGCTCGCTTTTAGAACATGCGAGTTTTTGCACCTTTGGCGTCAAAACGCACGTTCAAGACACGCATTTTGGCGGGACATAATGCGCGTTTAGAAAGCGCACTTTTTTTTAATCCCTTTGGCTTGCCAAATATTGCCGTAAAGCAACACCCAGTCAGTACTTCCGGTAGCGACCCGGAGCTCAAAAACTGTATAGTGCGGTAAACAGACATGGGACCCCCCAACAATATCACAGGTACGAAAATGAATATAATAGATGATAGTATGACGCCAACACTTTACAAAAAAGCATAATTTTAAGGTGTAAAAGTTGCAGAGTGTTACTTTAAGTGTTTTGGATTCATATTGTTTTTAATAAAAAAGAATAAAGGACCAATTTGGTGTGCCTCCCCAAAATGTTCCCTGGCCCCCTCTGGCTACCCTTATCAAAATTTTCTGGGAACGCCTCTGACGATTAAACTTTAATGTTGATAGAAAGTTGAAAGCTGGCTATTTCAGGCATTCCTTGAGGGAGTGGACTCCATCCGCACCCAGCTGTATTTGTTCTGTTTTTAATTGTTATTTTAACCAAGAGTTGTGGGCGTGTTGTTACTGAGTCAACTGCAAAACACAATAAGGGACTCTGTTGAATAGTAGGTGAAGTCTTTTGGCAACAGCTGTTCTTTTGATCCTGCACAATAAGAATTTGAGTTTTAATTAGGAACAATATAAATAAACTTAACTTATGAAGCGTTTATGTTTTAGACTATTGTAAAAGACTGAAGGAGGTTCTTTGGGTTCTGCAGTGGACGCTGCTCCAGAAAGACAGCACTATTCCAGAAAGTGCATGGTGTGATGGTGGCCAAGGGGTTAGGTGTTTACCTGGTAACCAGTGGGTTGCTGGTTTGAACCCAGGCTCTGTCAGTCTGTGTGGCCCTGGGCAAGACACTTCACCCTCCGTGTTGGTGGCGGTTGGAGGAACCGGTATGCGTATGGCAGCCTCGCTTCTGTCAGTGTGCCCCAGGGCAGCTGTGGCTACAATATCTTTACACCACCATTGTGTGAATGACAGACCGTAGACAGTCCCTAGAAAATCTTCATAGGGGGGGCCCAGATGGGGCCAGAGAAAATTTTGGGTTGGCACACCAAATTGGTCCCTGTGAGAACTCTGGGAGAGGTTAGCCTGTGACTGTGTAATGCATGCTCCTCTTTTTCATTAAAACACAATATGCATCCAACACACTTACCTCAAATTTGAGAAACTTCAGAAGACATTTCAAACAGTTATTTGAAATTTTATTTCAACATTTATTTTAGAATGTTAGAACATTAATTCCCCTGTTGCTTTCTTCACAAAAACTATGGAAATGTAATTTTTTTTTAAAATGGTGAATGGCAGCAACATTTATACATTTTTTATTCTGATTATTCATTTACTCATTAATTTCACATTTTTATTGGGTTTTACATTTATGTCTTGATTAAATAAGATGAATTCAGAATCAGAAGGTTTTTATTGCCATTGTCATTGAACACAGCTCCCTAGGGGCAATTGAAAAAAAAAAACAGCAGAGCAGCATAACGTTGAAGATAAAAACAGAGCATAAACAGGCAGTAAAATGAGATAATAATAATAATAACAATAATAAACAGAATATACAACATATACACAGTTTTAAAATTCATTGATGAGTGAATAAGTCACTGTAAGTGAATAAAGTGAATAATAGGAACTTATTTCGGTGATAAAGTGCAACATAAACACACACATAAGAGGACATAATAGGAACAAATAATAAGAAGACATAATAGGTAATAAGAACACATAATAGGTAATAAATGGTAGATAACATGTACAATTAGCAGCAGGATAAATAGTGTTACGCTCTCCAGCGCCCAATAGGGTGTCTACGTATTCATGTCTGAGTGGGGTGGCCAGCAGTTTTCTAGGAGTGGCCATGGCCACCGCTGGCCACCCCTTGGGGGCACCCCTGATCGCAGTGTAAGGTGCTTTGGAGTCCTCTGACTCAAAAAGGCCCTACACAAATGTAGCTATCATTTATATTTACCTAATAAAATGTTTTTAATAAAAAAACAAATTTTCTGATTGTTTTGCATGCATCAGGCTTCAAAGGGTTAAGGACAGCAGACAGGTCATCAGGTTCTTGTGTACAATACAAACAAATAGATGTAAAACTGAGCTGGATCCTGAAATAAGACCCACACAGCTCTCCCTCTGAAAGCGAACAGCACCTTTGTGAGCCAGAGCAGCGTGATTGGCCGTGAGAAGACGGATGGAAACACCATGAGGCGTTAAAAACAGAAACGTAGGAGATGTGCCTGCATGGAACCAGTGATGTGGATGTTTCCCGCCCCCTCCGGGTACTGGACCAATGGCTCGCGCGCCTCCACAGCTCCTCTGCCTGTCAACCCGCGTTCAGCCCCCCCGGATGACGTAACGCCCAGTCTGAAAGTGCAATGGCGATATTAGACAATAACAGCCGTCGCGTTGGGGGACCACATCTGTATTATGTGGCTAACATTGAAGAAAACACCTCCAGCCGGCTGCAAAACCACATATAATCTCAGCACCGCGCACGAGCGTCAACCTACGAGCGGGAAAGGGGATTTCAGAGCTTCCAGACGCGATGACAGTTTAGACTAAAACGCTGGTAAGTCAAACTCCCCTCATCCATAACAGCGCTTCTTCTTCCTAAACGCTTCCCCAGGAAATAGTCTGTGACAACAAGAAAGCTAGCTTGGGGGGTTTAAAGGGGCGTGGCGGAGTTCTGGGTACCGTTTACTGACTGAAGGATGCTGATAGCTTAGCAACAGCGACAAGGAAGGAAAAGGAAGCAGAGACAACAATGGGTGTTTAATTTGTCTGCGCCGTTCGTGGGCAGGCCGAGCCGACACATAGGAGACCATCACCGGCTAGTTCCTGGTGAAGTGTGAGGAGCCGTGGATGCAAACAAAATGTAAACAAAGGGTGTGGGCCTCTCAGCTGGCCTGTGATGCTCTGACACACACACACACACACACACACACACACACACACACACACACACACACACACACACACACACACACACACACACACACACACACACACACACACACTGATCAGAGCACCTACACACAACATGTTGACACATCCAAACACCCACCAGTAGTAGATTATTAACTACTCCACCCTCAGCTTCTGCCTTTGTTTATCTTCTGTTGTTGTCATCAGATTATTTTCTTAACTGTTTACTTGCTGCCATTTTATTTTATTACTGTGTTTTTAAGAAACAGAAAATGCATTTTTAATTATTTTCTGAAACTTTATAGAAAATCAGTCAGATAAGACTCCAAAGCCACAGATCTGCCATGGCCATTTACTCCCTGCTGCGTAATGTTGTCATCTAAATGTCAGACTGTGGGTTCATAGCATAAAGATAGAAAAAGCACTTAATTTATAAATAATTTAAGACAATATTTTCCACAGATGTACACTTTGGTGTTTCATTTTAGTTGTTATAATTCAGTTATTATAATTTCATGAAACAATTTATTAATGCTCTTTTCATATTATAAGTGTTTTTGTTTGTTTGCTTTTTTATTAATAAGATATTAATAATTCATAATAATTAATAAGATATATTTCTAAAGCAGTGCACATACTGTATGTGTTATAAAAATTAAATGTTGGAAGGAATTTTCCTTATGAAGCAACAGTAGCAGCCACACTGATCCGCATCCCATTATTTTCATTGATCAGCTGATTTCATATGTAAATCAGTTATTAGACACTAATATACAGTAAGAGTGCTGGAAAATTATTATATATTATTTATATTATTATTTTTAGTAGTATTTTGTTATTATTATTATTATTATTATTATTATATTTCTACATAAGAGGAAACGTTTTCCATAGCTGGTATAAGGGACAGAGACAAACAAAGATACTTGAAAAAATGAAGCTGGTTGTGGAAGTTGACTCAAACAAATCCAGCATGTAAATAAATCTCAACATTTGATTTAATGCAGGTTAGTTTTAGAATTTTTACCCAGGAGAAGTTTATTGTCTTACTTTTGAAAGTGATAAACTCATTTTCTGACCGGACTGAGTCAAAGTCTGGTGTTGTTTAAACAAGGCTTTCTTTGTTATTATAGGACTTTTTTATTCAGGTTTTCTTTCAGGGAAAAAATGGTTGTTTGGTTTATATCAGGACAAAAATACTTAACTTGGGTTTTCTTCAAATCTAGGTTCAGCACATTATTCACATAGTACAGTAATATTTACAAACATGACCGGAAATGACATCATAGTATGAAAACATTACTCTATTACTCTAATAATGCAGAAGAAATGCTTTCAAATCTGTTTATTAACAAATAACATGCATGCAGTTTTTCCTGTATTATTTTAAAGTAACACAGGAGTTTCCTGCTCCTCCGCCCTACATATGATACTTTCAGTGTTTTTAATACGCCTTAATCCATCATGAGGACTGCTTTTATTTGTAGTTGTGAAACACCATGAATGTTTTCTCCTGTACTTACTGGAAATAAGCTGAATTTAAAAAAAAAGAACAATCCGTTGTTAGTTTTTTTTTACTGTCATTGCTTTTCCAAAGTGTCTAAACTTTAGATTTCCATCACATCTCCAGCTCTTGACATCTTACCGTCTTTCCCAGGTGTGACGTGTAAATGGACACCATGGCCGCACAGGAACCGTCCCCTCCTTCGTCCATGGAGAGCAATAAACCTGGCTTCCCCAAGAAGATCCTGGGAAATAAGCTGGAGGACAAGCACCTGTGCAACTGTTGCCACAACATCCTTCGACGGCCGTTCCAGGCCCAGTGTGGACATCGCTTCTGCTCTTACTGCTTCAACAGGGCTGTGAGGTGAGGATCTGACTGATCGGGGCAAAAATATAAACATATCTTGTGTGTTATTCCTTTGTTGTTTATTACTTAGAAGTCTGCTGGTCCTTGTGTAAACCAGAGTTGTTTCTTTGCAGTAATGGACCCCAGAAATGCAACGCGTGCATTAAGGAAGACATTTTTGAGGAGCCTACATCGATTTTGAAACAAGGATGTGTGAGTATAAATGTGCGCTAAGCTAAGAGTCCACATACTTTTATAGTGGGTTTATGTGGAAAGGTTATGTTCTATTAATATCTTAGCTGTTGGAGGTGGCTCTTTGAACAGCCTCAGTTTGGAGATATAGACATTAGTACTGATCAGATTTGACGAACTAACGGCTAGTTGCAGATGGGCCAAGACCAAAGCAGATTATCGTTATTTTAGAACCACCTCAGTGTCACAAATGCTTTTTACATTGTCGTCTTTTTCACATCACACTCGCATTACATTACATTCTGGTGTAAATAGGACGCACCAGAAGAGCTACAGCTATATATGTATATATATATGTGTATATATATATATATATTTATATATATATATATATATGTGTGTATATATATATATATATATATATATATATATATATATATATATATATATATATATATATATATAATGGGGCAGGAATGTTTATCGGGCGGCAGTGACTCCAGAGGTAGAGTGAGAAGTTCAGTTGTTGCCTGTGGTATGTTTTGTTTTTCATGTTTTTGTTTTGCCTGTATGTTTGTCCATTTCCATGCTTTGGATTTCTTTTTTGGGTTGTATTTTTATTAAACCTCTTTAATTTTACCTGCCTGCCCCCTGGAGTTTTCACCTTTACTTGGGTCCAACTCCACCCCGACCTAACACTCGGTCCAAATTTTCACATCCATGCATCCCTATTCAAACTCCACATGAAAGGATCATATTTTATGTTTATTTTACTAATAAAATATAACATTTATTGTGTTTGGTTAAGAAAGTGTTGCAAATAGATGCTTGTGTTCTGACTTTGTTGTTCTTTTCAGGCTTTCCCTGACAACGCCGTTCGAAGGGAGGTTGAAAGCCTGTCAGCTGTTTGTATCAATGAGAGCTGTACTTGGAAAGGAACTATCAAAGAATATGAGGTGGGCCGATCAACCAGACCCCACTGTTCCTCAATGATGTATTTTTTTCTTACAATATTGTTGCATAGGCTACGTTTCATAGCTCTGCTCAGTTTTCTGTGCACTCAAATCCCTCAGAGCCTGGAAGCTTCTGATATCCGCTACCCTCTAGCCTGTACTCGATTACTGTGATGTTGTTCATATGTGTGCTTCAACCAGCTGTGTGTGTGTATATTTATATATATATAATACACACACACACACACACACACACATAAGGGGCAGGAATTTAACATGTTAATTACAATAAATTAATTAGAACAAAAGTAACACATTAAAATGGCCCGAGTGCCCCCCAATTGGGGTCCGGAAAGGTTTAGCATCATAATTTATGCCCTATATATCAATAAAAATCATCAAGCTGCACCTCTAACAAAACTGCCGAGCCTGGGCTACCCGACCATATAAACCTTTTGTATGTGCTCCAAACACAACTAAAACTACAATTAAATGAATCATGACAAATCGCTCTTCATGAAGAAAGAAAGGAAGAAAAACAATCATCTTTTTTAACGTTATGTTTTGTAGTTGGTAGAAAGCAGGCAGGCAGTAACTTTATCCATATGGACTTTATTACAGCAGGAAGAACATGCATACACACAGCATTCATCCTGTCTCCGTCAACAGAACTTCCCCTGAACTCTACACTACACCTCTATATATATTAGCAGTGCTCTGCTGCCACCTAGTGTTCAGGTCAGCACAACATTTACAATGTTTCATGTCTATTGACACTTCATCAATAACAAATATACTAATATTTACATATCCCAACAAATCCCACAGTGGTTCCCTTTATAATGAGACCAAAGTCATCAAACAGACATCGTGGTTACAAAAATATACTCATTAAAGTGTGGGTAAGTCATCTGTGCCTCACTGACATTTTTTTTTTTGATAAAAAATTTTGCTTGGGCACAAATTGTCTTGAACGATTAAAATGCGATTAATTAATCACAAAGCCTTTGATTAATTAGATAAATTTTTTTAATCGAGTCCCACTCCTAATATATATTTACACCATAGACCTCTTGTAACTTGTTTAAAAAACACATAATATGTCCGCTTTAGATATTCTCATCATCTCCCTAAGATTTTTTGTGAAAACAAAGTTTCTGTCATTAAAATACTGTTTTGTAACTATACTATATTTGTAGTAAATGATGAATTCATGGATTTTATTTATGCATCTCTCTCTTCTCTATCTCATCTCTTTCTCTCTTTTTTATCCAGACATATCATGCCCAAATCATGCTAAACAGTCCTAGCATCATGTTTAGCTTCTTAAGCTCTATGCAGAATGATTTCTGGACATCACGAGACTGTGTGCAGGACACGAGGATGCATAAATATTTAAAATACTTGAAGTGTTTGCACAGTTCCAGCCTATATTTACACAGTTACCTTTCTGTATTTTTAACCTAATGTAAACAACTTTTTTCCCCACAGCTGAATCATGAAGGGAAATGTGAGTTCATGATCATCCCATGTCCCTCCTGCAAAGAACGAATACGCTTCAACGAACAGGAGCGCCACAGTGAGCGGGAGTGTCCAGAGAGGACGCTCAACTGCAAGTACTGCAAGGAGCCATTTCACTTCAAAAACATCAAGGTTTGAAGGGTTTATGTTGACGAGGTGTTTCCAGCTCGATTGTTTAACATTGTAAGGGACACTGTGACTTCTTTCAGGCACACGATGAGATCTGCCCCAAGTATCCGATGATCTGTGAAGGCTGTGCCAAAAAGAAAATACCCAGAGAAAAGGTAACTCCAAAACACACAAAGTTAAGACGGCTAACTTCAGTACTTTTCTTATTTGTTGAGGGAGACACAGTAAACAGATTTTATTTTTACTCTAAGCCGGCCTTTCCACTGAATGCCTAGGCGGCGCATCCTTCCCACTGGGAGCGTTTCAGATGCGAATCGGCAGCAAAAGCGTTCCATGCAACTGATCCCGCGAGTTCACAGAATAACCAGAGAGTTGCAAGATCACGTGTGATTTCACCAGTTCACACGATAACAAGCAAGGAGAAAAAGGTCTGTGGTTTATTTTCTGTTCTGTTTACCTCGGCTACGGAGGCGTCACAGGTAACGATGCTTTTTCTTTTAATAGTTAAAGGTTGAATATGGAACATTTTAATAAAAAGCTATATTTAAAAAAAAAAGAATACGTCCACGGGGCGTTTAGAGGTGTGCAGAATGAATATATAGTTTTCCTTTAAAAGCTATTTTTAAAAAAATAAGTAATCACAATTTTATTTTGACGGGCACAACACTGGGTTTATGTTTACATCTACCAGCCACTAGAGGGCACCGGTGTGCTAAAAAGTCAGCTCGGCAAGGCGAGGCTGGGACTGTGTAAAATGGTGGACTCGACAAGTCAAGCAGCTGATTCTGAGCCCAGAAGATGTTCTAACGGTAAATACCGTTGTAAAATAAACTTATTAGTAGAAATTAGTCCTTACCCTGTACGATTCATCACTGGACATGGTGCTGGCTGCTCACTTCACGTGTCAGCAGTGAACCAACACCCCGACGGCTGGAAAATAAGTTCTGTTGATGCAATACCACCTCTGAACTAGGGATGCACCGATCCGATCTTCGTATCTGTATCGGTAAAGATATAGAGAAAATTCTAGATCGGGTATCGGAGACTATGAACCCGATCTATGACCCGATCCATAAGAACAGATCTATTCAGTATATTTCTATGTGCTGTGAGTGACGACGTCATGCGCTAGTGATGGTAAACTCGATACTTTTTACTGAATCGAGTTTGAATGACTCACTCACCAAAATGAATCGGGTTTTCAAGTCATTTGAATCACTGAGTCAGTTGCCCAGAGTGCAAAAAGAATTGTGTTTACCATCACTAGCGGCAGCCGCGGTAAATATGAAAGTGAAAGTAAAAGTGCGTCACATAATCGATATGAACAGCCCACGTATTCCAAACATCTATATGGTCCACATAAGGAACTTTCCTAGGATCAAATGATCATTACATTCATGGGAAGGTCGACCCTGAAGCTGTACAAGCCCAACAAACCTGATAAATATGCCTATAAAGCATTAGTCTTGAGTGGCCAATATCAAAAAATACAATATAAAAATAACAAAATGAAGCAAAAATGAATAAAGAACTGTATGTATATGTAAATTAAAAATATAAAAAATATAATGAACATTTAAACAGATGTAAAAATAAGAAGGAACATTTGTAAAAATTATACATTCCAATATGGCAGCCTGGTGAAGTCATAATATGCTAATTTGATGAGAGTGAATTTGCTCCCATCACAAACTTTGGGTCCTACTGAATATTTTTCTCATTTACAGTTTACCTTTATCTGTAACCATTTTCAAGCTACAACCTTTTGAAATAGTCATGTCAGAATTGAATATTAAAAAAAACCCTGGTGCCTAAAGGGTAATATTGTTTTTCCATATTGGTATCAGATCGATATCGACAGATACTAAACTTCTGATATCGGTATCGGATCGAATGTGAAAAAAGTGGATTGGTGCATCCCTACTCTGAACACTAGAGTTCGCCAGAATGTTCGCCAGAGTGTCCATGTTCCATATACGTTTAAGCGACTGGAAATCTACACGTGTCTTTTATTTTGAAAGTTCCCAGATGATATACACTGCTTTTGTTTGACTTTGTGTCTGGCCCGATCTGAACTGCTGAACGTTCTGAAAGCGTAACACGTAAAAAACAGACTCAGAAGCGTAAATTTAGCAGAGCAACGCGTCAGCACACTTCTGAGACGCATCCGAAACACGACGTTTCGCAAACGTTGGAAATACACTAAACCAGTATAAAGGCAGCTAATTGCAGCGTACTACGCTTTGCGGACGTTACACGATGCTTATGCGTTCGGTGGAAAGGTCCAGTAACACCGTGCTTTTTGTGTATTTGATCTTCTTAAATTTTAATCAAACACATTTAAAGGACATTTATTCCAGCATCGAGTTTGCTGAATTAAGAACATCAGACTTAACGGTCTAATTTGTTTTCTTCTAGTACGTGGACCATATTAAATTCTGCAGCAAATTCAGAACTCCATGTCGATTTCATGTCGTTGGATGTGACATGTCTGTAAGTACATCCTGCTTGTCTTTTTTGTTTAGCTATATGTTGCATGGTCTCTATATTTTACGGTGCGTTCTTACGCGATGTCTGCCGACCAAAACCTCATTTTAACTAAGAAACTGATTTATAAAGGTGATAAAGTGATTTCAACCAGCTCTGGTGGCCTAGTGGTAGAGTGTCCGCCCCGGGATTGGGAGATCAGGGTTCGATTCCCGGTCGGGTCATACCAAAGACTTTGAAAAAATGGGACCCAATGCCTCCTCGCTTGACACTCAGCACTAAGGGGTTGGATTGGGGGGTTAAACCACCAAATAGTTCCCGAGCGCGGCCACAGCTGCAGCTCACCGCTCCCCACCATGGAGATGGGTCAAATGCGGAGATGTAATTTCACCAGTGTGTGATGATGACTTGGGACTTTAACTTTAACATGGAAGAGTGAGTAAAAAAGAGACACTTTGCAAATTAGGAAGTGATCGCTTCAGTCACATAGTTTAGTCAAATGATGATGAACAAAGTGTCACAGGTGTTTAAATCACAATCAAACAGATGGAAATACTAAAATATATTCAATTATGAAAACTGTACAAAAAGTTTTATTTTATTCTTTTTGGTCCAGAAGCAGTTCAACAACAGCTATATGCTGTAGCAGCTCATTATGTTACATAAAACTATAAAACAAGAGTTTGGTTATGAATTTAAATAGTTTTATAGTGTTTATAAACCGTCTGTTGTTTTTTGTGATACTTTGTTTTGTTTTCTTTAAACTATGGACATAAAGTCTGTCAGTACAGATGGGTTGGTTGATTGGTCGATCAACTGCAAAAGTTTAAATTAGGGCTACTCTAAATGGACAACAGAAAATGATCACATTTATTTTGGTCAATATTAAAATGACCATTATTTGATGATTATTAGGATATTAACACGATTTCTCATCCAGAGTTCACATTTTAAGGAGGCTGCAGATTTAAGTCAGCAGGTGCAGAACTGAGCTGTTTAGTGGTGATTAAAATTTCTTTTATCACACCAGAATCAGTACAAGCAACAAAGAAATCAATCAAAAAAATATGTTTGTAACATTCAGACATTAGTTTAGAACATTTTCAGACACCGACTAATATAATGTAATCTTCTACCTGATCGATCAGTCACAAATAGGACAGATATGACATGATAGACAGATTTAAATCCAGAGAAGAGCTCCTACAGGAGCCTGGATGTCCAAGAGCGGGAAGTCGGAGCAGAAAAGATTATTATTTTCAGGAGTCTCAAAACATGGAATTAGAACTGTATGGAAAATAATACCTGTAGGCTTCAACAGAGTGGTTTGGTTTGTAAATTAAAATATTTGATTTTAATTGCTCTGACTTTTTAAAAATCACTTAACACAAGTTTAACCTTCAGAAAAGGTGGCAGTCATGATGCATTAACTTCTGCATTACTTTCCTGTGTCTAGTTATAAATGTCGATAGTTTAGACCGGCACGTCTGGGTTCATTCTTGTGATTTCGTACAGCACTCAAATATTGAAGGGGACATAATATGACTTTTTTCTTAAGTGATAATAGTTCTATGGTCGATGCCAAACATGCTCATGAAGTTCTTTGCACAAAACCACTCTCATATAAAGCAATTTCAGAGGTTTTATTCTTAACAGTTTCAGTAGCTTCCAGAATGAGCCGTTTCAGGGCTCTGTCACTTTAGTGCAAATAATCTAGAGCTGGCCACGCCCACCTGTTTCCTGCTCAGGCTGCTATAAGCTGAGATGCTCAGATACTCAGGAAGGACTTGTAGAAGAGCTGCTGCTCCTCCACCAGCAGCAGCTCTCTCTTGCACATGAGAGGTGGCTCTGTTCTACTTTCCCCTTTTGTGACATCACAAACGGGGACTTTTTGAAAAAGCCAGTTTTAGGCACATAATTCCTAAAATCAGACACTGTCAGAAACCGGATGAGTGGATTTTTTTCACGTTTGGAGTGTTTATAGAGGCAGTAGAAACCCACATGGCAGAACAAAAGGATGCAAAAGGTTAGTTTTGCATAATATGTCCCCTTTTAATATAAGTTAATGTCATATATATGTAACAAGTGGAAATAAATTGCAGTTGGTTAAAGCTCATCATATTCCTGGTGTGACGCCTGCTTGTTTTTTGAAGGTGGAGAAAGAGAAGATTCATGACCATGAACGCGCTTTCGCCTACGAGCACCTGAACCTGCTCCTGCACTACATTATGGGCATGAAAGTGAGCATGGAGGGCCTGCAGCCCCAGGGACTGGAAGTAGCCGGACACAAACTGGTAGAACTCCAACAATCCCTCAGGGAACTCGAGGCTCGAGTCTCCCTGCTCAGCACCACCTCCTCTGGGCCTCCCGTGCAGGGAGCTGCCGCCTCTTCCTCCTCCTCTTCCTCCAGCTCTGGTCCCCCTGGTCCACCCGCTTCAGCTCCTCTCCCTCCACCTCCCACTCTTCCTCCCACTCTCTCTGTTTCTACTTCCTTCACACCCCTGCCCAGCTCGGTGGGCGCAGCGCTGGAGCTGCAGCTCCACAGCGAGAAGACCAAGGTGGCCGAGCTGGGCCGCAGGTGCACAGAACTGGAGGTTAAATCTGGCACGTTTGAAAACGTGGTGTGTGTTCTAAACAGAGAGGTGGAAAGGTTTGCCACAACCATGGAGGCCAGCAACCGGCAGCATAAACTGGACCAAGATAAGATCGAAGCTCTGAGTAATAAGGTATGAGATCGAACAAGCACTGGAAATAGACATTTATTTAATCCATAGCCCGACTGCCTCTTATTAGAGTGGACCCAATACACAAAACAGCTGCTTACATTATAAACAAGTGTTTAAATCTCAGTTTTGAAATGAATCTGTTGATCAGATGTAGCTGACTTCTGTATCTACTGACCCAGACTAAACACTGTGTCCACCTTCCAGGTGCGACAGCTGGAGAGGACCGTGGGACTGAAGGACCTCACGGTGGCTGAGATGGAGGGACGACTGAGGGAGATGTCTGCCACCACCTTTGATGGAGTCTTCATCTGGAGAATCTCAGATTTTGCTAAAAAGCGACAGGATGCCGTTGCAGGTCGAGCCCCTGCTATGTTCTCACCAGGTAACTTTTGCCGTCTAACATACAAGCATCTTGATTGGTCAGTAAATGAATTGCAATACAGCAACAGTAGATGTATTCTAGTTGCTGAATGTGTCCCTGTTGTTGCAAAGTTCTAACTTTAATTCCATGATGGTTGTGATGAGCCTTAGACTGATCCAGTCACTCTGAACAGCTAAATCTGTCTTTCCTTTGTCCCTCCAAGCCTTCTATACCAGTAAATACGGCTACAAGATGTGCCTACGGATCTATCTGAACGGAGATGGGACGGGGCGTGGCAGCCACCTGTCTTTGTTCTTTGTGGTGATGAGAGGACTGAGTGATGCTCTGCTCAAATGGCCCTTTAACCAGAAGGTAAAAGACAAACGGGCACATTAACAGAAGACATTTCTTTCAAAGGCACAGGGCCCCTGCTCCGTTTGATCCAGTCACTAATGTCCCATCTGTTCTACGGTATAGTGCGGCCAGTGAAACTCTGAAAACAACAAAATCTCACTTTGGTGGATAGTTGCGTGTTAGGTACCATTAACATTAAGTCCGACATCGCAGCAGAACCTGCGATGGTACCATCACGGACACGTACATTGCAATGTCAATGTTCAAACGTAATGTTGTGCAGCTTTAACATAAATACAGTTCTAAAACTAAATTTCCACAAAAAATGTGTTGAGGTGTTGAATTTTAGATGCTATGTAGCTGGTTCCAGCCCAAATCTGAAATGTTGCACCCCTGACCCCTCTAAGCAGTGCACTTTGAGAACTAAATCAGGTATTCTCAGCTGGAACACTGGGAAGTTACCATGGCAGCCTCTTTACAAAGTCACATGCCTTTGCATTTGTGTTATTGGCCTGTGCGGTGACTGGGTGGTATAAGACAGGGGTCCCCATTTGCCGGTCCTTGGACCAGTACATCTTAACCCAGTCTTAACCCAGCAGAACCCAGTCTGCACTTCACTCTTTGGTTATACAGAGACTAAATAGCCTGCTAAAGGGACCCCTGAACCCCACTATCCCAAAGCCCCCTCCCCCCCAGATCTAGCCCCCTGTTCAGTGACCAGTACAAAAGCCCCACTTCTTTAGAATCCGAAGTTTGACAGTTGATTAGAGCCTCCTTTTCAGCACCCTAGAGTTGAATTTCCCAGGAGGCAGTGTGTGTGTGTGTCTAAATAGTTGGAACACGGTCCTTGGTCACTGTTTTTAAAAACTGGGCCCACCACCTCCTGTGGTGTGATCCTAGTCCTCCAAGCAACATTCAAAAGAAGGGTCGACTATGGCAGTTCTACGATATCTGTAATATTTAGCATTCCAGGGCAAAAGCAAACCTTGTCTACCGAGGTGTCCTGTGGGAACTACCTCTGTAACCTCTGCCATGGGAATGGATCCACCTTGTTCTCGTCAGCAGTGGACCTGTTGGCTAGATTACATGAGGGGCATTCCCTCTGCTGGTCAACAAGATGTTGTGTTGCACTGAAATTTGAGGCTGGTTTACTTTGAACTAAGACATATATCTGTTTTACCAAACAGGACCCTAACTATTAATGCTAAATGACCCACACTTGTATAATGCCTTTCAGAGTCAGAGGACTCCAAAGCGCTTTACATTACAGTGTATCATTCATCCATTCACACACAGATTCACACGCTGGTGGCGATGAGCTACAATGTAGCCACATCTGCCCTGGGACGCACTGACAGAGGTGAGGCTGCCGAGTACAAGCGCCATCGGTCCCTCCGACCACCACTAGCAGGCAGGCAACGTAGGTTAAGTGTCTTGCCCAAGGACTCAACAGCGGCATTCTCTGGCGGGAGCCAGGATCGAACCTACAACCTTTTGATTATTATACAACCCGCTCTACCTCCTGAGCTACTGCTGCCCTTCAGAGGCAGCATCTAGAGCGTGCAACCACCAAGAGCTCCCTGTCTAGAGAAAGCAAGGCCCGCGAGGGGGCGTACATATGGATCATTGCCGAGAGGTACAAAGTGTCCTGTAGGGCCCTATAAACATGCCGCTGTATCTTGACCCTAATCCTGCGATCTTCCGATTAGTGGACAACCCTCTCTACCTCCTCAGCTACTGCTGTCCTAGATAGATACCATAACTAAGTTAAATATGGTAACATCTCTCACTCTCTGGTCTTACCTCCAGGTGACGCTGATGCTGCTAGACCAGAGCAACAGGGAGCACATCATCGATGCCTTTCGACCTGATGTCACTTCCTCCTCCTTCCAGAGACCTGTGAGTGAGATGAACATCGCCAGCGGCTGTCCGCTCTTCTGCCCACTCTCCAAGCTTGATGGCAAGAACTCTTACATCCGAGACGACACCATCTTCATCAAAGCCATCGTGGACCTCACCGGGCTCTAGATGGCTCCACTTGTTGCAATTTGACAACCTGGCAGCTCTCTGACCATTAAAGCTTCTTTTTGGCTCAATCATGGTCCCGTTAGGGCTCTGTTCGGGGCATCGTACTGTCCCCCGCACTTGTGGGGAGGCAAACATGCTTGCGACTGTATGCTGCATGCAGCTGCTCAGTCCAGTGCTCGCATTGTCATACCAGGTGGTATCTGTGTGAGAGCCACCATCATTGATGTACATTTTGGGTGCAAAACTTTATTTCCTTTAACATCACCCCCACCGGGGTCAAAAGTCAGTTCTGCACATGTTTTCAGTTGAAGGACAGTAAGGCGAGCGGCAGCACATCATGGTTATCGTGGGTTTATACAGAGGCGTTATGATGGAGTGAAGAGATTGAACCTTCTTTAATCCTCTGCTTTTGGTGACTTTCAGAACAAGCAGATTGTGTTAGCGCAGGATTGTAGACTACAGATAGTTGGTGTGGTTTTCTTATAAAGCTGGCTTGTCTTAGAGGTAGAGCTTGATGCAGTTTTTCCTTCTTCTTGAAGACTTTGGATATTGTAAGCTTGCCGTGTCGAGTGATTTTTGCATAGACAAACGTGGAGTTATGTTATGAATAAGATAACAGGCTTTTGTTTTTTGTTTGCTTTTGCTTTTCTTTCTTAGCAAAATGCATGCCGCTGGCGTTTTTGAAACCACTCCCTTTTTTTCCCCAGCCTCGCTTCACGAAGGCTCGTCGTTAAACTTGTTAGTGAGTTAGCCATCCGTGATGGTGGACATTGCCTGCATGTCTTTGGAACCAGGCTATTTACATGTAGAGTGGAGTGTTGCGTATTTGTTCCTGTTGAGGGTCGGTGGTTCTGATCGGTGGTTTGGTACATCTGTGGAAGATACAGCGGAGTTACCCAAGGAGTCAGGAGTCAGTCAGGCACGAGGCGTAAAACTTGCATGTGTTCTTTTGTCTCTGACAAACATGCACAGCTGGAGTTTTCCTGCAGGATTTGCTCACTTGCTCACAACTCGACACGTAGTACTGAGCCCCACCACAGACTGAGGTTAACACAGATTCACTGAGGTTAAGGGATCGTTTGTCTGTTCATATAGTTTCCAGTGCATATGTGTTTCAGCTGCTCTGAGTGTGTGTGTGTGTGTGTGTGTGTTAGTGAAACTAAACTAAACGTGTGTGGAGGTCGAGTGGCTGGAAACATGAGATTGTAAAGAGTTTGTTGTAGGCTCCAGGCCTTTTCTGGCCATATTTATTGCAACTTAACGTTTTAAATGCAGCCCCAGATCAATTTTTTGCAGTGCTTTCACTTCTCTCCAATCGATATATCTGGTTAGGGTGTGATTTTTCTACACGTCCACAAGAGATTGCTGTTACTTAGCACGCATGCTGAGGTTTTAAGGTTCCCACTGGCCTGTTTGGAAACCAGTCTCGACCTGTATTGAACCCTCTCTGTGCATGGGAGGCTTCAATTCATTCTCACTATAGAGTTTCACGCTGGTTTACTCCGTGAGCTGTGCGCATTTATTTGTATTTGTTTGGATGAGAATACGTGAACATAGAATAGTTATTATGTTATATCTGGCGCTGCCCGACACAGGCGGCTGCCTATATTCATAGCAATTTATAAATATGTATCTTTCATATCATAATGTTAAAATAATCTATATATTGATGTTAATATACACGAGATGTTATAATAAACATAGTATTACTGAATATCTTATTAATTCTATATATCTATAGACCAGCTTTTTGTTTGATGGTTTGAACAGGCCAGGACGACCTCTTTGTGCAGCGAGGACTTTCAGAGTGCAATACCCCATCGCGTCCCTTAAATCACCTCGGCTTTAAGGGGTTCCACAGGTCACGCTATTTGTTGCCATTTGTTTACATTACTCATTATGGCGCTGAAGAGCTGCGACCGACGTCAAACTTTCCAAGGAAACACGGTGCTTTTTCTGATCTGCTTCATCAACACGGAGAACTAGCTCAGTCGGCTTTTAGGGAAGACCATTTTACTGTTTAGAAATGTTTCCCGTATACGGTGTCTCTTTTTCTTAAGTCTAAAATCTTTTAATGAAGACTGAGCATGTCACATGAACTTTTTTAAACCTTGGGTGTTCTTGTAACTTGCCAAAATGAAGAATTACCTCCGTATGCTAAACAGCGTTGTACTGCAAGTTTTTATTTTGTGTTCTATGCTAATATATGGTGCCAAATATGTTTATATTTAAGTCTGTATTTATACGCGTGCGGGTGAGTGCGGGCGTGTGGCGTTTTGATACGATGCATGGGGTCGTCACCTTTGATTCAGGCCCATGAAACGGTCCTCAGATGAGAGGTTTTTGAATGTAAGCTTCATTCTGTTGGTTTTGTCCTTCTCTCAGAAACACAACAGTTTAGTCACATGATGCACTTGACTTGAACCGACTTTATTTGTGCACTTTGTATCATTTGTCCTAACAGGGTATTTTGTTGAGTGATTTTATGTACCTTAAATCAGAGCCATATATAAATATATATACACATGTACATATATCTGATAATCGATGTACCACGCTACAAGAGGACATGCAGTCTGTAATAAAGTTTGTTGGATTCTGCCTCCTGAGTTTTTGAAGCACCTAAATGAACAAAATGACTTTGGTTATTTCTGTTGTTCACAGCTGGAGCCTTAAATACTCGTTTACAGGGATGTGGGGCTGAAAGTCCTGTCTGTTTTATCAATCAATCAATCAAATTTTATTTATAATGCACTTTTCATACTTTGAAAGCAGCTCAAAGTGCAGTACAGATTAAAATAACCCCACATAACCCTCTGTACCCACCCCTCCCAGCCAACCCCATTCCTCCCTACACACACAGACACACACACACATACGTCAAAAATACAAGACATTGGCGTCTGGCTGAGTTCAGAAAAACCATAAATGTGGAAAACGTCATCGGTGGGGTGATCTGACCCGGGAGCATCAGGTCTACTGGTCTGGACAAGGGCGTCGTAGTCAAATGATGCTCCCGGGGCAGAGGGCCCCCCTAGAGGAAACACTGGATGAAAGTAATAAAAATAAATAAAATACAATTAATAATGGTAATCGAATAGAAATAATTAAGAAAGATAAAAAGTTAATGAATAATATTAAATAAATAGTAAAACAACTGTAATGTAAAATATGTTGTAAGACTAAAAAGATGTAGTCAAACTAAAACATGCTAACAAACAATAATAATAGTAATCAATTAAAAGCTAAGCTAAAAGGTGAGCCTTAAGCCTGCTTCTAAAATACTGAATGTCCCCTGTGGCCCTGAGGTCCTCCGGCAGCGCGTTCCAGAGACGAGGGCCATAATACTTGAAAGACGACTCGCCGTGGGTACGTGTCCTGACCTTAGGAATAACGAGGAGGTGGCTGCCGGAGGAGCGCAGAGGTCGCGAGGGTTCATAAGGTAAAAGAAGTTCTGCAAGATAAGAAGGTCCCAACCCATTGAGACACTTAAAAACCATTAAGAGAATCTTAAAATCAATCCTGAAACATACGGGGAGCCAATGCAATGATTGTAAGACCGGTGTAATGTGCTCCCGCCTCCTGGTCCTCGTCAGGACACGTGCTGCCGAATTCTGTAGTAGTTGTAAACTTGAGATGCTCTTTTTGGGAAGACCAGAAAGCAGGGCGTTACAATAATCCATTCTACTGGTGATAAAAGAATGCATCAGCGTCTCCGTATTGGCCCGAGAGAGAATGGGGCGGACTCTGGCGATGTTCTTAAGATGATAAAAACCTATTTTTGTCACGTTTTTAATGTGAGGGATAAAAGACAGAACCGAATCAAAAATCATGCCCAGGTTCTTCACTTGTTGTGAGGGATTAAAAGACAGTGATTGTAATTTGGGTAAAAGTTTCTCTCTCTGAGCCTCAGGACCGATAACTAAAAACAGAAGGGTTAAATACACAGCAGACATCAGGGACAGGTGTGAGAACAAATCAGGAACAGGTGCCATCAATTGGCCCGGGCAGGAGGGGCAGCTCCTGACAGAACCCTCCCCTCTAGGGCGGCTTCCAAACGCACCTAAAAAAACAACAACAAAGGTCCAAGGGCCTCACGGTCAGCCAACCAAGTCCATGACCCAAGAAGGAGGCCAAAGAACAGGAGCCCATGAGGAGGATGTGGGTGTCTATAGAGCTGGTGGAGGTGAGTCGTGGCCAAAAGTCCTTAATAAATCACGGGTATAAGTCCACAATTTAACTGTTTCCATGGGGTGTCTTTCAAAATTATAGTAAGCCTACATTAGGGCATCATCACCCAGGCAGAGGACCATAAAGGAGAGTTTTTCATAAGGATGGTTCTGTCAAACAGTGGGCACAGTCTCTGATGAAGTCTCTGCATGTTGAAGGGTCTCCTTCATACCTTTCTGGAGGTTGATGGATGGTTGTGGTTGCTGGCTGAGGGTTCTGTCAGGAGCTGCCCCTCCTGCCCAGCTAATTGATAGCACCTGTTCCTGATTTGTTCTCACATCTGTCCCTGATGTCTGCTGTGTATTTAACCCTTCTGTTTTTCATGTCTGTGTCAGATCTTCAGTTGTGTTTTAGTTTGTTTTGTCCTGTCTAGTTAGTTTGTTCACTTTGTGCTGCACCCCTATTAATAAATCTTTAGTTTCATGTACCCGACCTGCCTATGCTCCACCTGTGTTTGGGTTCTGCCCCACCACACCACTCCATGACAGAGGGTTTGACTCAAACACTGGCAAACCCCTGTAAGGCCACCATGGAAACCACGAACAAACCCTGTTGGGACCCATACGGCTTGCCCATATAGATCCCATATGGGGCCCACCTATGTGTGCTGGCTGGGTTAAAATATTCAAACAAGGATGTCTAATTTAATTTAATCAGAGGCCAAAAATTTGTCTGACCTCTGTCAATAAAAGAGCACAAAATTTGACCAGAGTTTGTATAGTTTTTGCTTTGTTTTTGCCTGTATTTACTACATTAAGTCAAACATGAGAAATTTGGGTGTTGTCTTTGACCAATCAATGTCTCTTGAAGGCCACTCAAAAACGCTGGTCAGAAACTGTTTTTATCATTTGAGAAATATCTCCAAACTGCGAAGGTTGGTGTCAAAACATGAGCTTGAAATGGTTATCCATGCCTTTATCTCCTCCCGTCTAGATTACTGTAACACACTTTTCACATGTTTTAACAAAAAAGCCCTTGACCGCCTTCAGTTGGTCCAGAATTCTGCAGCGAGGCTCCTAACTGGAGCAAACAGAAGAGCTCACATCACTCCTATTCTGATGTCTCTGCACTGGTTACCCATTAACTTTAGAATTAAATTTAGGATCCTTACTATAACATACAGGGCTCTACATGGCCAAGCTCCTCCTTATGTTACTGAACTGTTAAAGCCTTATGCTCCAACCCGAGCCCTCAGGTCCACCAACCAGAACCTTCTAGAAATTCCAAAGACCAGATATAAAA
Source organism: Aphyosemion australe (assembly GCA_006937985.1). Taxonomy (NCBI): domain Eukaryota; kingdom Metazoa; phylum Chordata; class Actinopteri; order Cyprinodontiformes; family Nothobranchiidae; genus Aphyosemion; species Aphyosemion australe. The sequence continues at coordinate 2,791,705 of SSNS01000017.1, forward strand.
GTCGAGGTGATCGCTCCTTCCAGGCTGTTGCACCCCGACTTTGGAATGAACTTCCTTTATCCCTACGTGTTACTGACAGTCTGGTCACCTTTAGAAAGCAGCTGAAGACCCTTTTGTTTAAAACTGCTTTTACTTAAATCTTTTATGTTTTATTCATTTTTTCTTACTTGTATTTATAATAATCTTTCATTTGTTTTATCATTTTTATAATTTTATGACTTTCTGTTTTCTGATTTTTAATGATTTTATGATATTCTGTTGTTTTGTTTTAAGATCATTTTATGATGACCATCTTGTGTTTTGTTGATCTTTGTGAAGCACTTTGTGATTCTCTGTCTGTGATAAGTGCTATACAAATAAAATTTACTTACTTACTTACTTACATTAATCATCGATTAATGGCAGTCCAAAAGAATGTAACGCAGTGTTTTAGTCTGATGACATCAGCAGAGGGCGCTGTGCGCCTCCTTAAAAAATCTGCATTTGCTTTCAAAAACTTTACATAAAACCGCTTAAATTATCAAGAGCTGTTTTATTGCAGGATATCGTACTTATAGAACATTCTGATGCATTGGGTGGCGTGTTTAATAGATCTGTCCTGTAGAAAGAAATACTGGGGTGGTTTTTTTCTATATATTTTTGAAAGTTAAGTTATTCTGACATTTATGAAAAACATAAGTCATGGTTAGGTTTTGAGGGTTAAAAAAACTATTTTTTCTTCAGTATTTTGAGACGAGACCATTAAAATGTCATTCTAACTCACAATGTTTGAAAGAGTTGATGAACTTTCAGAAACACAAGCTTGAGAGAAGTGAACGCCACAGGAAGTGGTTGGACAAGAAACTGTTTTATATAGACAAAGTTGCCCTTCTGCAGTCTCCCGCTGCATTAAATGTCAAGAGCCAGTACAACGCCCATTTATTGAGTGGCAACACTAATTTGTAACATGTTTGTTTCTCTGACAGAAGTTTATTGAAAAAAGATTTTGTCTTCAATTAATTATTTCAATCACAAAAACAAATGAAACCATGCATTAATTTGAGAAGGAGACCCAAAAACCAAAATTACATGACTTTAGTTGAAGTATTTGTTTCCCAAATTTCTAATAAGAATGATACATGGGTACAATATGGACCAAATTCTCTGAGGAATGTTTCCAGTACCTTGTTGAATTTATGCCATGAAGGATTAAGGCAATTCTGAAGGCAAAAGGGGGTCCAACCCGGTACTAGCAAGGTGTACCCAATAAAGTGGCCGGTGAGTGTATATACATATGATGAAACATCCAAGATCCAAAAGTACATCAAGGCCCCAACAGATGACATGCTCAGTGAATGTCTCAGACAATGGCGAACAGAGGAGGAGGTGCTGGTAATACCATCATGGGAGGACAAACCCCTACATCAGATCCAGACCGACAAAATGGTGATGGTGAACCAATCCGGACATTGTGGTGGTGGAGGAACAACAGAGGACAGCTGTTGTGGTTGACGTGGCAATACCAAGTGATGCAACATCAGGAAAAAGGAACATGAGAAAGTAGAGAAGTACCAGGGCCTCAAAGAAGAACTTGAGAAAGCCTGGAGAGTGAAGACATCGGTGGTGCCCGTGGTCATCGGGGCACTGACCCCCAAACTGGAGGAGTGGCTAAAGCAGATCCCAGGAAAACATCAGACATCTCAGTCCAGAAAAGTGCAGTTCTAGGAACAGCTAAGATACTGAAGAACCCTCAAGCTCCCAGACCTCTGGTAGAGGACCCGAGCTTGGAAGGATGAGACCACCCGCAGAGGGTGAGATGGAAATTTTTTTTAAAATATGTTTAACCTAGACATATATGCACACTTAAAAAGTTTCCTGCTTCTCCCCCTACTGGTTGGAAGTAGAATTACAACTGTTGTAAATAACACTGGCGCAACCTGCTGTAGCTAGCGCTAACAACGAGCTAACGCTTAGATAAGTACATTCATTCTAAATAAGCCACTAAGTTAAAAGATCCACACTGTTGGACAAAAATGTATTACAGCTTAGAGGTCCAGTAGCAACAAACCCAGTCATGAATTCATTCAATTATTTATTTATTACATAACGCTAAATACTTAAAGCAACATTCTGCAACTTTTACACCTTAAAATTATTCTTTTTTGTAACGTTTTTGCATCATAGTATTATCTATTATGTTCATTTTCGTACCTGTGATAGTGTTGGGGGGTCCCACCACGTCTGTTTACTGCACTATACACTTTTTGTGCATCCGGTAGCGACGGAAGTACTGACTGGGTGTTGTTTTGCGGCAGAATATGGCAAGCCAAAGGGATAAAGAAAGTGCACGTTCTAAACGTGCGTTATGTCCACCAAAATGCGCGTCTTGAACGCGCATTTTGACGCCAAAGGGGGCAAAAACTCGTGTGTTCTAAAAATGAGCATTATGTCCGCCAAAACGCGCATCTTGAACGAGTGTTTTGGCGGACATAATGTGAGTTTAGAACGCGCATTTTTTTTTTATCCCTTTAGCTTGCCATATTTGTATAACGTAGACTCGCTGTAGCACCGGCAGGTTCACCAAACCCAGCGGGCACATCAACGGTGATTCAAGGTTGAATCAACGTCATGGACCATGGTTGAATCATCGCTGGATTTGGTTTTGATTTTGAAAGGTGAATCAACGTTGATATCCCAATGTTGGAACAACGTGGGGAAATCAACGTTGATTCACCTTTTCAAAACGTTGAAGGTCGGTCGTGTGCCTGCTGGGTAAGAAGGCTAGAAATCCCTTATCAGAGAAATATAGGAAAAGAAAAGAAGAACGTGAGAGCAAAGACCAGAGTTATTATTGGGCCGTCTTTTCCTCACTGGAGAGCTCTTTTAGAAAGAACAGCATGAACTACGGACTCTGACCTAGCCGTGCTGCTAATGGCTAGATAAGTAATAAATGATTTCACCAGGGTTATTGTGTTTGGTCGGGCATAAAGTTGTTATACAGTCCTGATAAAACTATTTATTCAATGTGTGGAGGTGGAAAAGTTTGTTTTCGTTGTTTTGCCTGATATTATATAATACCAGCTCCGGTGGCCTAGTGGTAGAGTGTCCGCCCCGGGACTGGGAGATCAGGGTTTGATTCCCGGTCGGGTCATACCAAAGACTTTGAAAAAATGGGACCCAATGCCTCCTCGCTTGACACTCAGCACTAAGGGGTTGGATTGGGGGGTTAAACCACCAAATAGTTCCCGAGCGCGACCACAGCTGCAGCTCACCGCTCCCCACCACGGGGATGGGTCAAATGCGGAGATGTAATTTCACCAGTGTGTGATGATGACTTGGGACTTTATCAGGAATGTAAACATGCCACTTTTGCCCGAGAGAGAGATTTAATGTTACGACAGTGACGTTACGCAGCAAGCCTCTAGAGGGCGACAGAGACCATATAACTGCAATGTTGCTGCTGCTTTAACATTTCATTTCTACATTTTTCTGATCAAGTGGCAATATCCATTACAAATGCTAATGGACCGGCCCGCATCCCGGTGCTTCAAGAGGATTTAAGAGTCTGCTTAGCTAGTCAGTACTCTATAAAGACTTTGATTTATATACAACAATGCTCATAACAGAATCTCCTTGGTCCTTTTACAGTATCACTCTAAAACTAATTAGAGTTAGATAAGTGGGAAAAAGCATTTTGTAACCAGCACAGTAACTCTCCTGATCTGGCAGCAGTCCGTCTGCTTTAGCTTAGCATAAACAATGGAAGTGAATGGCAGGTACTAGCATGCTAGTACTTGCCATTCACTTCCATTGTTTATGCTAAGCTAAAGCTAAACTAAAGCAGACAAACTGCTAGCCTGGCCTGCCAGACATGCCCTCTGTGAAGAATTCACAGAGAACTGGTCTGGTAACTCGCCTATTCAAATAACTCCACCCCCTGAGAGTTCCGGCCGAGCCAATCAGCGCTGAGCAGCGTACGTCACACACCGACGCTCAGTTTCTCATAAACAACGAAGACGGCGTCTGAAGCGGAGCTCGCTGCGGCTCTTTCCTCTGTTCTAAATGACTTGGACATGTCTTTAAAACCACAACAAGAAGGAGCGCTAAAAGCCTTTCTTCTAAAGAAAGATGTTTGCGCTGTGCTACCCACAGACATATATATGTAGACGCCTCATGGACTGGCGCTTCCGTAGTGGCCGACCGCCATCTTAGATGGGTCTCCATTCGCCCCCAGTGCATTCATTTCTACTGAGGAAGGTGCTTACCCAGCTAAAAAACATATCGTTGTGTCACCTTTACTTGCGCTAATGGAGCAACAAGTAACAAATGCCGGAAAGCTGGGGTTAACTGCAGTGCAGTGCAGATAAAGAACTACAGCGTCGCGCGGTAAGTCGTCATTTCCGCCTTCTTTCGGATTGGTTATTTTTAAGCTGGCTAGTCCCGCCCCTCGTGGTGCTCGCTGCCTGTGAGTTACCAGACCCTTCCGCTGTGTAGAATAGACAGAGGGAAAGTCTGGCAGGCCAGGCTAACAAACTGCTGCCAGATCAGGAGAATTACTGCACTGGTTACAAAATGCTTTTTCCCACTTATCTAACTCTGGGAAATGTGTCAACAGACCAAATTTTAAATTTTAAGCTTTAAAGGGTTTTCTACTGTATTTACATTCCCATTTGCTACAATAATCGATGTCATATATTGTTTCTTTTTCCATGAGTTGTCTAAAGACCTAAAGGCTTTTGGCCTTATGCTAAGGCTGTGTGCTAATCTATATAAAGAGCATTAACTTGACCAGCTACATTACTTTAGGTGCTCTGCCTGCATGGAGTGCTGCAAAACCATTTAGATTAGACAGTAATCTGCTTTCATAGTGGCCTCCACAAACTAGCTGCTAGGCTCGACTCCAATCACAGAACTTCCACCCAATGTTGAAAACGGGTCCATACCAGGTTCTGGTCAGAACTAATATCCACGAATACACCGTCTATATGCTTAATAACTAGACAGAGGGTTAATGTAGGAAATGAATCCAAAAGGAACCAAAAATAAATTCAACGAAATGTTCTAATCTGAGCATTCTACAGATTTTTACCTTAATCCTGCAGATTAGAAGTCTTTTAGCTGCTTGCAGACACTTCTCTAATACTTGTGCTGAACTTTTATAAGGATTTCTTTCCTTTTTGACGATGTTATGAGTTCTTTGTAATCTAAACATTTACTTGACCTGTCACAGTTTGATGCATGCTGTCCCGGTCCCTCTGAGGCAAAGCCATAATTTGATAATTGCTATTGTCGAAGCCTGGTCTTTTTGTTGGCGGACACTTAAAGGAGATGAAACGAGGCACCTGTAGTTCCTCTGTTTTAGTATTTATAAGTAGTTTTCCAAAACATTGAAATAAAAGCACGGCGGACCTCGCGGCTGCCAGGAAGCTCTGCTGTCAACTGAAAACAGACTGGAAAATGGCTCGCAGTCAAAGAAAGCTCACTGGACATCAGTGCATTTGAAGAAACCCAGCCATCCTAGCCGGAGAGTCGAGTAAAGGGAGCGTTTGCACAAACAGGTCCAGTTATTTTATGTGACAGCTTTATGTTCAAGCTGCAAACAAGTATTATAAATGTGGTTTTAACAAGTACAACTATTGTAATTTCCTGGCAGCTGTTTTACTGTCAAACACAGGAGCTGAAGCTCATCTTAAAGCAAGATTAGAACAATGAAAAGGCATCGGGCTGCAAAATTATGTTCAACACAATGAGGGTGGGGAGGGTTGACACTCAGCTTCCTTTACTGAGTTCTTGTAAAATGAGGTCGACTGGTTGCATTTAGTTGGTCGCTTCACCAGCGCCTCGGCTATGACACGTGGCCAAAAATGTACATCCTTGTCTCTTCTAATAAAACAGAATCATATTTCAGGATTCTTAGACAAACATTCACAGTAAAATGTTTACTTGAAGGAACAATAAGTCAGAATTCTTCAGTGAATTAATCACAACAGTCTAATGTCTCAGTCATGTTGGAAGGAAGGTCACATTGAAACAGATTTCCTTCTCAGCCGGCTGAAGGGTTGTCAGTTTTTCTCCTTTAAAAAAGCCAAAGAGGGTCGTAGTCTTTGTTTACAATCTGTGAGCCCGCGGGGTTGCCGAGTCAGTGCTGGCATTTGTAATTCGAGACCAGCAGGCAAAAAGCTCCGGAGTTGTGGACAGTTTATTAACCAATAAGAGGAGCAGCCCAGATGTTATTTCATGCACCCCTAAGAAGCCGCGACATCTTTTTGTTTTACTCTAATATCGGGTGAAGAAGGCTAGAGGCTCACGTTGAGCTAACAATGCTAACGGTGAATTAGAAGCAAGTAGTCTGCTCTAAAAACATCTAAGCTATTTTTTCAATGACCAACAACTGGATATTACAGTCGGATGTATTTATCTACTCGGCTTCACTCATCTAGAATCTTCTGGTGAGTCATGAAACTCACGGAACGGCAGTGAGAGGGTCACTCTTTGTTCAGAAACTTAGCCTGCAGTACCCAAATCTGACCACTAGATGCCATATGCTGGTGAAGGTTCTCAGTCATCCAGGTCATGGTAATCCAAGGGGTTCAAATGAAGGCAACTGGACCTCTTTGGTTTCTTGAAGACGTTTCGCTTCTCATCCGAGGAGCTTTGTCAATTCTGACTGGAATATGGGAGGGTCAACCTTATAAACTGTAGCTGTCTATTGTTGCTCAATGAGCAGCATCTGCCTGTGAATACCCCTACTCCCTACCTGTAGGTAGGGAGGAGGCTGCCGTACACAGACACCACCAGTCCTTCTGACCACCACACAGCAACTGACGTGGACAAATCCTGGGTTTTAACCGGCAACCCACCGGTTACAGGGCTAACTCTTAACCCCTGAGCCACCATCACCCCCTAAATTTATGGGCAACAGACAAAATGGGAGTAACATGTTTGTGTCACCTGTAAGCAGACAGCCTGCAGCTTTCTGGACCAGCTTCCAACCTGGCACCAGTCACTCACAGGACTTTAGAAACAACAGAAGCATAACCCACTACTATGGTCAGTAGGGTTTCCACACCGTGAAACAAAAATAAATGTATTATCTGTAATTTTAGCAACTTTACTGTAAAACCTACTTTTTTTTTTTGCTGAGCAATTTGATGAGAAGAAAAAACAAAGAACCAACATCCTGAAGGGAAGAGTCTGGTGGGAGAAAGCTCACGTTCAGTTCACATTTAACAGAACAAAAATGAGACTTTAGACTTCTAATAATGATTTATCCCTTGATCTTGTGTGGATCATGTAGAGTAGAGCAGCCCGTGTTATTATCACAGCTCCGAAAGCTCATCTGGTCATCAAACCAAGTAATGCTGCTCTAATTTACCAATAACACAAAACACATTAGAACTCAGAGATCAGAATTCAGATAAATCCCTGGAAGAAAATTAAGCATCCTTTGGGCAATTTAATATCATGTCTCACATTGGCTGACAAAATGTCTATTAGGTTTAAAACGAGGTCAGACCTCAGGGTTTCATCAATATCTAATTAAAACAGAACACAGACTCACTTCCTGAACTACTTGTGTCAGGAATCACCCTAAATCTGGGCTAGAAATCCTGTTTTTTGGGTCGCTTTTAAAAGACATTTTTATCATCCAGCATATCTGCGTTTTTTAACGTAAGAGACTAAAGTTTGTTTTGGAAAACAGATTTTTACCAAAAATGAACCATTTTAGCGCCTTTATTATAATAATGCAGGAGTAGTTTGTGTTAGTCCACCAGATTTACGCAGACTTACACAATGGTTATTTATGTTTGAGTGAAATTCCATCCATCCATCCATTTTCTGTAGCCGCTTATCCGAACAGGGTCACGGGGGGCTGGTGCCTATTTCCAGCAGTCATCGGGCAAACAGGTGGGGTACACCCTGGACAGGATGCCAGTCCATCACAGGGCAACACAGAGACACACAGGACAAACAACCACACACACACACCTAAGGACAATTTAGAGAGACCAATCAACCTGACAGTCATGTTTTTGGACTGTGGGAGGAAGCCGGAGTACCCGGACGGAACCCACGCGTGCACAGGGAGAACATGCAAACTCCATGCAGAAAGACCCCAGGCTGGGATGTGAACCCAGAACCTTCTTGCTGCAAGGCAACTGCGCTAACCACTGCGCCACTGTGCAGCCCCTTGAGTGAAATTCAAATATCAAAAGTGTTTTTCTTAGTTTAGTAAATGGAAATTTAAAGTTCTGATTGAATTAGTCGCAACAGAATATGAGAAGGCTTCCAGTAAAGTTTTTGTTTGATTTTGTTATATTGAGATAAATGCTTTTATTTACAACAATATTAGGATGCAACAGATGTCCAAACACCAAAAAATAAATGGTAATTTGATTAATGCTGACCTTCTCACCATAGCTTTCTGTAAACACGCTGGAAAGCCGAGTTTCAGCATAAGATTTAATGTTTCATAAATTTATTCTGTTCGCGTGTGAGATGTTAAACATTCCAAAGGAAGCAGATCATAACTTTATACAAACACGCTGGTGGTTATAAACACACGCTACTGGATCATATCAGCCCTCCTCCACTATTGGAATGTAGTCTTTGTTGTTGGGCTGCATGGTGACGCAGTGGGCAGCACTGTTGTAAGAAGGTCACAGGATTGAATCCCAGCTGAGACCTTTATGTGTGTTCGCTCCATACATGTGTGGGTTTTCTCTGGGTGCTCTGGTTTCCTCCCACAGACAAAAAGACCATCTTGTTATGCTGGAGACTCTGAATCAGGGGTTAGGGTTAGGGTTAGCACCGGGGTGCCCAAAGAACCACATGCATCTAAAGTTGAATATTTTTTCTGGTGCAGTTCCTTTTTAATCAAAATTGCATTTATATAGATTTGAAAATGACAATATTAGAAAAAAATGCTTAGAAAATAATTAAAATACTTTTATAAGGGTGTTAATATACTCTGATCCATTAGACGGTCAGTATTGTGCCAGTAATAAAACTTTATGTATTAAAGGTGTCCTAGAATGCAGTTAATCACCAATCTAAAACAGAGCTTTGAGCCTCCAAAAAACGTAAGAAAACATTTTTTTTGTCTTTCATCTGTCCCAGGAGCCCTGATACAGGCCATTCTAAACCCCCTTACTCAGGCCTTCAGTGAAAAGAGCTGTTGACCCCTCCCACTCGGCCAGGACATGCTGATTGGTTGGTTTCCGCAGAAGGCCTCAGACACATGCAGGTTTGAGGAGGCGTGGCTCCCCCTTATGACGTGTTAAGGAAGGCTTTCTCAGAACAGGTTTTCTCTCGCCCTTTTCAACTTTCTAATTTACATAAAAAGTAGGTCAAACACGGCTTTGACTTTCTGGCATGCTACTGTTGACCACCCAAGCTGTCTTTATTCAACAACAACAAGGAAAAGGTTGGTTTACATTCTAGGTCCCCTTTAAAGTGACAATGTGTAGTTTTTAGCATTAATCTCTGGAAATATCCATTGAAATGTTGAAAATGAATCAAATGATGCCCAGTTGTTGAAAAATATTGGTGGTTTTGTAACATATAACCATAAAAATTGGGTCTAAAATACATTGGCGTCGGTCTATAGTCTCCGGGCGACGCCATATTAAATGCCATGTTTCCTTCTACGGGAGCCCGTGAGGACAAAACACATTTACAGATTCATAACAAGCAGTTACAAAACTTTCACCATTCATAAACGTTGTTTTAAACATTTACCTCTTCACTTGTTGCAGTGATGAAAGGGAGTTTGCTGTCGTTTTGCTGGAGGTTGAACGATCTGATGAAATACTCGTTCGAAAATTGTGCTCCCAGGGATTTTTGACCCTAATGGCCATCCGTTGGTAAGGTCTTACTCGAACACAAAAATACAGCTTGCTTGCAATGATTTAGGTATGTACTGCCCCCTATCACCAGGGAAAATACACACTGTCACTTTAAACTAGTGGAAGCCTTTTGTATGACTTAATACCCATGAAGTAGCTCTCAGGTTGGTGATCCCTGCTCTAAACTGTCCCCAGGTGTGTGTGATTGGTTGTTTGTCTTTGTGTTTCCCTGAGATGGATTGGAGGTCCAGGGTGTCGCCCACCTTTCACCTGATGACTGCTGAAGATAGACACCTGCTCCTTACGATGAAGATATGAAGTGAGTGAGTAATGTTGATTATTAATTTATCTGGCAAGAATGTATAAAGAATGTTGAGTATATCTAAACTTCAATCTAAGAAGAGGGGAAGTGTCGGCCCTCCGGGGGCCCCTGGGGGCCCCAAGCAATTGCCTGCCCTGCCTGTCAACACGCAGTGCCTCTGAGGCTAATAACAACATCCTCAAACAACTCCTGTCCAAACATTTCATTAGTTTAACAAACTTTTAAGCACGACAAATGTTTTGCTTTAAACTAAAACTTGTTTCTTTTGTGGGATTATAGACCTGAACATTATTTTGTTTATTACATATAAAAAAGCTTATAGAAACATTTATTTCGTTATCATATCAAAACGCAATCAAATGGACCAAAATGTGATTGTTGGGCTACAGATACTTTCTAGTTAAGTCACCACATACCAGTAAAACTTCCATCCCAGTGCAGGCAGCAGAGCCCAGCACCCAGACGAGGATGCCAGCTCTAATCTCCTGCTGTCTGGAGGCGGTGACCTCTTTTGTTCTGTTGATGGCTTATTACTAGTATTGATTTTGGCTTCTTCGTGTTGCATACTTCCTGCAGGGAGGCGGATGACCCGTGCACATATCATCTACTGTGGGCCACCGAGTACCCAGAGAGAACATTATCAGTTTCCTCCACATTTATTAGCTGTAAGTTAACAGATATTTTCTTTAAAGCAGCCCTGTGACGACCCAGCTGGATTACATGCCTCATGTTGTGATTAGAGATCTGGCGCGGTGGTCACGGACACGCCGGTTATTGTGGACATCAGCTTCATCTACAGGACTTAGTTTTCTCCCTGGCACTGGCATCGCAGCGTGTTTGGGTTGAAAGACTTGTAAGTGCAACATTTAAACTTTTATATTTCTTTAATTTGCAGTTTTAACATTGTGTTGATGTCATGGCTCTCAAATCTCTTTACTGTAGTTTGAAATTATACGAGTGAGATGTGAGCAACAGTGATGTGGTCTATCTACAGACGTTTGGATGCATTTTCACATTATTTGTGTCTTAATTTGCAGCTTTTATAAGATATTTATGCATTTCATATCTATCTATCTATCTATCTATCTATCTATCTATCTATCTATCTATCTATCTATCTATCTATCTATCTATCTATCTATCTATCTATCTATCTATCTATCCATCCATCCATCCATCCATCCATCCATCCATCCATCCATCCATCCATCCATCCATCCATCCATCCATCCATCCATCCATCCATCATTATGTATATATTCAAGTAGGCCGTGGTGTTGAAATGATGCTCAGAAGGAGCCTAGACTGTGTCAAGAAGCAGCAGCAGCCATTGGTACAAGGCAGGATGGATCCATGCTTTCATGTTGGTGACACCAAATTCTGACCCGACCATCTGAATGTTGCAGCTGGAATCCCGACTCATCAGACCAGGAAAGGCTTTTCCAGTCTTATGGTCCAGTTCTGGTGATCCTGTGTGAATTGTAGCCTCAGTTTCCTGATCTTAGCAGACAACCTGGTGTGGTCTTCTGCTGCTGTGGTCCATCTGCTTCAAGAAACTGCATGTTGTGGTTCAGAGATGCTGTTCTGCAGACCTTGGTAGTTATTCTAGCTCCTGTGTCCTTCTGTCATCTAGAACCAGTCTGCCCATTCTCCTCTGATCTCAAAAAGGGAGTTTTATCTACAAAACTGCTGCTCACTGGATAATTTTTCTTCTTTTTATGGACCATTTTCTGTGAACCCTAGAGATGGTTGTGGGTTCAAATCCCAGTAGATCAGCAGTTTCTGAACTATTCAGACCAGCCCGTCTGGCACCAACAAACATTTCACGCTCTTAGTCACTTAAATCTCCGCACTTCTTCATTCTGATGCTCGATTTGTACTCAGCATCTTGTCTACACCATGCTTACATGGCCAATGTGTTATCAACCAACTGAACTATGAGTATTATTAGCAAATATACAGAATGTTATAAGCACAATATTTGACAAAAACACTTTTTGTGTGTGCTACAGTAGCTTGAGAAGCTGAACTTAGCTGCTGGCTGATTTGTCTGCACATCTGGTTTAGAGCGATGACATCCAGCATTAAGGCTTCCCGTATCACAGAGCTTTCCATCGATGGCTCCTTCTTTCTGAGATGTTTGTGTTTTCCTCACCATGGTTTTGGTATTAGCAGACCCATTCGGCTGCAGATGGCTGTCAGTCTGACATAAACAGGATGTGATGGATGTCAGAGGGTTATTTATTTCATAGCATAGCAGCAACTATGGAGGCAGATTTAGGCGTTTGTAGGGAGCATTTGGGGTTGAGACAGAAATAATCAGTGTTTCCTACGAGGAAAAATCAAGTCAAATATACAATCATTTGAAAACGGACAGTCTATTAATGTGATTGAGATTGTCTGTTTGACAAATTATCCTTCTTGTTCAAACTTGAAAACAAGCTTTTACAATAGTCCAAATGTGATGACACAAAAGCATGAATGAGGAGCTCCAAATCATTTCTTGAGACCATTGTTCTAAGTTTGGAAATGTTCCTAAGTTGAAATAAGCAGTTCCTCATTAGCTGCTTACAGTGCTGCTGAAAAGACATTTCACAGTCAAAGATAACACCCAGCTTTCTAAGGCTGGACTTCACAGACAGGCCTAAATCACCCAGGTACTGTTTAATCCCTGGGATTGAATCAACGGGGGCAACAACCAGAGTTTCAGTTTTGTCTGCTTTTAGCTGCAGGGAGTTTTCATTTAGCCATCTCTTTAGTTCCACTAAACAATGGAGCAAAGAATCTAACTTGTTCATCTCAGACTGTTTAAAAGAGCAATACAGCTGAATATCATTGGCAAATAGGTGGAAAGAAACGTCACTAAACCTTTGAATGATCTTACCCAAACGGGTCAAATACAGCAAGAAGAGAACTGGACCCAGGACAGAGCCTTGGGGCACTCCACACAACAAATCTGCAGATTCATACCTTATTTGGTTTGCTGTAACACTAAATTACACATAAAAACTTGTATTATCTATTGTATGTGTATAATTTTTTTACTTAAATGTGCACCACTTCTGTTGCCAACAAATCTAGACAAGCAGCAGCAGAAGTAAAAGGACTTTGCTTTGCATGTTGGGCTAGCCACGCTCCACCGGAGCCTCAGCAGGCCTGACCAGTCTTGTGTCTTGCTAATCACAGCGCTCTATCTGTTTGGTGGGCAGGATGATGCGACTGAGCAAAACTAAGATGGCGGTGGCTCGTTTGAAATGGCTTTGGTATCAACTGCATGGCGGGGAATACAGTCGGTAAAGACTTTTCTCCCTGGCCCTGCCTCCCACATGCCTCCATCTGAAAGGCTAGGTTACCCTGAGTTATCGCTGTAGTTATGCTGCTATAGGCTTAGACTGCTAGAGGACATACTGACCACTTTCCACACTCTGCTACTTTCTTCTACCACTACACTATTTCCTGTTACTTCAGCTGTTAACTTTATTTTCTAAGTGTTTTTCTCCCCAGAAGAAGCTACACTGGCGTTCTGCTGAGCTGTGGTGGCCTCATGGAGGGGGCCATCAGCTGGCACACTGCTTGAACTGAATTGAATTGAACTTTGGACCATTTAGACTTGGGCTTTTCTTTGAGTCAAGAGCAGAAAGAGGTACTTTGGTAGTTACAAGAAAAAAAGGATGTAGTTGCGTCTTTTTTGACAGTGTATGGTGGACTGCCCCGTTGACTGACATCCGTAGCGGTGAGTCCGTTACATTGTTTTTTGTCCAATAGCATGTGGAGACAGTTTGAAAGATAACCATAGATTCCTCCCCACGGGTCGTGGCCAGACTGTATAGTCACATATAGTGGATGGCTTGCCAGGCTACCACTTCTCATGATTCCCTTTCGGATATTATGCGTTTTAGCGCACAAGTTTAGATGACAAGTCACTAAAAAACTCCTTTTAAACATTAATTATGATTAAAGTGATGATTTTGTTTAGTTTGGTTTTAGTTGGACCTGCATCAAACTGGGAATTTCTATATGAGTTCAACAGACTATATCCATGGATATTTATAAAATGCTTTAAAAGGTCTCTGTCAGTCATTTGGAACATGGCGGTCCTAAGACCGATGATCAGATGTATTCTATTGGTTTGTGAAGACATTTAGCTTCTTATCTATGGGCTTTCTCAATTTTCCTTGGAAAAACAATAAACAAAACCAAGGAACATACTTGAAAGAAAATAATAAAACCAAACTGTTTGGATTTCAAACCAAGCAACAAGTCTTACGGCACGTCTTGACTCATCCTCTCTGCCTCTGCTAAACAACAGCAGCAGGAGAGGCTGATTTCTGATTACATTCCAGTTGCTTTCCAGTAATCAATCCTGTTAATGGACACTTGAAATGAAGACGTTTACCCGAACTTTGACTGTTTATCCAGTAGCTTGTGCTTTCCAGTAGCCTGTGAAGCATGACATCATTGGTCCTCCCGAATGAGTGCGACACATGGATCGGCTGCTTCTTGATACGTGTTTTTTTAATGTTTTGTTTGAGCTGACTTATCAGATGATTTATTCTTAAGTCACATTTCTAACAAAATGTAACAAGAAGAAGCTGGAGATCTTAGAAAAGTTTCATTTTGGTTCAAGGATTTCATGAATTTGTGCTTTTTGATTAAATCTTTATCGTGAAGATTACATAAAAAATAAAATAGACACTATAAAGACTTTTAAAAGGGGTTGCAAAAGGGTTATATTTCGCAGAGTCCCTGCAATCTAACTTTGAAAGGTGAAAGGTTTGTTTAGAAATAACAAGGTGTTTTAGATTGTAATGATTCCTCTCTGATGACGGCAGCAGCGTTCCTGCAGCGTTCCACCATGAAGCTGAACAGTTTGTCAAAGTGTGACTGCTGCGTCTGCTGACTCACTCCTTTAATGACACGTAATCCTTTGCATAAATGTTTCCTACCACATCGCCAGCAAAGAATGCTCAAAGCTGGTCATTTACCTGCTGTGCTGAAGTTTAGTCAATCAGCAAAAACACTTAAAATCAGTCCTAGAATTCAAAACCACATTTACTTTGTTGTTGTTAGGCAGCTCAGGGTGTCAAATGTACCGTCTCTGACCTGCTTTCATATGCAAATTAATAAAATTGTAATGACGATAGAGAAATGGTTCGTTCTTAGAAAAACTGATTTAATATGTCATAAGCTTATACACACTACCTTAAATTTGCATACCAACCCACTTCATTGTCTGCAATATGTTGGTTGCGTTAATGCTAATCTCAGAACAACGCTAGCTTGAGCTACTGCTAATGCTAGCTTGAGCTACTGCTAACCATTGACATATACATAGACACCCCTTGGACTGGCGCTGCCTATTAGAGCTGCCGCAGTGGCCTGCCGCCATCTTAGTTGGGTCTTCATTCGCCCCCAGTGCATTCATTTCTACTGAGGAAGGTTCTTACCCAACTAAAAAACACATTTTATTGTGCTTTATCACAAAATCAGACATATGGTATGGCATGATAATTATAATATAAATATAGTTAAACAAAATAAATTAAAATATAAATCCCATCAGGTAGGCTAGAAAAGTCAATAGTAATCCTACATGATCTGTTTTCAATAGTACGCCGGTTGTTGCAACTGTAGGCTGCACAAAAAATGGGCATAGTTGCTCACTCTGCATTGACTCCAGTTGGGTTTGGAGTGTGATGGACCCATCCAATATGGCGGCGATGCTGTTAAACTCTCCAGCGCTCAATGGGGCGTCTACATATTTATGTCTATGCTGCTAATGCTAGCTGAACTGCTGCTAACATCCTTGTTGGACGAGAGGAAAACAACATAGAAAAATACATATATTCAATGCTGTTTAGAAGATATCCTACATTTGGGGCAAGTGGGGATCTGCAACTGCATTTTATGGACCGCTCTGAAGTACATTCCGCTGAGAAATTAAAATACTTAGGAGTTTGGATTGAGCCGGATTTATCATTCAAAAATCATGCCCAGGCAGTTTTACATAAGATTTCTAGTTGTTTACGAACGTTATACCGTTCTATTAATTGTTTTGACCTTGCAGTACGGAAACATATTGCAACCCAGCTTCTGCTTCCTATTTTTGATTATGCAGATATAATCTATCAGAACTCTTCCTTTACATGTCTTTATTCACTGGATGTTATCTACAACTGTTTGTCGTTTTGTTTTACGTTGTCTGTTCAGAACCCATCACTGTCGCATGTTCGAACGCCTTTCATGGTACTCACTGAAAGCTAGACGTCAATTTCATTGGTTGCTTTTTATTTTTAAATGCATTCACTTTGATTTTCCATCTTATTTGAAAGTTTTGTTAGTTCCTGTCATCCCCGAGCATCAAACTCGATCCAATGATCATCTGTCACTTGTTATTCCTCGTTTTAGAAAAGAAGTGGGTAGACATGCCTTTTGTGTTAAAGTTCCTTATGACTGGAATAACTTACCTTCTAACTTGACGTCCATTTCTTAAATTCGTTTATTTAGGAATGTTCTGTATGACTATTTAATGCCTAGTTGTGATTGTTTTGCTGTAACTGCCTAATTTGGATACGTATGCATGTGTACACTGGGTCAGTTTATATTATCTTACTTCTCAAAATGACTCTGGCTAATATTATTGGTGAGCCATAGCTTAGCTGGATTTTTATTATTTTTTTATTTTATGATTATTTTTTTGATTGTGTGGTTGTGTTGTGAATATAAAAAAGACTCTGCTGTCTTAATTGTTTTTTTTGTTGTATGATTTGAGGACCCGCTCGAAAATGAGATGACGCATCTCAAGTGGTTTCTATCCTCATAAAATATAAGATAAATAAATAAATAAATACTTGAGCACTACTCACGTTCCAGGATGTTCTGGGAATTATGAATGAATGCCAGATAGATCCATAGCATCCGGTCCTCTTCCTCATTGGTCTGCAAACCCGCACTTGAGAACATTTAAGAACTCTTTAGCTAATGTAAAACTGTGTTAATTAGCAAAGTAGATGACAGTTTGTTGTGACGATAGTTTACGTGCTTCTACAAAATAGAGATAGAGATTTATCTGGGCATGGAACAGTGACCATTCTAGAAAATCTTACATCATACAAACATGTTGTAAATGTTCTTTGAGCATAACGTATCTCTATGTGGCCTGGCCATGATGCTGGTAGTGCAGCTCATGCTCTCTGCTCACTGGAGTCATTGATTGCGGTTATTGATAGCTGGCTCATGTTCAGATCAATAAACCACAGAATGAATGTGAATCTGTTAGTGGTGATGAATTTCACTCTTCAAGTTGAACTGTTAATATTTAATCAAAGGATTTAAAATGGGTGTAAGATAATTTATGTCCATAGGGCTGCACGATGTACATATAAAGCAGTTATTTTCATAGCAATATCAATATGTGATATAGTAAATAAAAATTCTTCATTGTCATTAATATCTTTAGGCAAGTATGAACTGTTTCTCTTTGTCACTTAAAAAAAATTAAAGTCATCCTCACATAAGCTTTAATCTAACTTTTTGGGTCTATGGATTATAAAACATATTTCTCGGATAGTTTCTCATTTAATTTACTCGAACCGTGACTGTGAAAGATGGAGCAGAAGTGAGAACAAATTTTCTTGTGCAGCCACATGTTTTTGTCAAATCTTCCTGTCCGGTAGACTGGGGAGTTTCTTCAGCTGTGCACATAAAACTGACTGAGGCCAGACTGAGTAGTTTATGTGGAGACCAGTCATCTCCCATAGTGGAGAAATGTCAGCTGGATGGAATTAGGTGTTTCTGCGAACCTGGGAGGCCTCACTAGCGGCACAAAGATTTTATTCGCTGAAAGAAAGAGTTGTTTCTTCTCCATCAGCTTTTCCCCCAGAGTTTCTGGACTTCTGATTAGAGATGTTTCATTATTATCCATCACTTATGATCTCACTGACATTACTATATCATTCTCCTAGTTTTCTGGTTTCTATTTTGACAATTTCTGACCTCACTAAGACTTTTGCAATCTGCAGATCATGCTACCCTTACAGTCCTGAAAAACCATGGCGTACCTCAAGGCTTTGTGCTTGGATCCCTCATTTTCAACTCTTACATGCTTTCTGGGTTGTCAAATCAGCACAGTGGTTATTTCTACTTCTACACTCACAACACACATAAAATATCATACGTTATAGCTCAACTATCAACTTGTTTGAAGAAACAATGGTTAGTTTTGACTGCATTGGTAAGCGTATGGCTAGTTGGAAACAAGCCCAGTCCCAAAACAGATTTTAAGCCAACTACAAGCTCAAAATGTTCATGCAAATGCTGTTTAGAAACATAAAGTTTACTGTCAGCTTTGCATTATGTGGTTATTCTAGCCGAAATGGGACATGCCTAACCGGAATATCCTAGGCTGCACTGGAAGTGGGAGTGCTGTATAAAACAGCCTAAGCATGAACTTCTTTTAAATATTTGAAATGTTATAAAGGGGTCCTAGAGTTCAAACCCGCATTACTTGTTGTTGAATTTAGGCAGCTTGGGGTGTCTAATGTACCAACAAGTCTGTACCATCTCCAACATGCTTTCCTATGCAAATGAATAATATTATAATGGCCACGGAGAAATGGTTCATTCTGAGATGACATGCATTTCCCTACCTACTTTAGTGTTGGTAATCAATAAATGTTGTTGCAGGTAATGCTAACTGTGGAAAAACGCTAGCGCAAGCTACTGCTAATGTCCATGTTGGATAAGGGGAAAACAACAAAGAAGAATGTCAGGGCATGCTTGTATCATTTCAGGATGTACTTGGAATAAAGTTAAAGTCAAAGTCCCAAGTATTCAGCACACACGCATTTGACCCATCCCCATGGTGGGGAGCGGTGAGCTGCAGCTGTGGCCGCGCTCGGGAACTATTTTTTGGTTTAACCCCCCAATCCAACCCCTTAGTGCTGAGTGTCAAGCGAGGAGGCATTGGGTCCCATTTTTTCAAAGTCTTTGGTATGACCCGACCGGGATTCGAACCCCGATCTCCCAGTCCCGGGGCGGACACTCTACCACTAGGCCACCGGAGCTGGTAATATCCAGAGTATCTCCAATTGTAAAAATAACGGTAACATCTCAACTGCCTTTGGTGTTAGCCCCGATGTAAACATTTGTGAATAAATTGGTGAGTTATTTTCAAACATCTATAATAATATATTCAAGAAGACCAAACCCTGTGTGATTTGTGACAGTTTACCTGTTCACAACGTACATTTACTCTAATTCTTAAAAGGGCTGATTGGACTTGCACATCCAATTATCTGTGGAGAGAATAAGCTCATTAGTGCTGCCTCACAGAGACAACAAAGGGATGTTATCTCCATGCTGCTTGTGATTTTGGTAAGGGTTAGCTCTGAAAAGCTCTTAGTCAGTGTGATGACAAGCATCAGGAATGGCTCTAGTGGAGTTTGAGAGGCTCTTGAAAGCCTTATTAGTTCATGTTTGTGGGAGCTGCAGCATCTCTGATCTGGTTAGTGTTGTGGTTGACTCACTTAGAATGTGAGGAGGTCTTTTTATGTCTGTGCCGCAATAATTGGATGTCACTCAGCTAGTGTCAGGATTGTGAGATATTGAGATTTTGTGGTTTTATCTCATGCATTTGCTTTGGATGTGAACATTTCTCTGATACTTCCAGTAGTTCACCAGCTGTAATCAATAAACAAACAGCAACACAACAGTCGTGAAAACTAACGAGGTCCTCCAAGCATAAACCTCTCAGGTCTGCTGAGTTCATAAGTCACTGACAGCTTGTTTGTAATGAATCACAGGAACGCTCTGGAACAAAAAATTATTTTACTTCTGGATTAAGTCAGTAGAAAAATAAAACAAGTTTCTTATGTTAATGGGTGCAGCAGTGTTAGATATGGTAGTGGTGAATGTTTTTTGTTTTACTTTTTGAGACTTTAAATGACTGGGGGGCTTTTTAAGAATGGCTAAAATAGAAATAGTATAGTGGAAATTTACTGATAAACGTGTAATACTTGTTCTTTTTTAAATACGATCGGGCACTGAGTTTCACACGCATTCTGAACGAGAATATTGTCCTCTACCCATTTCCTGCATTAGCTGTCGATAGAAAATAGATGAGGAAACGTTTGGGTCAGAAAAAGCCACACAGATCTACGTCATACTGTAAATTAACATTCATGGACTCATCTTGGCTCACGACGGGGAAAGTTGTTGGTTTAGCAGCCAGGCAAGAGCAGAGTGCATCTCGGCTAGTAGAAGCTAACTGTTAGCATTAGCATCTCCACAACATGGCAGAACTCCTTCAGACTTGTGTTATTTGTGGAGAAAAAACATCAGTGTTGCAGAGCGAATGGAAGCAGTGGAAGAGTCACGTTGCTGTTAGCCAATCAGAGGAGAGATTACTCTAAATCAGGGGTAGGCAAACCTGGTCCTCGAGTGTCACTATCCTGCATGTTTTAGCTGTTTCCCAGTTCCAACACAGGTGAGTGAGTGAGTGAGTAGGTGAGTGAGTGAGTAAGTAAGTGAGTGAGTGAGTGAGTGAGTGAGTGAGTAGGTGAGTGAGTAAGTAGGTGAGAGTGAGTGAGTGAGTGAGTAGGTGAGTGAGTAAGTAGGTGAGAGAGTGAGTGAATGAGTGAGTGAGTAGGTGAGTGAGTGAGTAAGTAGGTGAGTGAATGAGTGAGTGAGTGAGTAAGTAGGGGAGAGAGTGAGTGAATGAGTGAGTAAGTAGGTGAGAGAGTGAGTGAGTGAGTGAGTGAGTGAGTGAGTAGGTGAGTGGGTGAGTAAGTAGGTGAGTGAATGAGTGAGTGAGTGAGTAAGTAGGGGAGAGAGTGAGTGAATGAGTGAGTAAGTAGGTGAGAGAGTGAGTAGGTGAGTGAGTGAATGAGTGAGTGAGTGAGTAAGTAGGGGAGAGAGTGAGTGAATGAGTGAGTAAGTAGGTGAGAGAGTGAGTGAGTAGGTGAGTGAGTAAGTAGGTGAGAGAGTGAGTGAGTGAGTGAGTAGGTGAGTGAGTAAGTAGGTGAGAGAGTGAGTGAGTAGGTGAGTGAGTGAGTGAGTGAGTAGGTGAGTGAGTAAGTAGGTGAGAGTGAGTGAGTGAGTGAGTGAGTGAGTGAGTAAGTAGGTGAGAGAGTGAGTGAATGAGTGAGTGAGTGAGTGAGTGAGTGAGTAGGTGAGTGAGTAAGTAGGTGAGAGAGTGAGTGAATGAGTGAGTGAGTAAGTGAGTGAGTGAGTAAGTAGGTGAGTGAATGAGTGAGTGAGTGAGTGAGTAAGTAGGGGAGAGAGTAAGTGAATGAGTGAGTAAGTAGGTGAGAGAGTGAGTAGGTGAGTGAGTGAATGAGTGAGTGAGTGAGTAAGTAGGGGAGAGAGTGAGTGAATGAGTGAGTAAGTAGGTGAGAGAGTGAGTGAGTAGGTGAGTGAGTAAGTAGGTGAGAGAGTGAGTGAGTAGGTGAGTGAGTAAGTAGGTGAGAGTGAGTGAGTGAGTGAGTAGGTGAGTGAGTAAGTAGGTGAGAGAGTGAGTGAATGAGTGAGTGAGTAGGTGAGAGAGTGAGTGAGTAGGTGAGTGAGTAAGTAGGTGAGAGTGAGTGAGTGAGTGAGTGAGTGAGTGAGTAGGTGAGAGAGTGAGTGAATGAGTGAGTGAGTAGGTGAGTGAGTGAGTAAGTAGGTGAGTGAATGAGTGAGTGAGTGAGTAAGTAGGGGAGAGAGTGAGTGAATGAGTGATTAAGTAGGTGAGAGAGTGAGTGAGTGAGTGAGTGAGTGAGTAGGTGAGTGGGTGAGTAAGTAGGTGAGTGAATGAGTGAGTGAGTGAGTAAGTAGGGGAGAGAGTGAGTGAATGAGTGAGTAAGTAGGTGAGAGAGTGAGTGAGTGAGTAGGTGAGTGAGTAAGTAGGTGAGAGAGTGAGTGAATGAGTGAGTGAGTGAGTGAGTAAGTAGGTGAGAGAGTGAGTGAGTGAGTGAGTGAGTGAGTGAGTAGGTGAGTGAGTAAGTAGGTGAGAGTGAGTGAGTGAGTGAGTAGGTGAGTGAGTAAGTAGGTGAGAGAGTGAGTGAATGAGTGAGTGAGTAAGTGAGTGAGTGAGTAAGTAGGTGAGTGAATGAGTGAGTGAGTGAGTGAGTAAGTAGGGGAGAGAGTAAGTGAATGAGTGAGTAAGTAGGTGAGAGAGTGAGTAGGTGAGTGAGTGAATGAGTGAGTGAGTGAGTAAGTAGGGGAGAGAGTGAGTGAGTGAGTGAGTGTAAATACATTTTGAAAACAGTAATTCTAATATTTTGACATTTTTACTACCAGACTGTGACCCGTGTTACTACATTTATTTTCCACAGCCTAAGGAGGTTGGTTGCTTGCTGATTTTTTTCTCCACTTGTTAAAAAAGTATAGAATTGTTTTTTTATTAAATAGTTTTATTTTTCTTAGAATAGCACTAAATTAACCCAAAGCTCATGAACCAAATCAGGTCGAAATGTGGGTAACTCGTGATGCTCAGCGGGTGATTTAATGGCTTCCTTGACCTCTTGACTTTCACTTTAGAGCCACTATGAAGCTGACATTTGTAATTTGAGTCAAAAACGTTAAATGAATTCCCATAAAATGAAACACAGATGTTTGTTTCCTCTGGGTGATTGGTTGTTTACACATTTCTATATTAACTTCAACATTTCCAAAAGTATTTTATATACGTAACTTTAAAAAAAACAATTATTCTCCACCACTCCCGACTATTTATAATAAAGATTCAAACCTCGTGAGCATTGAATGCACCACTGTAGAAAATCCATATAAAACCTGGAAAGTGGAGGTTGAATCCATAAGGAATGCGCCCCCTAGTGGATGTCTGTAGTTTCATTGTAAGTTCTTGTACTCGTAGTCTTCTGCTTGTCCAGGTCCTTGTAGTGGGGGACAGGACGGCCCAGGCTGTCCTCTCCTAAGTCAAGTCTCTACTCAGAGCACCTCGCTGTATCTCAAAGCCACTCGTTTCTTGTATTCATGACCTTGGTTTTTATGGTCACCAACCAAAGCTCATGACCAAAGGTGAGGATTGGATTGAACATCACCCAGTCAATTGAGAGCTTTGTGTTCTAGCTTCCTCTTCATGTCAACAGACCAGTTCCGTGTCTACTGCATATGCTGCTTTGATCCACCGGTGAATCACCCGCTTCCTTCTTACCTCACAACAAATCCCAAAGATATTCAAACAGCTTAACTGTAGGTTGGACAATCCACCCTTTCCTCATCCAAGCTGCTTCACACTCAGTTGTGAATCTCCCCAGCAAGAGCTAAAGGTCATGGTTCGGTCAAGAAAAGGCCCGGTTCACACGGCAGGATACTCATGCTGATTTTGGACCCACTCCTCCCCTTCTGGCAATCTTAAGGCGGTGTACGATTGCTGTGATGGCTCTAAAGATAATCCTATCAGATAATCCTACAGTGGGTGAGTGCTCTAGTCATCTTGGACTGCAGGAATGTCTACCAGAGCTGTTGCTCGTGAAAGGATTGTTCATTTCTCTACCATAAGTCATCTCTAAAGGCGTTTCATGGAATTTGGCAGTACATCCAACCACCAGCTGAAGACCTCCACATCAGGCATGTTCACCTCCATGATCGTCTGAGACCAGTCACCCGGGCAACTGCAGCAACAATCGGTTTGCATAACCAAAGGATTTCTGCACAAACAGTCAGAAACCATCTCAGAGAAGCTCATCTGCATGCTCGTCGTTGACTTGAGTTGGCAAAATGCTTACATCTGATGGTGTCTGGCACTTTGGAGAGCCTTCGGTTCACAGATGAATCCCGGTTTTCACTTTTCAGGGCAGACAGAGTGTGTGGCGTCTTGTGGGGTTGAGCGGTTTGCTGACGTCAGCGTTGTGGCCCATGGTGGCGGTGGGGTTATGGTATGGGCAGGCATTGTTGTGCCCTTCATCCACGACCATCGTCTAATGTTGCAGCTGTACACAACTCCTGGAAGCTGAAAACATCCCAGTTCTTGCATGGCCACCATACTCTCTGGACATGACACTGAGCATGTATGGATGCTCTGCATCGCCATGTATGACCTTTTATTGTGGGCAGTCTAAGGCACACCTGTGAAATATCCACGCTGTCTAATCGGCGCCTTGATACCATACCATACCATACCATACCACTTTATTTGTAGAGCGCTTTCAACACGGCATTACAGCCGACCAAAGCGCTGCACATAAAAACAGGTAAAAAACACAAGCTAAAATAGTCATATATATCATAAGAAAAATCAAAAAAGTTAAAAGAGTTAAAAGAACAACAAACTAAAACCAATAGAATGATTAAAAACCAAAGTATAAAAAACACAAATTTAAAATCAACAAGGTCGAAGAACTTAAGGATGAGTTAATGCTTTGTGGTTTGGGAGTTGAAGGCCAGGGAGAAGTAGTGGGTTTTCAGGCGTGATTTAAAAACGGCGATAGAGGGCGCTTGCCTAACCTGAAGAGGTAATGAGTTCCAGAGTTTTGGAGCACAGACAGAAAAAGCCCTTTCCCCACGGGTCTTCAAACGTGCCTTAGGGACGATTAGAAGGAGCTGATCTTCAGACCTAAGAGCACGAGGAGGGTGGTAGAAATGGAGGAGTTCGCTCAGATAGGGAGGGGCCTGACTGTTCAACGATTTGAATGCAAGAAGCAGAATTTTGAAATTGATCCTGAACTGAACGGGCAACCAGTGAAGTGATTTAAGGATGGGTGTAATGTGCTGTCTTCTGTCAGCTCCAGTCAGGAACCTTGCTGCTGAATTCTGAACGAGCTGAAGTCTGGACAGAGCAGCTTTACTGATGCCGTACAAGCAGGAGTTGGAATAATCTAGCCGGGAAGTGATGAAGGCGTGAATCACAGACTGCAGAAGACGGGCACTCAGGATGGGCTTCAACTTAGAAATTTGCCTGAGGTGGTAAAAGCAGGACCTGACTGTGCTATTGACCTGAGCTTCCATCTTCAGAACCGGGTCCATTTTTATTCCAAGGTTGGAAACAGTAGAAGTGACATTAGGAGACAGATAGTGGAGGTCGGGTTGCTGGGTTGTACTAAATGTAAATGTATTAAATGTACTTTAATAATACCTTTCACTGGCATCAGCTTTTCAGCTGAATGAACTGATTTCTGTAGATTTTTAACAATATTACACTTTGTTCACAGATGCCCAAATGACATTAAGTAACAGCACACATTGGGCAGTAAAAGTCTGGAATTTCTCTGGACTTGTGCAGTCATCAAGGCCACGCTATTGAAGCTGCAAAGCTTGTTAAAATACAATAAACTGTTCTCTTAGTCTACAATTTTTAAAATAAGCTGTGGAGTCGTGGAGTTCGTCCTCCTCCTGAGGCACTGTGGTAAGTAAAGTAATAGCTCAGAGCTTTAGAATATGTTTATGGGTTAGGCCAAGCCAAAAAGAAGCTTTGTAAAAACTCTACTTTGCTCATGGTTTTAGATCACATTGTTATTTACATGAAATGCAAAAACAGAATTTTGCATGAAGTGCTGTGAAAGTCTTGAGATTTGTAACTTTAACTAGCCATTAGCTTATCAATCCAGTCAGAATTATAATAATTTCACATAACAGGTTAGATCTGAAGCTGCCCTCTAAGGCTGATGATTAGTATTGTCTGAAGTCATGTCTGTTTGAGTCCACCTACCTGATATGTGGAGACGGGAGATGCAGCTATGAAGGGAGTGATGGATGTCATCCGATTGGTGGAGATGCTATATGGCGACGAGTAAAACCTGTTGAGCAATAATAATGAAAGAAAACAGACATTTTGAAGATGAGAATCACCAGACAAACTCTGAGAAGTGGAGCAACACTAAGTTCAAACTGACTAGAATAAGTTGTCAGTCAAACAGCTTCTGAGCTCACAAAGTTCTAGTCCTATATGTGTAGCCACATGCAAAGATGAAACCGAGATGCTCGTTTTCCAATGACCCGGGGCACTTTAAGCCAACGCTGACAAAACGAATCAGACATCATCAAAGCTGTCATGGAAACAATAAATATTGCAGCTTTGCTCTGCGTCAAACCATCAAAGACATCTTGGAATGAAAGGTGACACTGCATTTGAGTTCACATCAATTTACAGAGGAGTCTGCTCCACTCCTATGCATAGTAATGAATTATTACCCTAATGTGTGAGTGGGTGAAAGATTTCAGCATTGCCCTTTATGTTTCCACCTCCACAAAGAGAGAAGGCTGCATTTGCAACATAGGCATTTTCCACTGTTTATATCACGACCTGTACCTCTATTTGCCCTCCCGAGTTTGCTCCATTTCTTTCTTTTTTTTTAATTTCACCCCACAACCCTACAGCTGTACAATGCTGTGGCTTGCAGTGCTTTATTTATCATTGTGTACCTAGAGAGGACATGTTTCATCCGCCAGGCCATGTTGCTGTGCCCGATCGATCCCAAAGTGTCTGTTGACTGAATAATGGAGCCAAGGGAGGGGAGGCAAAGCGAGAAGTCCTCCTCTATCTATCCCTAACAGCCAAGATTGCATAAAAGCTACTCATTCTAAATCTAGTTTCTTACAACATTGTAGGATTTGCTTTGCTCCATTTGTTTTCTAAATATTCTGCCCCGTTTCTGTGACTCNTCAAAGGCTGCTGATAGATCCAGAAGTACCAGAACCACATGGAACCCTGAATCCAAAGCCAGAAAGATGTCATTAAACACACGAACATGAGCAGTTTCAGTGCTGTGCTGTTGTCTAAACCCAGACTGAAAAATGTCCATTACTTGATGGTCATTTAGATGTAGTAGTAACTGTTCATGAACGACTTTCTCGAGTACCTTAGATAAAAATGGTAATTTGGAAATTGGTCGGAGATTAGAGAAATTAGTGGAATCAAGACCAGGTTTTTTCAAGATTGGCTGCACAACAGCGTGTTTGAAGACACGAGGAACTTCAGCCAAGGTCAAGCTCCCATTAATAATGTCCAGCACATTTTGGCCAATCAACGGAAACACATCTTTCAGCAGACGAGGAGGAAGCACATCATCTGGAGAGCCCGAGGGTTTCATAGTAGAGATAGTTTTTTCCAGACAGGACAGCGAGATGGGTTGAAAACTGTTGAATAGCCCAAGGGTGGGAATGACAGGAACAGGAACATGGGAAGGAGGAGGAATTTGAGCTCTGATTTTACCAACCTTATCTACGAAAAACTGAAGGATTTGGTTACACAAGCCAGTAGACACAGAGGAAAATAGCGTTCTAGCAGGACAAAGCATTGCATTCATGGTTTTATACAAAACACTTTGATTGTTAGAATTAGCAGAAACAATGATGTGCCGCACCTGTGAGGTGTGATGGATTATCCCAACAAAGGAGGAGTGCTCACCAACACAGATTTAGACAGGTTTGTGAACAATATTTGGGAGTAATGGGTCTTTTGTGTATGTAGAAAATGTTTCAGATCTTTGAGTTCAGCTCATGAAAAATGGAAGCAAAACCAAAAGTGTTGCATTTATATTTTTGTTCAGTGCAGCTCCTGTGGCTGTGCAGAAAATTTTTGATTTTTCACCTAAGCTGTGCAGGTTCTACTCTAGAGCGTAGTACATGTGAAAAACATGTGGCGTCTCAAATAAAGCGCACCACAGTGTGACCCATTTACTTTCTTCCACCCACGTTCTTCTATTCTTTCCGGATCTCCTTCAGACCACATCCTGAGGTCTGCCTGAGCTTAAAAGATGTTCTGATTTGATAAACGGTGTCAGATTTTAAAAGTTTATCCTCTTAGATTAACCGGAACAAAAAAAAAACAGATATTTCTAAAATGTGACCCTTTTAGTTTCTACTTTTAACAACCAGTTAGATGTTTAGATCCCGAAACCTCATGAATTAAACATAACATGCAAACTAGTGTATATTCATAAAAACGGCGTATCTCAGACCCACTAAAGAGATTGCACTGATTCCTGCTTCATCCGCTCCTAATCCCATTAAAAATAAATTGGAGCGTATGGAAACCCACTTCACCAGATGAACCTCGGAGCCGTTTTTGGGGTCAAACACTGAAGATGCTCCATATTTCATGCAGCAGCTTGCCTTTATTCCAAGATTCATGACGGCTCTTGAACGTGTCAGCTTCCTGCTCATCCCATCTGTTAAGTGTAGACGTGCCCTGTGAGCATAAAAACGTTTCCTTACGGAGGGATTTTAGTCTCTCTTTAACTGATTTATTGATTTTTACCAGCAGAGTGCTGCATTACGTGGAGAGAAGCCGTCGTTGACTCGACCTGCTGAGATAGAGGCACAGGAAGATTTGCTCTTTAATCCAAAGGGATTTGAATGGAGGCAACTGGACTTGTTTGGATTCTTGAAGACGTTTCGCTTCTCATCTGAGGAGCTTTGTCAATTCTGACTGGAATATGGGAGGGTCAAGTTTATAAACTGTAGCTGTTTATTGTTGCTTAATGAGCAGAAACTACCTATGAATACCCTACCCCCCGATGAGTGGTTAGCCTCTATTTTGCGGGAGTCGTATTGATTAGATGCAGGAGGGTGTGACTTCGAGTGAAACTGTTTGGAAAAAGAGTCAAAGCTGCATTATAGGTGCTGGGAAGGTGAAACCTGAGTCCTCCTCCCCTATTTAATGAAGGTTTTTCCAGTTTGACATAGATAGCTTCCTCTCTCAAACCATCTATCTTCTCTGTCCATCTGCTCTGTTTAACTCAACACGGACTAGAAATGGGTTTAGAGTCTGAGTAAAATGCTTTAATCTTGAGAAAAACACAAGTCATCACTGTGAAGGTAGTTTTTTGTTGAAGAAAAATGTCTGCCCACCGTCGACTTTTCCTCTCATTGCTCGGCTTTCCCTCTCTAATTTTGCTGCACAACCACAAAGCAACGCTCCTCGGGTCCTGACTCCCAGCAGCAGTGGCATCTCATTTAAAGTCAGCAGCCCGGCTCTGCATCCATTAGTTACAGCAGAGGGAGGGCAGACGAGCCGAGGGAGGGAGGGAGAATGACGGCTATTTAAGGGCTGGAGTTTAAAGCAATGGGTGTCTGACCTAAACACCCCTCGGGCTTTAAAAGACATTTCCTCCCACACACACTCCCCGTCTCTCTCCTTTTTGACTCACTCTCCTCTCTCTGTCAGACAGAGCCGAGCCTGAGCTGTGAGGGGAGGAAGATAAGGCAGAGGGAAGACTGACAGAGCTGCCACCTTGCTCGCAGCGCCAGCAGAGGAGAGCGGAGCATCCTTTTCTTGGCTCGGATGAATTTGTGAGGAATTGGAGGAGCACCACGTGTTACCTGCAGAGGAATAACTGAATACATTTATAGAGGTGAGAACATGCATTTATGCACGAGACAGACAGTTTTCTACTGATTTGATGCATTAGACGTCAGATTTTATGCTGTTTTCAGTTATTGTTAGAAGTGCAGCTTTTTTCCTTTAGACAAGGCAGGTAGTTCAGGGATCGGAGGTGATGACCCTTCTGCAGACCTGATCATGTGATCAGCTCAAAGCTGTGCCAGAAGGGATGCTCACAGGTCTGGTCAGGTTTTATATTAATACTGAAACTATAAATATAAAATCTGCCGTTTTATTCTTGGTGATTCACCACATCACCTTAGGCAGAGCAGTTCAGTTCTCATTGAGCACCACTTTTTTCCCCTGTGGAGAACAGAGAGGCTGGTGGGGCTGCTTTTGCCCGTAATCAGATAGAAATAAGTCATCCGTTCAGCCAGTTAGTTGCCCTAATTGAAGTCTGAGTCTGGCTGCTGCAGCTTTGTGTCGAGGTTCAGCCTTTATGTGGAAAGTTTGAGTCACCGGCTTGTCTCCACGTTCAGCAAAATGTTTCAGATGAAGGAGATTGTACTCGTTCCCTTGATGTATTGTTCTACACCCCCTCCCTCTACTGATTCTTAAACTTCTGTCCATAATGTGCATGATGCCAGCCGCTGAGGCCTGGATGATTTACAGCCTGTGTGCAGCAGCAGTATGTGTTGGGATCCTGGGATGTGTGAGATGTGTCTGAGTGAGCACGCGTTTGCCAGATGGACAGCTGGTTTTCTGCTCCCCTAGAGCTCGTCCTACATCGTTTTCTTCTGCATGACCTGGACTCAAACAGCAGAACTCAACATCACACCACTCGTTATCTTCTGCTGTAGGATTTTTAGATATTTGGTAAGTGGCAGTTTGTCAAGAGAGGAGCCGGCTGGAGGGATGGAGGAGAGTGTGGGCGTCGGACTCACCCTAAAGTTTTAGTTTCTTTTGTTGGGGCATGTTTAACTTTGCTGAATACTTAATTAGATCTTTGTGCATGAGGCTGTCTTTGCACTGGAAGACTTTGTTGTGATGTAAAAAAAATCTGCCCAAACCTTGTGGGTCTAGGACTTATTATGCAAAACTCACTTTTTGCATCCTTTGGTGCTGCCATGTGGGTCTCTGCTGCCTTTGCAAACACTCCAACTGTGAAAAAACATCCATCCATTCATTTTCTGTCAGTGTTTGGTTTTGGGAATTATGTGCCTAAAACAAGCTGTTTCAAAAAGTCTCCATTTGTGATGTCACAAATGGGGAAATTTGCATAGCAGGAGAGCAACTGCTGCTGGAGGAGCAGTGGCTCTACTACAAGTCCCACCCGGATATCGAGGTTTCTCAGCTTATAGCAGCCAATCAGGGCATGGGTGGGCGTGGCCAATGCACGCTTGTTTTCTTAAAGTGACAGTTCCCTGAAACGGCTCATTCTGGAAGGTTCTGACAATGTCTAGAATTGCTTTATGTGAGAGGGATTTGATGCAAAGATCTTCATAAACATGGTTTATATTGACCACAGAACTATTATAACAAAAAAAAAGTCATAATACGTCTCCTTTCAAATATGGTGGACATCCCATCACATGTGCCGGAGCAGGCATGTACAATGTGTGGCCCAGGGGCCATTTACGGCCCTTGGAGTGATTTTGTGCGACCCTCACATTTCTAGAAAGGTTAGTTTGGTCTCTTGTTGATGTAGATTGACAGTTTCTAACTTTTGTTCATATTTTGACTAATATTCCTATTTGGATCCATTATGAAAAGCACAAATAAAAAAAGTACTGTAAAGCAATTTTTGTATTTTAAAAAAAAATCACATTTTTGTGTCCCACAAGGATATTAACTAGATGATTTTGGCCACAGTTTTGACAAGTTTGGACCCCCCTGTGATAGAGTATAACAGTTTAATGATGGTTTTGAGCATGCACACATCATCCCTAACAAGATCACCCCAGTTTATTGTGTTACAACCTCATATTGTAATGTTGAACTGGTGTGGACTAATCCTCTCACATGTACCTGATGCAGTCTGAGGGTTGTGCCAGGATGGGTCATGGAGCGTTGTGGATAACGTGATTGGAGTGTTGTGATGTATAACCCAGGTGTATGGATCACAGTGAAGGTGCAGAAGAGCATCTCAGGGATGCAGGAAATATGAGGAAACATTTCTGTGGGGGATGTTAAGAGTTTAGCAGCAGCATCCTGATTTCCTTCCAGGAAACGGAGATGTCATAGGTGACGGAGAGACTGATGAGATCTTAATCAAGTGTGAAGAGGGCCTTTACCGTTCTAATCCAGTGATTAACGTCAAGGGTTCTGGTGATGAGAAACACTGTGACTGCATATTTTATAATTGTTCACAAACATAGACCTGGATTGATAGATTTATTCCATTAAACAAGAAATTCATTCTTTCAACATTAATAAATCTAGATAAGTGGTTCTCCAAACTTGGATTTACAAAATAAAAGCTTGAGACTTGTGACCCAAACTTTTGGTAATTGAAGTACATAAATATTATTACTAGGCCATTTAACAAAGAGCCTTGTCAACTATTTTATTACCTTTATCTTTATCTGTTAATAACAGTTATGATTAAATAAGTCAGGTAATTATTTTTAAGTTATTTGACTCCTACACATCTTATCAAGACCCCCACTTCTCACAACCAGTAATCTTTATTCATCTATTGGTTAAAATAAATCATTTTTTCGCTTTATGGAGATTTGAGGAGATTTCAACTATAGTATTTTTTCTTGAACTGAAATTATTGGTTGGGCAAAGTCACAGTTTGCTGATTTTTACTTGTTATGTTCGTAATACAGTTCACAAGATTCACATGCAGGCTAAACGTGAAAATAGTCTTTTTATTATGCTAGCTGCTGATAGAAACGCTCGCATTAGAAAATCCAGTCAGATCTACGTCACACTGAAAATTAGCATTCATGGACTCACCTATGGTGGCTCATGACGAGGAAGGCTGTTGTTGGTTTAGCGTCCAGGAGAAAACGCCTTGGCTAGTAGAAGCTAACGTTAGCATTAGCAACTCCACCACACGGCAGAACTCCTCCAGGCTTGTGTTATTTGTGGAGATAAAACATCAACGTTGCAGAGCAAACAGAGTCAGTGGTAGAGTCGTGTTGCTGTTAGCCAATCAGAGGCAAGATATCCAAATATCAGGAAATAAGACTCTAAATCCTGCCATGTTCTGCTTCCCACTCCCCTGGCTAACTTCTACTTCCTGAAACAGGAGCGCCAGAGCTTTTTTCCTACAGAGACTGACTCACAAGGCATTCATTTATACTAGAGATCATTGCAAATGTGTTGAAAAATGAGTGAACTTGGTCTTGTTCACTGGGAAACCACTTGTTCTTTCTGAAATATGATGATGTCACTCTGAGCTGCATATGCATGCTCAACTTGAAATTATTCCTCAATCTTCATCGCCTGCATTAGCCGCATAAAGGAAATAGACAAATGTTAGAATTCGTGGCCCCGCCCCCCTTGGCTGTGGGAAGGAGAGAGCATCTTGGCTAGTAGAAGCTAACCATTAGCATTAGCTCATGTTTGTGTAATTTGTGGAAATATAACATCAAAATTTCCTTTTTTTACCCAAGAAAATATGTTTTAGAGTATTCTGAGTGTTGTTAACGAAGGCAGCGGAAGAGTTGTGTTGCTGTTAGCCAATCAGAGGTGAGACATTTGCATATCATGAATATTAATGAGTAAGAGTCATAATCTTATTGTTTTCTGCCCCCCACTCCTCCGACAAGCGCCAGAGCTTTTTTTCCACAAGACAACCATTCACACTAGAGACCACAGCAGACTCATGGAGTGTTTAAAACAAAACACTTCCTTCCAGAGTCTCCTGCCCGGGCTAACCTGAGGAGACGGTAAACTTTACGACACACTGGAGGATTTCTGCCGTGCAGTGAAGGGAGAATTTGTTATCTGTTAATGAGGATTGCTACCATTGTATCAGCTAGAGTAACTGCTCCTGTTAACTCGTGTGAGATGATTCCCAGCTGTGCCAGATGTTTTCAGACCTAAAGACTCTGCATGTCAGAAACGATCAAACAAAAAGGTTCTCAGGGAAAAAAGAAACGAGCAGATGAGCTCATTCGGTATCGAGTGGATCCACGCGGCTGGGTTACCTAGAACGGGCTGACCTTTGACCTCTGGATGGAGGTAGTTTTATTCTTAAATGAGTCGATAACTCAGATTTGAGCAGATTTTGCAAGCAGTAGCACTTTTTATTTTAAACCAAAGGTCCAGCCTCAGCAGTATCTGGAAACAGGACAAGTACCTTTTTTTTTCTTTGACTTTGCAAAACAGATGTCGTCAGTCCTGGGCCAACATTCCCAATTCCTTTTTTTTTCCACGTGGGAAAGTTCCCTTCTCGCTGCCAGTGTGGAGAGGAGTACTGCAGCTTCAGCGGATGGATTATAGTTTATGAACCAACTTGTATTCATTTCACTTTTCTCTGTAAATTGTCCTCTCGTGTCCTGCTGTCAAATGAGACGTCCCGGGTTCACCCCGGTCCTGCTCTGATTGTTGGCTTTGACCCGTAAGATCGTCTGTTTGTTGGTTCTGCACTAAAGCATCAAATCAGATTCATGTAGCCATCTCCTGCACGGCTCTGAGTAGTGCTGCCTTGTACAACTATTAAACCCCATGAAGATTCCTTATTCCTTTTGCTAAATGTAAAATGTGCCTCCAGGTTGACGAGAAATGCAGATGCACAGATTTAAATGTAAGAGAAATTGTTGCTAAAGTAGAGACTTAACTTTTTATTAATGGTCAGAAGTTGGAAGGCAACAGCTGGAAAGCTGACCATCAGTAGACGGAGCACAGTTTATGGTTTCACTGCTTCTTCCAGGCAGAGAGCCAGTTTAAATATAGACAGCCGGTGTCTCAGATCGTGCATTCACTGAGTCCTTTATCAGCTGTTTGTCATGATGTCTAGTCATAACACGGCTCCCTGTGAGGCTGCGCTCTTCCTGACATCAGCCGGGCCGCGCTTAAGTGATGTGGTGAGGAGCTGGTTTACTGCAAACGCTTTAGCCAACAGATAATCACCACCGTGTTCATTTTGCTGTCAGCATCCTGGTAAACTCCTGTTGATTGTTTCATTTTATTGCAACGTTTGAAGTCTCACTTAAAAGGATATTTTAGTCCCTGTAACTTGTAAAAATCTGCACTGATTGTAACGGAGCAAGAAGAAGCAAATAAATTAATAAATAAAAATAAAACCTAAAAATGTGGGAATTTTTCTACAAAAATATATGGTAACACTGCAATAAGGGTCCCTTTATTAACGTTACTTAGTGCATTATTAAGCATTAATAAACCAAGGGTCTCCTTATTAATGTTTGCAATATTATTAACTAATAAGTGTCCTTAAGGTTAGGACAATGGGCCGGGGGGGGGGGGGGGGGGGGGGGGGGGGGGGGGGGGGGGGGGGGGGTCTGCTTAGTAATGCTTTACTTAATATTAACATTAATATTAAGCAGTTGTTAATACTTTATTTAATAGTTTATTAACCCTCAGACTTCATTTGGGACATTTTTGTCCATTTGGGTATTTTTCCCCTATTCATCTGGACGCCATTTTAACGGTGTTTGTGCATATGATACCATTTTTTGTCGCAAAACCTCTCTTTTGACAAATTTTTAAATTTCATTTGGAATTTTGAAAATAAATAAAGGGAACACTATGAAAAAAACACTACACACTTGATACTTTAGTGTTATTTTTACTGTTCACCACCAAAATCAGTCATTTTTCATTAGGGCCCCTGTGAGAAAACGTGAAATTTTCTTTAGATCTTCTGCTGCTGCCCTTAATGGAAAAATGACTGATTTTGGTGGTGAACAGTAAAAATGACAAACATGACTACTTTTATCAAAAATGAAACCCTAATAGCACAGAATGCATCATTATTTTTGCAGAGAGGTTACAGGATGAAAAACTGTGGTTTGCATTGAAGTCATTGGGACGTTTTTGTCATGAAGAGGCACAAGAGGGTTTAAATCTACACAAAAATCAATAAAGCATAAAATGTGATATTTTAATCCATTCTTGACATGTCCAAGGGTGATTGAAAATATATATATATTCACTCACCCAAAATATGTTTTATGCCTTGTAATAAATGCCTCATGCACAAAAAAGTTTTTTTTTTTTTTTTTTTTTAGAAAATAACTCATTTATAGTGTTTTTTTTTTCATAAATTACAGCAATGACTTATAGTAATAAAACTGGCATTTCAAGGGTTAAAATTCTCAAAATGATTGAAGTTTGTATATGTTTGAGCAGGGTTGAAGTTGTTTAACAGATCTATGAAAAAAAAGCAAAAAAATAATAATAATGTATACATTTTTAAAGCCACTTTTATGAGCGGACGTTTTTGTCCTCTAAAGACTCAAGTGTGTAGTACATTAAAGTGAAGCCTGAGGGTTAATGCTTAATAATGCACTAAGTAACGTTAATAAAGAGACCCTTATTGATAAGTGTTACCAAAGATACATATTCATAGCACACATTATTACTGAATTGATTACATTATATATAACCAGCTCCGGTGGCCTAGTGGTAGAGTGTCCGCCCTGGGACTGGGAGATCAGGGTTCGATTCCCGGTCGGGTCATACCAAAGACTTTGAAAAATGAGACCCAATGCCTCCTCGCTTGACACTCAGCACTAAGGGGTTGGATTGGGGGGTTAAACCACCAAATAGTTCCCGAGCGTGGCCACAGCTGCAGCTCACCGCTCCCCACCACGGGGATGGGTCACATGCAGAGATGTAATTTCACCAGTGTGTGATGATGACTTGGGACTTTATCTTTATATTATAAAAAAGATTGTTTTTTTGTTCTTTAGAGTGGAAATTCAAGGGTTTGAACATCATTTATAGATTTTTGTATTCTGTAATTTTCTTTTAGCCTCATTTCTGTCAAACGAACAAAAATCTTTGCTGTCTCAAAAAGTCCCTCCTGCTGTTTTAGCCTCAGCGAGTCGTACATGGACGTCATCCAGACCCGAGCAGCGAGGGACCTGCTGAGGAGTTTACCTCTAAGAACACAAAAGGTCTGTGTTGTAAAGAGATCAAATCCATAGATTTTAGATTTACAACTCCAGTCGTAACCTTCCTTTATCTCAGCCCACTCACCAGATGTCCAATACCTCATAAAACTCAAGCTTAGTTTAATATCTGCTCTTTACAAAAGGTGAGCTGCAGGTGAGCAGAAA
This sequence comes from Aphyosemion australe, assembly GCA_006937985.1. Taxonomy (NCBI): domain Eukaryota; kingdom Metazoa; phylum Chordata; class Actinopteri; order Cyprinodontiformes; family Nothobranchiidae; genus Aphyosemion; species Aphyosemion australe. Next base: position 2,828,377 of record SSNS01000017.1, read on the forward strand.
CGCAGCCAAGAGGGTGTGATGACAGAGAGGTCACGTCTAAGGTCAGTGAGACAATGAGAAGAGTCCTCGTTCATACCTGCTGAACGTTCCCAAATCACCGTGAGCTCAGATTAAAGGACACGAGGTGAAGTCAACGACTTCTTAGCCTGAAAAAGACATTTGTCTCCTGCTTTACTGGTTTTCCACAGGAATATGTCTTTGGCATTCCTCACAGGAAAAATCATCAAGATTTGTTTAGACTCTTCATACTTTGGAAGAAATCTATTTGTCACATTTGATACTCAAGCTCCCTTCAAAGCTGCACTTTAATGTTGAGGAAATGTGAGCTTTAATTAGTCTGACTGAGCAGAAAGAAACCTGCCAGGAAAGATCCTGAGGATGGGTTTAGGAAAGCTGGGAGAAAAGATGCAGGTTCATTTATGATCGTTTTAGGTCTGGGGTCATATTTACAAATATTTATTACCAGAAACTGAAAGATGAGCTATAATGTTTTTGCTTGTGTTCGCATACGTTTGTTTGCAAAATGTCTCATTAACCAATGGATGGATTTTAATGAACCTTTCTGAGATCATTTAAAAAATACAACTTTGTTCTCAAAATTCAAGATGGCTGCAGTCACCTGACCTAAGGCCTGAGTCACACGGCAAAATAACAATCTTAAAGACACGCTAATTAACCAACTCAGTGGCCTGGTGGTATAAGTGTCCGCCCTGAGACTGGGAGATCATGGGTTCAAATCCATGGTTGGGTCATACCAAAGTCAAATGCGGAGAACAAATTTCACCAGTGTGACGACCAATGAGACTTTAATGTTAATCTTTAATTAATGGCTCTAAAGATAATCTTACCAGATAATCCTGCCATGTGTGGTGTGTGAAGAGCGCTCTGATCTGGTAAGAAGCACTTCAGGGCCGCTCCGATCATAAATCTGGGATATTCAACATGTTGGATTGTCTTGGCCCAACATCAAGGACAAACTAGCATGCTGCCTGTTAAATATGGCATGTAGCCAATCAGAAAGCGAGGTGTCAGAATCACGCAGGAAGAAGAGGGGAATTCATATCCTCGTCGTGTTTGATTGAGAGGCTCTATGAGATTTTCCATCTGATCTGGGAATGTTAGAGTGTGAACTTTGTGTGGTGTGTGTTATCTTTGCTGTGTTGCCACACACCACACACAGTAGGACCATATCTGTGATTTTTATCACCACAAGTGGAGTTTTGAAAATTATCTGACACTTTTAAAATCTTGCCGTGTGAACCAGGCCAACACCAAACATAACTGTTAGTTTTAAATCAACACTAAGCTAACGCTTGGGCCCAAAACACACTCCAAATCAAAACTGATCTTTGGCAACAACAGCTGGAGTCACCATCCAACGACCAACTGGAAGCTTTTTGATCCAACTTTCACAAAGTTAACTGATTTACTTCAAGAATCGGTCCCATTCCGGATGGCTGCTGCAGCTAATCCAGCTAACACAAACTCCTATAACTCAATCTTTTTTATGGCTATTGAGCTAAACTCTGATATGAAAGAAACCAACACTAATTCACACACGTATACTGAGTACAGGAGGATGAAACAGAAATCATTTAATTGATTCTCAACTTAAGGCACCAAAGGTGACGCTCAAAATTATTAATTTCAAAGAATCTTGGATCTTTAATTCAGCTCTGATATTTGTACATGATTCTAAATATCCTCACAATTTACCTTTTCAACTGAAAGCTTTGAGTTTTGTCATTTTTGTGAAGCTAGAATAAGTTTCTTTATTTCCTGGGGCGAGGGTATGGAAAGGACTAGAGTTTGGGATTTACGTGCAAAGGTCTTGAATTCTGTATCTCTCTGGTGTAAAATGTCTTCATAAATTCATTGGGGGGGTAACGGAAAAAGGGAAGTGAAGTCATCGTTACATAGAGATGCATCAAACACTGAGATGAGCCTTTTGAATGTCATAACGTTTTTTTTCTGGTCAGTTCAAAGCTCTTAACAGTTTCCAGAAGCTCTTTGGAGAACAAACCCAGGTGCACCACATGTCTGCAGGTACTGGTTCCATTCTGGAGGACATTTTCACTGGTTTGCACGTGCAGCAGCCTAACAGTCAGAGAAAAAGATGACTAAACTCTCGTGCTGGGCCAACAGGGAGCTAATTTCTAAAAGAAAAGTTTGCCTCCAGCAGCAGATTAGCATGTAAATCCAGCTGAGTGACGTTCGCAGGCTGCTTTAAATCAGTTGTTTATCATTGTGTACTTAAGAAAAACACAATGAAGGTCCAGAAACATCATCTGTAAAATGTTTCAGTTATTAGGAACATCATGGTAACCCGAAACAGAGAAGGAAGCGGTTTCCAGGATCGAAGCAGAGATCAGCACTCACCATAGGCCTTCTGTCAGATTTCAGTCTTGTTTCATCACAAACTGATCTGAGGACAGTTTCCCACATGAAGAATCTTGTTGTTTGACTCCCACAGTTTAGGGTGTTGTTAGCATCCAGGTGGCAAAGTCATCCCAGACGTTTGTGGGGGAGGAAAAGAACAGCAGTGCAGGGGATGAAATGTGATTTTCCACACCGCTACAGGTTCTCGAGAATCAAAACGTCTGAGTTGGTTGTTTTTAAATAATTTTGCACAAAGGCAGTGAAAGAAGCTGCAGTGCCAACACAGCTGTGGACCGTTTAGGATTAAGGCTGTTTGGGGGGGTTGCACTACATCTGCAGGAAAGCATGAACTGTAAGAAAAATTGAGTCTGTATTCTGACATTGTTAAGCCGGGCGTACACTGTGCGACTTTTTCACTCGTAGCGTTCAGCTTCAGCTCAAACTGTACGACTTCCTCGCAGAGCAAATCTCACGAGTCATGTGCTCACACTGTACGACCCAGTTCTCGGATGCGACCTGACTGCTCACACTGTACGTCTGGCATGAACTCGTCGCAGCTAAAAAAAGTATATATGACGCAACACGTTGGTCTGAGTACGGGAGGACGAGGACGGCATTTGGAATAGAAGCGTACTCTGTTGCTTCATGGCAAGTGCTGCTTGTTGCTACGGTTAAAAAAATCAATCTGACATAAAAATAAAAGTCTGGTTTGTTCCTTAAATAACAAAATAACAACGAAAACATATTAGTTGTATTATATTTGATCCACTTTTGATCAAAATCGATAAATTTCCAGCATTTTCCGCTGTTAAATGAAGAAAAAAAGTTTATTTTTCATCAAAACAAAACAACGCTGCTTTTATTTTGATAGTGGGTTAGCTTTTTGGTTTGTTTTCGCTTCCACTTCCTTCATTTACGCTGCTGCTTCTGTGTTTGCGCATGCGCCGTGTGCGGTTCTGATACTTTTTGGGTCACAGACGCTCGCAGCGCCGTTTCAACAGTGCGGCACCCTCACGAGGGACGAGCAAAATATCAAACACGCCAAAAATCCGTGCGACCTTACGATTGTTGATCGGTAGCTGGTCATGTGGTGTTAATCGCGTCTCGTAACCCCCGTATACTACACGACGCTCAGCGCAAAACTTGCCCCGATCTCGTACATTCTCGCAGGAGGTGAAAATCGGCTCAAAAAAGTGAAAAAGTCGCACAGTGTACGCCCGCCTACACTCCCAGGAATCTGAAGGATGTCGCACTTTCCACCCGGGAGCCACTGATGCAGAGGGACCTGTGCTCAGGTCGTGATCTTTGAAGGTCGATGATCATCTCCTCCTAAACTGAGCACCAGATTGTTGTTCTTGCACCAGCTCATGACATGATCAACCGCCCTCCTTTACAGTGATTCGCCATTGCCTTGGATGATTCCCACTACTGTGGTGTCATCTGCAAACGTGATGACCCCAACGGTCATGGGTCAGCCATAAAAACAGCAGGGAACCGAGTACACAACCCTTAAAGCTTCCTAGTGGCTCTTTGTTAGAACACAAGTTCACATTTCTTTAGCCATTTAATAAAAATGTTAAATATAATTTATGGTGTCTAGATTTTTTGACACTTTTTAAAATATTTACAGATTACTGAACTCTAATGGTCGGTGCAGTGAGCAGAAATTTTTTCTATCATAAGCCAAATGCTGAATTAATCTAAAATTACATTCGCCTGATCTGACCTCTTTTGTTGGTGCTTTCAGGTCCTTCATCCTAACCAAGATTGGCTGTTAGGCAGCAACCCAGACAGATATTTATCATCGGTTTCCGCGTCACACATCTAGCATGGGCACACTTCGCCTTCCGGCCTGCCTTCTTCTGGTCACTATGATTAGTTCCTCAAATGCTGGACTCATCAAAAAGGTCCTACGACATCGGCGACAGACCCTGTTGCCTCCTAGAGAACATAACGTCACCTTCCCCGGTGCTGGACATCCTGTGGTTTTCAGCCATGTATACACCATCAACGTTCCTACCAGCTCCCTGTGCTCGGTGGACCTGGAATCCCCAGACAGCAGCCATCTCCATCCTAAAGACATCAACTCAGAGCACCACGTCACTGAGCACACACTCGATGAGGAGAACCAGATCGTCTTCACTCACCGTATTAACATACCCCGACAGGCCTGTGGTTGTAACGATGACTTGGCCGGCCTCAAGGACCTCATGAGCCGGCTGGAGATGCTTGAAGGAGAAGTTTCAGCTTTGAGGGATCAGTGCAGCAGTGAAGGGGTCTGCTGCGGTTCTCAAATTACAGGTAGGCAGCATTTATTTGTCGTAGTTGCAGGTTGCAGCGTGCATGGTAATGTAATCCTGAAAAGTGCAATTTGTGGCTTTCATAAGCTTCATCTCTTTAAAATGCTTTGGTATTTGATGTGTAAATGTATCTGTGCAAACAGTCCCAAACTTAAAGTGACTGTGTGTAGTTTCCTGGCGATAGGGGGCAGTACATACATTTCAGGGTAGTTTTACATCATATCACCGTGACTGTCGCTAGTTTAAGAAAACATTACGTAAATGTTACCTGTCGAGCAGAAAGCATGCGACTCTGATTCAGTTAATTCCATCGAGAGAATGCAACGCTGATGCTAGTTTTCTGGCGGTGTAGGTTCCAGATCTACACGGGGTCCTGCGCCTGCCGATGACGGAACACTACGGCAATACCACTCGGCCAAAATATATTGCATCTCTTTTTCGTTTCTGTTCTTTCACATAGGTTTTGGAAAGAGTTTAGCAGTTTTGTTATTAAATTCATGTTTCTTACCGCCTAAATGTTTTTGAACGTGGTAACGTAACTTCCGTAAGTCGTACGTCCAGCCAGTCATCTAGTGTGATGTCATCAGCAGGCGCAAAACCCCGAGCCGGCTCACGTAGAAGGAAACATGGCGTCCCCCAGAGACTTAGACCCGTGCCCTATGTATTTTAGACCAAATTTTTATGGTTATATGTTACGAAGTCGCCAATATTTTTCAACAACTGGACATCATTTTATTCATTTTCAACATTTCGATGGATATTTCCAGAGATTGATGGTAAAAACTACACACTGTCACTTTAATGAAGTAACTGTCAATGGGCTTGTAATGAATTGTTGGGCCAAACTGATGAAATCCTTCATGAAAACTAAGATTTCTGTTCTGTCGTTATTCATAGGTGAGCTGGGAACAAAACCTTACTGTAACGGCCATGGAAACTACAGCGCTGAAACCTGTGGGTGTACATGTGATCCTGGCTGGAGGGGACCCAACTGCACGGAGCCCGAGTGTCCTGCTAGCTGCCAGGACCGTGGCCACTGCGTGGATGGAAAATGTGAGTGCTTCAAGGGCTTCGGCGGGGATGACTGTTCATTAGAGCTCTGCCTTGTGAACTGTGGAGCACATGGCCACTGTGTGGGCGGTGTCTGCATCTGTTCGGATGGTTTCTTTGGCGAGGACTGCTCTCAGACGCGGTGCTTGAACAACTGCCTGGGCCGTGGTCACTGTGAAGACGGAGACTGTGTGTGTGATGAACCTTGGACTGGCTTTGACTGCTCTGAACTCATCTGCCCCAAAGACTGCTACGACCGCGGCCACTGCGTGAACGGTACCTGCTACTGTGACGAGGGCTTCAGTGGAGAGGACTGTGGAGAGCGCTCTTGTCCCAACAACTGCCGTGGAAATGGTTTCTGCGTTGATGGTAAATGCATTTGCTCTGCAGGCTACAGTGGCGAAGACTGCTTCCAACTCACCTGCCTGAACGACTGCAATGGTAGAGGCACATGCTTCAATGGCATGTGCATCTGCGACTCAGGCTATCAAGGTGAAGACTGCAGCCAGTTGGCGTGTCTGAACAACTGCAACAGCAGAGGCCAGTGCATCAATGGACAGTGTTCATGTGACGTCGGTTTCCAGGGGGATGACTGTGCCGAGCTTTCCTGTCCCAACAGCTGCTTGATGAGAGGACGTTGTGTAAACGGCCAGTGCGTCTGTGACGAGGGCTTTGCCGGGGAAGACTGCAGCATCCGCATCTGCCCCTCAAACTGCTACGCTCGAGGGGAGTGCATTAACGGACGCTGCGCGTGCCACGCAGGCTTTACCGGCGAGGACTGCAGTGAACTGAGCTGCCCTAACAACTGCAGAAATCAGGGCCGTTGCATGGATGGCCAGTGCGTTTGTGACGAAGGTTTCAGCGGCGAAGACTGCAGTCAGAAAGCTTGTCCAAATGACTGTCTGGCACGGGGTCACTGTCATGATGGCGAATGCATCTGTCAGGAAGGGTTCACTGGAGAGGACTGCTCTGTGCTTGCATGTCTGGATAACTGCAACAACAGGGGGCGCTGCATCAACGGGAGGTGCACGTGCGATAGTGGATATGAGGGAGAAAGCTGTGCGGAGCAGAGCTGCATCAACAGCTGCCAGGACAAAGGTCGCTGCGTGAGCGGTCAGTGCGTCTGTGACGAGGGATACATCGGGGAGGACTGCTCAGAAGGTAGGAGGATTTCAGTGCACAAATACACACTTTGGCAGTTTAGTTCCTGAACGTTTCCATGTGTTCACTTAAAGCACTATAAAAGCAAACGCTGAGTGATGTAATTTCCTTCCATTCTCAAAGTTCTCTCACCACTCATCCTGGGAGAAACTATTTTGGTGGATATAAAAAAGGATTTCGGTTTCTGTGCTGCTCTCGGTTTTTGCTTTTCTGGCTGTGGTTCACACCACAGCCAGATGTGTCTCTCTGCATCTGCTCTACATGGTGGATGAAAAAACATCTGAGAAAACACCCTCAGCATCCTTTGTTCTTCACATTTTTTTCCAGTGTCTCCCGCAAAAGACCTAAAAGTTGGAGAGGTCAACACTGACACCGTGAACCTGTCCTGGAACAATGAGATGCTGGTCACAGAGTATCTCATCACGTATGTCCCCACAAGTCCCGGAGGTCTTCTCATGGACTTTGCCGTGCCTGGAGACAAAACCGCCGCCACCGTTAAAGAGCTTGAACCTGGCATCGAGTACCTGATCAGTGTCTATGCTGTCCTGAGCAACAAGAGGAGCATCCCTGTCAGTGCAAGAGTGGCCACAGGTACCCAACAGTCCTTTCTGTTCCGACTGAGAGCACTTCAAACAAAAATGAATAACGTTTGTGTTTGCAGAACTTCCACAGCCAGAAGGCTTAAGATTTAAGTCAGTGAGAGAGACCTCTGTAGAGGTTATGTGGGACCAGCTGGACATCTCTTTCGACGCCTGGGAGATCCATTTCCGCAACACGGTTAGTCTGCCTGGCTCTTTTTGAAGACCCTCACCCCATTTATTAATCATCAAAGAAGACTGAGTTTCAATGAATAATGCTAGCTTTTTGGAAACTTCAGTAAAACACGGATTTTCTTCAGCACTAACCATCAAATTAGCTTTGACATCAAAAACCCTCACTGAGGGCAAATTGGGATGTCAGAGAGCTGAGGCGAAATCCGCTACCAGGAGTATGAGGCAGTAACGCTTTGAAATGAAATGACTGTGCCTGATGATAAGTCAGAATCTTTCATTTTTCCAGCCTCAGTCGAATTTCAACTCAACTTTAAACGCGCTGTCCTTTTAATGACCTTTTTCTTTTGCTGCCCGTCCATGAGGCGCATACAAACATTTTTATCATGAGCAGAAATGTTCCAGAGCCTAACCTGAGTTAGTGTGTGTGTGTGTGTGTGTGTGTGTGTGTGTGTGTGTGTGTGTGTGTGTGTGTGTGCACAAGTATAAGAAGGTTTATGTTAAAAAGGCCACAGCGTTTGCACTTTTCCATTAATACCATCGAATATTGTAATCTACAATAATTGCACAGCGGATTTTGAGCTCCTCCTGATGAACAAAATTAATTTAAGCAATAAACTTAACTTTACATAACATCTTCTCAATTAAAGCTTTGGGTAGTGACCAAAAGTTCTTAAATCTTAAAGGTAAACTTCACCGAAAAACCTTTTTTAATGATTATGTCTGATTATAATCACACAGCACATTCAGCATGCTCAAATTAACACTGTCAGAGTAGATTTCAACACTTTTAAAGTGTCTGTATGGGTCCACACCAGTAGGAGTTAATTTAACTCTTTTTGGAGAGTTGGTGCTTTAACTCTGATTTAGTGTCAAAAACCAACTTAACACCGGTGTTAGAGTTAATGTAGTAACTCTTAACACTATTGTTTAACTAAAAACATGACTACCCACAATGCACCTCACCCACTGCAGTTCCTGCAGCTCTCTGCAGCCAATCGGTCGCTACCAGTCCAACTTTTAGAATAAAGGGGTGGAGTCTGCGAATTAACTCTGCTGGTGTTATAGCCGCTGTCAGAGTTAGCTTTTCAGGAGTTATTTTGTCCAAAATGACTCCTGCAGAGTTGATTAGGAAACACTCAGGGTTGACTCTCATGTCAGTGTTACACATCAACTATATAACTATTATTAGTGTTAAATTGTACCAACGCCCCAAAATTAACACTTTTAAATTTGCTGTGCAGTGTCTTTAAGTTTATCTTGCAGTCCCAAGTCATCATCACACACTGGCGAAATTACATTTTCCGCATTTGACCCATCCCCGTGGCGGGGAGCGGTGAGCTGCAGCGGTGAGCTGCAGCTGTGGCCGCGCTCGGGAACTATTTGGTGGTTTAACCAAATGCTGAGTGTCAAACGGGGAGGCATTGGCTCCCATTTTTTCAAAGTCTTTGGTATGACCCGACCGGGAATCGAACCCCAATATCCCAGTCCCGGGGCGGACACTCTACCACTAGGCCACTGGAGCTGGTAACAGGAAAATAGTCTCCTACACCTATCTCCTGCATTAGCTTCATATAGAAAATAGACAATGAAACTGTAGGATTTGAAAAGCCTGACAGATCTACGTCACACTGTCACTAAACATTCATGGATTCACCCATCTTGAAGCTAACCGTTAGCATTAGCAACTCCACCACACAGCAGAACTCCTCCAGGCGTGTGTTATTTGTGGAGATAAAACATCAACGTTGCAGAGCAGTGGTAGAGTCTCATTACTGTTAGCCAATCAGAGGAGAGATGTCCACATATCAGGAAATAAGACTCCAGATCCTGCCGTCTGAAGCTACTTTGTCCTCCGGCTGGATCCTATATCCTCAAACAGGTGCACCGGAGCTTTTTCTTCCCCAGAGAATGACTTCCAAGGCATTCATTCCTACTAGAGGCCACTGCAAATGTATTAAAAATATGAGTTAACTTGAGGCGGCAGGAAAATCTTTATCTTTTCATGAACCTGGAGTCACAACTGTGCTGCTTTAATGAGATCCCACTGTGACAGTAAGTGCAAACTGGGGCAAAGTATTTCAGGTAGGTAGTCTTGAACTTGTGTTTTTAAGCTGTCTCACACAGCCCATTAGGGTTCAGCGTGAAGCCAAGATGAAGACTCCAATAATCAAATCAAAGAACAAAAATGCATGAAAATATTTCCAGAAGTTGTCAAAGTTAAGCCAAACTCTTCCAACAGACTTTGGAAAGTAGTGAGTCAGTTTGTTTGACATTAGAATAAAGCCAATCATCAAGCACACGTCACTTACATGCTGTTAGGTGACTTTGCTGTTGTTAGTGCATCACAACGTTAGCATGAAGTCAGACAATTTTCAATTATTTGAGGCGAATTAGTCTGTTTGATCAATAACTTGAAGCATTAAATGCATCAACAAAACTGGAACATGTTCATCCTCTCATGCAGGTTCTTCTTTCTTCAGATGATGAACATCTGAATCCTTATTTGAGTTTTATTTATGTCTTTGGCTACCTTTCATTAGTCATAAGAACAAATCTGTTCCGTTTAGGAAAATATCCAAGCTCATATGCAATCCACCCCAAATCCCTCAAGGGCCTTTCAAATTCTTCTTTGAAGCATCAAACTGAAAGGATGTAGCTCAGACTGACGACCTGTCTCTAAAGTCCATTCTTAGAACATTATTCCCTCAGGGAGTTCTCGTAGTAATTTGGTCTCCTCTGTGCATATATTATAGGTTTTACATCTGTTTCTTTATCTCGCTACAGAAAGAAGAAAATGGAAAAGTGGTGAGCACAGTTCCATCGTCTCAAAACCAGTTCCTTCAGTCTGGGCTTGGACCAGGACAGGAGTATGAGGTGTCCATCAACATCCTCAAGAACAACACCAAAGGACCCCAAACATCCAAAACAGTCACGACCAGTGAGTTTCATTCACTCCAAAAGCATATATGGATACTTAATCACCATTTATTATTCCGAAAAGCTTAAGATTATTCTGTCTTTCTGCCTTTTTGCACCTAATAAAAGTTTAATAAAACTCTTAGAGATAAAATGTAATCCTGTCACAGAATGAAAGTCCATAATGAAGTGGAGAGTAGCAGCAGGAAATCCCTGCTGGCTTTGATTACTTCCATCTAGCACACAACCATGTCACAGTTGTCATTTTTATTGTCACTAAATCTCACTCCTAGCTCTCGTCCTCCGCTTGCTGAAACCTTTTATTGCGCTGTAACCTGATACATTACGTTATGACATGCTTCCAAGATTCTTACGCAACCGATGTGGCACGCCAGGCCCAAAGCTTGAGCTGTGCATGGAAAAGTCATTTAGTTTGCAGGTTTGCATTGGTGGACCCCCTCGGATATCCCCGTATTTAATTCCTGATGTCATTCATTGGTGCAGGCTGGAATTCAACATTACTCCAGACAATCGAGTGATAGAAAGGTGCAAACGTTCAAACTCTCTCACTCCCAGATGTTCGTTTAGCTCAGATCCAAACTGGAGGAAAGATGTCTCCTCAGGTGGAGAACAGGATGTCAGAGTGAAAGGGAATCACATTATATTTGTGATGGCATTTCCTGTTATGATCCAAGTTTTTCCTTCAGAATAGAGTCAAGTCTAAAGTTCTGAGGCTCATAGCATCTCTAGTCCAGTGTTTCCCCACCATCAACCATCTACAGCCCTGATTTGATGCGTTGGGCTAAATTTCTACCCTGATAATCTGTTTTGGACTTGGTTCCTGAAGTGGAAACACACAGGGATTAAACCAAGCCTACCCTGGTTTGTGGAAAAAAAGGATCCTGAAGTGGAACTATGCCTTAAAGCAGAAATGTTCTTTAGTTCCTCCTCATTTATTTCTTGAATATTTTCTGATAAACATTCTTTCTTAATTTTCTTTATTTAAAAAAAAAATCGTGATACTTTTTTGATTCTAATCTTTAGTGCCTCTTCACAACTTGTTAGAATCTCCATCCATCCATCCATCCATCCTCTTCCGCTTATCCGGAGTCGGGTCCCGGGGGCAGCAGCCTAAGGAGGGATTTCCCTCTCTCGAGCCACTTGGGCCAGCTCCTCCAGGGGAATCGCAAGGCCCAGCTGAGAGACATTGTCCCTCCAGCGTGTCCTGGGTCTTCCTTTGGGTCTCCTCCCGGTTGGACATGCCTGGAAAACCTCACCAGGGAGGCGTCCAGGAGGCATCCTAACTAGACGCCCGAGCCACCTCAACTGGCTCCTCTCAATGTGGAGGAGCAGCAGGTCTACTCCGAGCCCCTCCGAGATGATCGAGCTTCTCAACCTATCTCTAAGGGAGAGCCCAGCCACCCTGTGGAGAAAACTCATTTTCGGCCGCTTGTTTCAGCGATCTCGTTCTTTCAGTCACTACCCAAAGCTCCTGACCATAGGTGAGGGTAGGAACGTAGACCATCTGGTAAATCAAGAGCTTCACCTTCTGGCTCAGCTCTCTCTTCACCACGACAGAGCGGTACAACGCCTGCATCACTGCAGACGCAGCACCAATCCACCTATCAATCTCACGATCCATCGTTCCCTCACTCGTGAACAAGACCCCGAGATACTTAGACTCCTCCACTTGAGGCAGGACCTCGTCCCTGACCTGGAGCATTCTACCCGATTCTGCATCCACATAACCTACACAGCCTAAATGAATGGGTGTACTGTGGAAAATTAGTGAAGGCCATCAAGTTTATATTTATTCATTTATCAAACACTTTTGTCCAAAGCCACTCACGAGTATCTGACATGGATGTTTTTGGTCTGTGGGAGTACCCGTAGAAAACACACAAGAACATGCTAACCCTCAATCCACACTGGAGGCATCAGCGGTGTGGAACGGTTTACACACGTGCTTTGCGGCACGTCAGTACACTGTCCTCCTCGCTGGACTCGCGAGGTCACAAAATCCCTCGAGACGTCAAAGGTCATGGTTTGTTTATGCCATCCGCTATTAAACCAATGCCAGGATTAATTTCTCGAAGATGCTGGGAGTAAATAAGCCGTCAGGTAACACGTATGGACGTAATCTACATAGATAAGAAATCACATCTCTGCAATAGTCTTTTATTTTGAAAATTACCAGACGTTTTATATGGATACCGTGTGTGATTTCCTGTCTAGCCCTACGTTAATTACAGACATTGACACGTCCCATGAGTTACTCGCAGCAAAACTAGAACCCAGTCCTTTCTGTAGCGGCGCAATGCGGCGCGGTGAGCTTCTTCTGGGACACGCCTGAAATGTTTCGCGCCGTGGCCGGTTTGGATCAACTCTATGATGTATTCTATCTTTATTAAGGGTTAGGGTTAGGAGACCTCCAGTGTGTATTGGGGGTAACTCCACATGGAAAGCCCACATCTGGGATTCAAACCTGTGACCTTCTTGCTGCAAGGACACAATGCTACCAAGTGCACCACCATGCAGCTCATGATGCTGCTACACTCTCATTCCTGTGGTGTAAAGCGTTTTGGAGTCTTCTGACTCAGAAAGGCTCTAAACAAGCACCATACCTATTCCAAAACTAAAGCCTTTGCTGTTTCTGCATCCCTGGAGAGCTCTCCTGCGCTCTCAGCATGCTGTATACATCAGCAGCATGTTCCCATGATGATTCTATCACATAAAGACCCATGATCTCTTAGGATGCTGCCCTACACTAGAACAATGCTGATGGCATAATGAGTTGCATTCTAGGCGTGAGGCCAACGCGGCCAGCCAAAACCTCAACAATCGAGCCACACTGGTGTGTGTGAGGCCCCATCATGGAAAGACTGCCACCATTCCCTCCTAGAACCTGATACACAAAAGTAAACCACCAAAACGTTGCTATGGACATTTTATCCTCACTCAGGAGCAGGACTAAGGCCTCCTGGGGCCTCTGGTAACATTGTTCAGCACAGTTTTAATTCTGGCTAGCTGGAATTAAAATTGACCTAGAGTCAGTGCTTTTTTCTCCCACCCATCATGAATATTGATCATCAGGAATTTTGTTTATTCAGAGCCGTACTTAGCCAACAATCCAAAACAAGACAAGATTTAATTGAGATTCTTTTCTAAGAACAGATTTGATTTTATTCTGATTTAATCATTTTTAAATGCTTAAAGTAACACTAAAAAGTTCTTTAAGCTAGAGCTGTAACGTTGATCTCAGTGATAGCTGTGTTAGAAACTTGACCAGTTTCATATTTGACACCACTCTGCTGCCCTCTGCTGGCCAGATACTGCACAGTTTTGTGGAGCGGGTAGGTGTTCTAGGGGGTGCTCTTATACCTGCTTTACGGCTGTTAGCTATTTTCTGTGCAGTTAGCTTTTTCAGTTTACTGATCGTCAATAAAAAGCACAAGAAAAAGAAGTTTGTTTTTCTGTTGACATCATGGCGGAGCCTTGAAAAGTAAAAGTAAGAGAGGTGAAGCAAAGAGCTAAAAGTGGAGTGAACATCGGCGCGGCCTACGCTAGTTTGAGGAAGCTGAGAAAGGCTATGAAATCACAGACTGATGGTGACCTGGCTTTGTTGCTACTGGACTTGTAAGTAATAATATTGTTTGTCCAACAGTGTGGATCTTTTTGATTTGTGGCTTATTTAGTAAGACTTGGCTCATGTTAGTGTTAGCTCGTTGTTAGTGCTAGCTACAGCAGACTGCTGCAGAGTTGTTTATGGTAGTTGTAATTCCACTTTCAACCAGTAGGGTGGAGGAGCAGGAACCTGCTTTGTGTCACTTTAAATCATTCATTGTGTGCGTCACCAAAGATTCTTTTGAGCAAAAAGCCCAGGAAGGGGCTGTCTTTTTCTGAAGTGCTCTTTAGCAGGGATATGTTGGGATAATCATTCCACATTTGGCATAACATCTAATGCATATATCTTCTGATTTCCTTCCCTAGAGATAGACGGTCCCCGGCAGGTGGAAGTGAAGGATGTGACAGACTCTTCAGCTTTGATCAGCTGGTATCTACCTGTTGCTCCCGTGGACAGAGTCACCATGTTTTACATGCCCAGCTCCGACCCATCATACCAAACCACGGTGGACATTTTCCCTCCTGACAAACAGTATAGCGTGGACAGTTTGAGGCCAGACACTGAGTACACTGTTTCAATCATTTCAAGGCGTGGAGATGCAACAAGTGACCCTGTCACCACCTCATTCACGACAGGTGGGTGTTTGACAACAGTAAATACAGAATACCACTTCACTGCCCCTTTCTTTCACTAGACATCTGTGTATGGCATCAGATTCAGACAAAACTCTAGACTCGGTGCTAGTCAAGAGCATAGTTGGGTTTTATATTCTTTTGCAACATCAGTTCTAAAACACATCCATCCTGTTAACGAGGGGTAAAACCGATGGTTGCTAAACTAACTTCAGGTATTCCGTTGTCACTCTTTACTTCTAAACCAGCTGATTAAATCAAATAGGAAAGACTTAGCCTAGTTCACATGGAAATTACTAAAAATGTCAGATGATTTTCAGAACATGAGTGACACCCTACATGTGGGGATGAAAAATTACGGATATAACAGTTTTGGTCCTACTGTGTGTGGTGTGCTGTAGATCTCGCGAAACCTTTCAAGATCAAATGTGAAGGAAGGTTACACTAAAGCAGATTTCATTCTCAGCCGGCTGGGGGGTTGTCAGTTTTTCTTCTTTCAAATAGGGATGTAGTCTTTGTTTACAGTCTGTGAGCTCACAGGGTTGCTGAGTCTGCTCAGGCAAGCACTGCTGCACCAGCATTTGTAATTCGACACCGGCCGGCAAAACGCAGCAGAGTTTAGGAAAGAACCTAAGCCAGTAAACAGGAGCGACCCAGAAGTTATTTCTTGTAACCCTAAGGAGCCACGGAATAGTTTTGTTTTATATGGCACATGGTAAATGGCCTGCATTTGTATAGCACCTTCTTAGGGTTCCACAACCCCCCAAGGCGCTTCACAACACAATCAGTCATTCATCCATTCACACACGCATTCACACCCTGGTGGTGACGTGCTACATCGTAGCCACAGCTGCCCTGGGGCGCACTGACAGAGGCGAGGCTGCCGTACACGTGCCACCAGTTCCTCTGACCACCACCAGCAGGCAATGTGGTTTAAGTGTCTTGCCCTAGGACACAACGGCAGCAACAGACTGAGCAGGGCTCAAGCCTGCAACCTTCTGATTACAGGGCGGGCACTCTGCCATTGTCGCCCCATCTTTTTGTTTTACTCTAATATCAGGTAAAGAAAGTTAAATGCTAACGTTGAGCTAGCAATGCTAACAGTGAATTAGAAACAAATATTGCTAAGCTACTTTTCCAATTACCAACAACTCGATATTGCAGTGAAATGTATTTATCTACTTATCAACTTAATGTGTATGACTCGTCTTCGCTCGCCATCGAATCTTCTGGCACCGAGCCATAACTGGCAACAGGAGGATCTTTGTTGACATATTTTTTCATCGTTGTGCGCATGCGCGAGTGTCTGTGTGGCAGAAGACGGCCTGCTATCAATACGCGACGTACACTTTCACGCGAGTTTACGGGCAAAATCCCCAAAATATAAACACTTTAACGTCCAAAGACAGGAGGAGGGTTAGAGAGAAGCTTAAAATCTGTAATGAAGACAAAGATAAAGTTATTTAAAGCCTGTTTGAGCTCTGGGATGACAGAAAATGTTGGTCCGATTTGCTGGTGTTTTCTCCACAACGCTGCTGGGGAGACATTTATTATTCAACAGAAAGTCCTGGACCCTTCACTCATGAACAGTTAAAGGCTTTCAAACGTCTGGAGGTCTACGATTATTGCGTTTCAAGGAAAGTTTGGCTGAACTATTCTGCAAAACAGGAAGCCGTGACTTCGGTAAAGCCGTGGTCGTGCTGAAGTCGGCACCGGCCGGCTAGCAGAGTCAGCATGATTCACATCACCTGTGGGTGGATAAATCCTCACAGCGACTGCAAAGCTGGGTAAGTCTTCATTAATCAGTGTTGTTAGTTTTTACTTATTCATTTATTTATTATTAAGATAACGATCGCGGGCAGAGACGCCTGAATCAGAACGCGAAAACTAAACGACTCCGTGGATATAAAACTACAGGAAGATGAATATTTTAAAAAGCATCTTCTCTTATTAACAAATACTTAGTTACAAACACTTACCATGAACAAATGAGCCGCACAAACTCCGTTGCTGCAGGAATCCAGGCTTTCTTCAAACAGTCTGGTCACCCGGAATTATCTATTTTGTATTTCGCGCTCCTTTACGGAGGAAATTCTAATAAAACTTTTTATCAAGCCTCCCACGGGCCAAACGATCAACCACACAGCAAGAATGATCCATCTGCGTCGCTAAATCCTCCTCCAAACGTGCAAAACAATTGAATTATAGGCAAAATACGCTGTTTGTTGCCACCCAGGTCCCATGATGCAATGCGAAAAACATAAACATTGACGTCACAAAAGATTCTCCTATAGTCACGAAATTCACAAAAGCGAGGGAGGGGTCATTAGTTTGTTTAGAAACATGGACTGCAGTACCTAAATTTGACCACAGGATGTCATTCTTCCTTCATTCTTATATTATGCTCCTTTTAAGGTGTGTTTGACTGAAAATTTATTTTTAATGATTATTTCTGATTATAATCAGTCATTCAGGGTTTTTCATGCAGGCTGAACATGAAAATAGTCTCCTCCACCTATCTCCTGCATTAGCTTCTGATAGAAAACAGACGGTGAAACTCTAGGATTAGAAACTCCTGACAGATCTACGTCACACTGTCACTTAACATTCATGGACTCATCCATCTTGACTCACGACGGGGAAGGCTGTTGTTGGTTTAGCGTTCAGGAATCAGCAGCAAACGTCTCGGCTAGTTTAAGCTAGCCGTTAGCATTAGCAACACCACCACACAGCAGAACTCCTCCAGGCTTGTGTTATTTGTGGAAATAAAACATCCATGTTGCAAGTCAGCGGTAGAGTCGCGTTGCTGTTATCCAATTTGAGGCAAGATGTCCAAATATCAGGAAATTAGACTCCAAAACCTGCCATCTGGAGATCAGCTCTGATGTGGGCAACTTTTAGGTCAGAGAAATGGTGCACCGGTGTTTTTCTTCCCCAAAGTACGACTTACAAGGCATTCATTCCTACTAGAGACCACTGCAGATGTATTGATTAAGCAAGTGTTCCACTCCCTTAATGCTTGGAGGGTGATTACTGACTGAAAACAACTGAGTTAACGAGCAGATTGAGGACAGGTGTAAGCGATAAAACAGAAAAACAAAAACATTACCGAAAACAAATGTGGTCATGTTTGAATCACAGCTCACAGTTAGCATTCCATATTCCTTCTATAATTAAATAAACTATGACTACCCCAGAACTGGACGCTCCCACCGGCCTGCAAGCTGTTTCACAAACAGAAGACAGCATCACTCTGGAGTGGACCAACAGTCAGGCTGATGCTGGCAGCTATCGAGTGAAATACAGCCCCATCTCTGGCGCCACTCATGGTGAAGAAGTGTTCCCACGAGGACCGGGACACACCACACAGGCTACCATCACCGGTAAGAGGCAGATTTGTTTCTGAAGGAGAACACGTACACATATGACCTTCAGGCCTTTATTAGTCTCACCTTGTTGTACCAAAGGGCTGAAGCCGGGGACGGAGCATGGGATCGGAGTGACAGCTGTAAAGAATGAAAGGGAAAGTCTCCCTGCTACTACTAATGCAGCGACTGGTGAGCAGCTGTCCAAACAGTAGTTTCAGAAATACACACGGGGCAAGTTGTTACCGACTGAGTGATGAACCTAATGGAGGGGATAGTTATTTATGATTAAAATGACTGTTTCCTGGTTCATGTGTCTTCTGTCAGACCTCGATCCTCCCAGGGACTTTGAGCAAGTCAAGTCCACAGAGACATCTCTCACGGTGAGGTGGCAGAAACCCCACGCTAAAGTGGGTGGATACAGGCTGGTCTACATCTCCAGAGATGGCCAGGCTGAAGAAGTGGAGATCCCAGTCACAGCGACAACATACATCATTCCCAACCTGACTCCTGGAATGAGCTATACCCTCACTTTGACTGCAGAGAGGGGCCACAGAAGGAGCAGACCTGTCTCACTATCTGCATCCACAGGTGAGTGGACGACAGCTCTGCTACAATGGGGCTGATCAGGTATTGATCATATTATAGATGAGAGTTTAGCATCGGAACAGTAAACGGTAGAATCAAACTGCTGCAGTCTAAGACGACGCAGCAAAGTTTTAAACTTAAATCAAGTTGTATTCACTGTTAACGGGACATCGTTAGCTATGGTTGTGTTTTGAAACAACTAAGTACGGTGGCCCGTATGGTTCAAGAAGATACAAAAGTCACAACACAATGAAACACTAAAAGCACCCCAAAGTTATGACCCCACAGAGTTTACACAGATAAATAAATTCTGCACTTGAAAATAAATAGATGTAAATGCATCCTCACTTAGGTTATATCGTATATGCACCCACACAAGTGTTTAAATGCTAGTTTAACACCTCTGGATGTGACGCAGTGCTTTAACTATTAGGCTGTTGGTAGGAAAAGAAGGAATGGGACCATGATTAGAAACCAGAGAGCAGAATACATAAAAGGTGTCAAAAACTGTCATTTCTATCCTTTATCTGCCAAAAACATAGCCTAGAAATCTAGACGGACCGTAGCAGAAGCAATAGGACTTAGTTCTGCAGGTCAATCTAGCCACGCTCCATTGTAGCGTCAGCAGGTCTACCATTGGCCTGAGCAGTTTTAAGTCTTGCCAATCACAACACTCTATCGGTTTGGTGGGCGGGATTAGCACCAGAGCTGCAACGGAGCGAAACAACAAAGATGGCGATGGCTCGTTTGAAATGGCTTTGGCATCAAATTTGGACTATTTAGACTTGGGTTTTCTTTGAGTCAAGAGCAGATAGAGGTCCTTGTGTCCTTCATTTAGAACACGGATGTATTTGTGACTTCTTGGACAGTGTACGGCAGACTGCCTCGTTGAATGACATCCGTAATGGTGAGTACATCACGTTGTTTGTTGTCCAATAGCATGTGGAGACAGTTTGAAAAACAACCATAGATTCCGCCCCACGACTGAGATCTGTCTATGGGTCGTGGCCAGACCGTATATTCACATATAGGATGGCTTGTCAGGCTACCAAAAGCATCACTTGTTCATGAAGTTCATGGATAAGAAACATGTTCATTTTTACAAATATGCTTAAAAGTAGCCTGATCGCTCATATGTCAAATCTTTTATCTGCCTCATTTTGTAGCTGAATTGAGCGATGCACATTCTTGTGACAGAGCATGCAAATCTCCACAGACACGCTCTTCTCAGCACTCACACAGGAACTAACGCCCTTCAGAGATGTTGTCTCGCTTTAGTGCAGTAGCCAGGTCCCAAATGCTGGTGTCTCTCATTTAGTTAGGCAGAAATCAGGCATTAGCATAACTTCAGTTTTAGCACAAGTTCCATTGAACGCAACTCCCGTTTTATAATTACTCCGTTGTGACGTTTGTATTTTGTTGACCTGTAAGGGCCACCACAATGAAGTCACCACTGTATATTAAATTTGTGTGGAACTTAGTTTTTTTAGTTTATAATTCTTCAAAAAAGGCTCAGAACTGATCTAGCACAGCTGCAAAAATGCTTCTTCTTTAATCTTTCAAATTTATCGTAATCCGAAGACTACGGGGGAATTAGCTGATAGATTTCATGGGGCAAAGCCATAAATGTGCCACCTATGAACACCAACTAACTGAATTCTTACCTGATTTGTGCCTTTGATTGTTTGTTTGTTTGTTTGTTTGTTTTTGTAGCCTCTTTCACCTTTTATTCCGCTAACTCAGACATCCACGAGCAAACAGCTCCCACAGACTCGGAGAATAGCTCGGTGTTTTTAGAACCATCTGAGTCCCGGTTTTCTGGGGCAGAGCTCGAGGATGAGCTGGGAGCGCTGACTGTTTCCAGCATCACGTTTGACAGATTTGACCTCTCTTGGAAACTAAAGCCTCACCATGTTTATGATAATTTAGTTGTGAAATATAAAGACACTCAACAACTGTGGGGCATGAGAGAGGTCAAACTTCCTGGAGATGCCCGTGGGTCTAGACTCACTGGCCTGAAGCCGTTGACAGAATATCAGATACAGTTAAATGGAGTAACGAGTAGCCAGGGATCATCTACGCTACTTGAAGCTGTTGCAGTCACAGGTATATGCTTCTCTTTTCAAGTTGACCAGTCTCTGACTGAAGGATTTGCATGCTGGTAAAGTAAAGCCGAGCAGAATATCTCTCTTTCTAATTGCAATTATCCTCTGCATAGTTTTGCACGTTAAAACAGTCCAAAGAAAGTGTGATCTGACATTTATTTCCTTTTCTTAAGGCAGGATGTTGCTCATTTCACACCCCCTTTACACAGGATGAAGACCCTGCTAGGGTATAAAAAATATCCAGAATGGATGACCTTGGAAGGGTCTTGGTGAGGTCTTCAGGTGTTTTTAAGAATGCAGTGACGTGTTACATGTAAAAGAGCGTGACAGATCACAGAAGGTTTTGAGAATGCACAAAACTTTATTATCATAATCGTACAGTGTTGGGTTCCTGGATAAAAAGACTGAGGGAACTTGGTTGCAGCTGTAACATGGGGTCCATGACATGGTCCCAACATACACAACTTGGTGATTGAGAATTTGAATTTTGGAAGCGTCCCAGTAGCGTAGACATGTTTGCTTACGCTTTGAGTCTATTTCTTACACCCTACGCTTCCAGAACACAGCAAACTCAGACCGGGCCAGACAGGAAGTCAAACACAAAAGCAGAGTAAAGCATCCGGAAACTTTTAAAATAAAAGTCACGTGCAGATTTCCAGTTGCCTAACTAGTAAAAAAAAGTACCTCATTTCCTGTGAAACCTTCGTAGCCGAGGTAAACGGAAATGAACCACAGGCCTTTTTGGATAAATGCTGCCATCGTTTGCTATCGTGTGAACTGCCAAAGTCTTGCATGGTGTTGCAATTCTCCCAAGCAATTCTGCATGGAATGCTTTTGCTGCCGTTTTGCATCTGAAACGCTCCCGGTGGGAATGAAGCCTGCAAGTAAAACGGGTTTATTATAATATCAGGGAATCTCATCAGAGTCACGCTGAAGGATGTCTTCCTAATTTTGTTGTGATCCAGCTGCATTCCACTACTTTGTGTAGGTAGTTAAGAATGAAGCCGGGTCTCAATCCAGTGTGAAGGGGCTTCTACAACTAACTGCATCTATTTAGGCTTACCTCCTTTCTACAGAATTAAATTCTTCTCACACATCCAACAAAGGAATTGCATCAAATGTCACGTGCACGTCGTCAAAGTGACTCCAGTCTTTCTTTAGGGCATCAGAAACATAACAGCTCTTGCATGGCTTTGTGATCCAGTTGAAGGGAACTGTGTACTTCCACTCTGGTGGACTATTCAGCACCTTCAAGCAGTTAATGGCACTGACTCAAGTGCTATTAATGTCTCAGCTGTTGCTGTATCTCAAATAAACAAGGACGTTTCCGATTAGATGACGGGCAAAACTCTGCAGGAGGATTGAATTGTTCCTATTTTAACCCAGTTTTTTATTCACAGGATTTTTCTCCAGCAAGATTCACTGTTTAACCAGCTTTCATTTACTTTAGCACCTCTAGAAGAAGCTCCAGACAGCTCCCTGCAGTCCACTCTGGAAGATGAAAACCCCGATCCTCTTCTTTCACTCAACAACGAAGCACCGTTCACATCTGATGTTGGTGTGATGAGTTCTGGGGCTGAGCCTGAAAGCTCAGGTATGGAGCAGCTTGGCGACCTAACGGTCAACGTTACCGCCACAACTATGAGCCTGGCTTGGTCAGCGCCTGATGGAGCATTCGACAGCGTTTTAGTAGAGCTGATTGCTCCATCAGCAGCAGCACAAATTATCATGACCACATTACCCGGAAGTTCAAGAGCGGCTGAAATAAAGAGTCTTTCTCCTGCTACACAATATAACATAACCTTACAAGGGCTGGTGGAAGGGAAGCCATCTTTACCTCTAAGAGCTGTTGCTACTACAGGTACATGGACTCAATTTCTCTTATTGTTGGCGTCGTCACAACCCATCAAATTAGTGCTACTTATTGTGATGTGAACACTTCAAACTCTAATTCCACAGATAGTTTGTGTTTTGTTACAGATGATAATCACATACTCTGATCACAGCATAGCTATTTAATTCATGACATCTAATGGAAATATGTATTATGCCAAGACTGGCGGGTGAAACTTGAATATTCATGTCATAATAGTTACAGGTGAAACTCCAAAAATTAGGATATGGTGCAAAAGTTTATGTCAGTAATTCATCTTAAAAAGTGAAACTAATATATGAGACAGACTTATTACATACATGTTATAATTGTGATGAATATGGCTACAGCTGATGAAAACCCCAAACTCAAAATCTCAGACAATTAGAATATTGTGAAAAGGTTAAATATTCACACTCTAATCAGCTGATGAATCCAAAACACCTGCAAAGGCTTCCTGAGCCTTTAGATGGTCTCTCAGTCTAAGAGGAATTACTGAAATAAATGTGCATTTTAAGATCTGACTCCCTAATTCAACAGGTTACAATTTTTTCTATCATGAAAAAGAAAGATTTCAGGAGGGGATTTTATAAAAACATCACTCAGTGTTTAAAAATATGTTTAATTCAAGTAGCAAATGACTCAGTTTAGTATGTTGCAATGGCAATTAATAGTTGATTAACTGTTTCTTTCTACAAAAAATAATCAAAACAATGATTTCAGCATTTTACCAATTTCTTTTAACCAAGACTATTTAAGGGCTCAGCTAAGAAGCTGCCTGGCTTTTAGAGGAGCACTTTTATGATTTTTGTTGTTTATTTTTAGTGTGTGAAGTAGAGTTGCTTTACTGTGCAGTTATCTATCCATCCATCCAATTTTAAACATTTGGAAATTGGTTGCAGAGATTAAGCAAGATATCCTTACCACCAACTCCTCTCAAGTTGTTCCCAAACCAAAGAGGATGCATAGTCCCTCCTCATAGTCTACCATGGGGGTTTACCTTCATTTGGACATGTCCAGAAAACCAACAGTAGGAGGCACCCCAGATACCAGAACCACCCCAGCTGACATTTTGATTCATGGTCTACTCCTTGCTTCCTATCAATAGTAAAGCTCCTCACCTAAGGCTAAGCTGTTAATTTTAGCTGTGTGTATTCGCGACCTTGCATCTTTTGGTCCTGATTCAAATCTCGTGATTGAAAGAACTGGACAGGGGAGGGTTGGAAGGTAGATGGACCAGAACATTGACAGATGTCAAATGGTAAATGGACTGTGTTCTTATAGCGTTTTCTAGAGTCCTAGAATTCCCCCAAGGTGCTTCACAACACCACAGTCATTCACCCACGCCAGTTCCCTCAGACCACCGCCAGCAGGCAAGGCAGGTAATAGTTTTGCCCAAGGACACAACAGTTGAGACATACTGAGTGGGACACGGACCTGCAACCCTCCGGCAGGTGTGAGATTGCTTCCAAATACCTCTTCACCTCTCCACTGGCAATTCCCGAGTAGGAGAGCACAATCCCTCTCTAGGAGTTGGCTTTCAGTGCCCAAATTGTGTGTGGAGGTTTTTAGCTTTCTTGGTTTATTCTTAACCTCAAAATCACAGCAGCTCAGTGCTGCCAACAGGTTAAAACTTCTGGAACCTGACCTGGACTTCCTCGTCCCAATGAGGAAGAAGAGGATGATCAGGAGTCACACAAAGCCAGCCTGAACAGATAAATTTTAGCTGCTTTTTAAATGAGACCACTGAGTCCACTGATCTCAGACTCGGTGTCTAGCTGTATTTAGTTGACATTTCTCTACCTCGCACACAAGCTCAAGATCCTTGCTCACCATTCAATTTTCAACGCACCCAGTTTTGACTTCCTTTATTACACCAGAGGGATATCCTTAGAGAGAGCTTCGTGTAGCCTTGTTTGGTTGTGCCAGGAACCAAGTCACAACTCTATAGGTAGTTGCTGAGAGGGATGCCAAGTGTCTCTATTCTTGGTGAGGTGACACTTTGTCTGATCTCGCCCCTGAGGCAACGTTGCCATGGGAATCCCTTTCAGGAGCTGAGGCCCTAGACTGCAGAGCCTACAGGACCATGGGGTGAACAGACCCCTCCTCCACATTAAGACGCTTGCTATGTTGATGGGGCTATTACATCTGCACAAATTACCTTCAGAGAAGAGCCATCTACAAAAAAACATATCTTCATCGTAAAGCATCAGAACTTTTGAAACTAACATCTGATACAGGACTTATGATAATTTTGGTAAATAAAAAATGTGTAACGATTTAAAATTGCAAGCATAGGGTAGTTGGGAATTCTCCACAACAGTATTTCAAACCTATACACCACTCCTGAGCTACCTCAATATACAAGTTTTTCTTTTCCTTGAATTCTTCTAAGTTTTTTAAATGTTCTTTATCAAAAACCTTAATACCCCTGACTCAAATACTTGGTATTCTAGTTGACGTTTAGGAATGTGACAAGGATTCATCCTTCTGTTGAATTGACCACAATCTGATGTGTTTCTCTACCAGCTGAGCTGAAGCCGACTGTAGTGAACCTCACCATATCTGAAATTTCTTGGGATGGTTTCACTGCATCCTGGAGCCTCACTGGGGGGGACTTTGACAGCTTTGTCATTGAGGTAACAAACATGGAGAATTTTGAAGAGAGCCAGAACCTCACTCTCTCTGGAGACGCTTTGAGCCTGGGCATCTCTGGGTTGAACCCTAACACCAGCTACATGGTTGGCCTGTATGGGATGCATCAGGGTTCCTTCCTTGAACCCCTGTACATTGAAGCCACCACAGGTACCTGTAACTTACTGTTGCAGCTGAATTTTCTCTATAGTCATTTAATCTCTTTATTTGAGTCTTTGAAGTATACAAAGCGTGCACACCTGGCTGCATGAATTAAGAACAAAGTAATAACTGAGTTTCCATTTCTGGCATACCTGTAAAACATCAAAACTGAACTGCTGCATCCTAACCAACATCCCCTATTTCCACCCTCCAGCCACTGTTTCTATTTCACTGAGAGAGGGCAGGGTGATGGGTGCCGATGTTGCATCAATGAACCAAACACTTACCCTTACTCAGGACTGCTCCCCCCATCCCAGCCACCAAAGTGCATGAAGCCCCTCCCCCTACCATCCCTGCATCGTGGTCAATTCTGACGCTGATGTGCTGCAATGATTGCAAAAGCAAAACCAATAACTTTCACTCTCCCCCGCTCATTTTACCACGACAGCGTGACTGCCTCATTTCATCCGTCGGCCTTCATTCAGTGTGTAATCGATTAACCTTGAGCAATCGTTTGCCCGTGTGTGCAGCCATGGCATGCATGAGTATTCATGTCAGCCGAGTTCTGGGAGTTTGTGGGAGTGAATGCAAGATAGCTGATTATTTTCACAGAGTATCCTCATAAATATCCTCATTTCCTTTTGAACTACTAGGTGGCAAATGATTAAATCTTCTTGTCGTTATCAAGGTAAACAGCTCCTTATGCAAACTGACGTAAAAGTTGCTGCCACCTTGTTTTACATCAAGTGTATGCAAACATTTACCTGCCTTATATTGCCTGTTAAGCAGATTTAGCAGACTTTTTTAGGTTATGGCATTCTTTCCTTAAATGAACTAACAAACTGCTTGATGGAATAGTGCTCTACGTGCATGTAACCCTTCTCCCTAATTATATTTTTACATTTTAGGTAATCCTCTTAAACTTGTAGGACAATAGTTTCTAGCTATTCACACAAAGGCTTTTTGTGTTTGTTCCTTACCTTTAATGCATATGTAAATAATTTGTTTCCACAGCTTCTGTTGCAGGGTGTTTTTTACTTGCATTTTTATACCGATATACATGCATGTATTTCAACTTTGATAATACTATTAGTTTAATCATTTTTCTGCAGAATGACATGTCTAACCATTGGTTTCTTTCTTTAGCGACTCAGCCTGTGATTGGCAAGCTATATGTCTCAAACATAACATCCGAGAGCTTTGCAATCCTGTGGAATGGCGCTGAGAGATGGTTTGATGGTTTTATCCTGGAGATAATTGACTCCGATTGGCTGACGGAGCCAAAGGAATATAACATATCCAGTAATGTAACATTCCTTGACGTTGATGGGCTCAGGCCCAGCACTCATTATGTAGTCTACCTCTACGGGACTTTCAAGGGATCTCGTTCAAGAGCTGTCAGTACTGTTGCATCAACAGGTATTTGGACTTTATGCATTGGATAAAGTTGGGTTATCTATTTTAGCTTCAAAACATTTTGCATAAGTTGTGTTGTAAAGTTGACTTGGACATACATAAAAAATACATATCTTTAGCTTCAATAAGTGGATAAATGCTGTATGTTTCTCTCCCTTATAGCTGAAGAGCCCGATTTGTCCAAGCTAGTTGTTTCTAACGTTACCTCAGACAGATTCTCTCTGTCGTGGCGAGCAGGAGAGAAGGAATTTGATACGTTTATAGTAGAAGTCAGAGAGTCTGCTTTGCCCTCGCAGGCAATGGGGCGCACTCTGCCAGGGGACGTTCGCTCTACAGTAATGGCCGGGCTCAAAGCGAGCACGAGCTACAGCATAAAACTTTATGCCACTGAAGGTGATGGCCAGAATACACCGCCTCTGTTTGCCGTAGCAACAACAGGTACTACATGCGTTTACTGGCCCTGGATGTATCAGCTACAGTGTGTACTCAGGACGAAGTAACTGAAAAGTCATGTTCTTCTTTTATTCAGAGGATGTCCCAAAGTTGGGGCTTCTAGCTGCTTCATCGATGAGCCCTCATAACCTGAGTTTGTTCTGGAACACGGTGTCAGGACACTTTAACAGCTTTGTTGTCCGGGTCAGTGACCCTGAGCAGCTGTCCGATACGCTGGAGTTCAGGCTGCCCGGCGAAGTTCGTAACATTACAATAACAAACCTGACGGATGACTCGGGCTACGACGTCGAACTTTATGGTATTTCTCACGGGCGCCGCACTGCCTCTGTGTTTGCCCACGCTCTGACAGGTACTACGTATTTTACTCACAACTTTTGTTTAGGAAGTTTTAATGTTAAGAATCCTTGAGAGCTTTACAAAGAAAAAGGGAGACTTTGTGTTGTTTTCTTTGAAAAAATAAACTCTGGAATGAATTTTAAATCATAAATATGTCCTGATCTAAGGCCTGAAATCCACTCTGAGCAAATCTGGCATGCATCATGAGCAGCCATTGTTTTTATTTGTAGCTGTTTGGGGAAAATCAGAACAGTACACTCTAAGAAATGAAATGTTAAATTTACTTAAAGGGACACTTTGCAACTTTTTAATATGTTAAAATCATGTTCTTTAACCAGTATGTGCTAAAATGACCCTTTACAGGGTTAATGAAAGGCCACCCAGCCCCTGTCGCCCCCTGTGGCCAGAATATTCCACTTGCAACTTCACAGTTGCCGGTCCGGTCTGTTGGGACTTAGAAAAATTCAGCTTGACCTACCTGGATCTGAAGTCTGGTTCCAGCATGTTTCCTGCATGTTTTAGATCATGAACACAGCTGATTTGTTTGATTTAGTGATGAACCGCTCCTGTAGACACTAATGAAGGCTGAGGAGACGTTTCAGCAGGTAGATTAAGGTGTTAAAAAGACAAACGCACAGCAAGGAGATATGTTTTACTTTCGGTTTCGCCAACGAACACTAAGGGGTGCTAAAAACAAGCCAAAACTGACTAGTGTCCCTTTAACATAAAATCTTGTAACAATGTTACTCTTTACATTTAAGCAACTAGGTTTATTGGAACCAGTTAACATAACTTGGTTAACTTTGTTTCTTACAGTGAATCAGATACAATCAGATAGTTTTTTGGGCCATGAAAAGTTGAAATAGTAACAATATGTGAGGTTACCCAGGCAGCCAGTTTCACGTTAGCCCACTGAGCTGCAACTGCAAAGACCTCTATAGGACACTTTTTAGGACACTTTTGTTTCAGGCCAATTAAAAAAAATAGTTTTAAAGATCACAAGGTGCCTCACAATCACAAACAAGGGGAAGAGATACACAAAGAAATGACAGACATAAGCAGGAAAAGAAACAACGGGGCAGTTTTACTTAACCTGACCTGTCTGTCCTCGCCTACGCTCATTATATCACGACCCTTGGAGGTCCATCAGCTGATGTAACAGACCTCTATGCTGACTTGCACCAGTCAATAAATTCAACAATCATTTCTTAATAACATGAAACCAAGACCAGTGTTAACTTTTTGATCTGTGATTAGGGCCCTCTCATTCTCTTACAGAGACCACTTGAGTGAGAAAGAAACTTCCTGAAGTAACTATCTTATAGTGTGTTGAGTTTATCCTGTATCTACATTTCAGATCAAGTCTGACTCATGATGAGGCATGCCACCTTTGCTTAGAGTGCATCATATGACTATATGCTGAAGATGTTCAGCTACTTTTGCTAAATGACTCGTCTCATGCTGGAAGAACACGCTCTGTGCTTGCTTTTGCAACCATTGCACACACTCTCCTCCTAATGGAATCTCATGTCCCCTTCAATCAAACCCACCCCCCTCCCTCTCAGCTCCTTTACCTAAAGTGGAAAACTTGACCATTTCCACTGTAACCCCCTGCGGTTTCAGAGTGTCTTGGGAGGTCAGGCAGCAGCAGGAGGAATTATCACCACCTAGTGGCGGTTTCAGCCACTTCCACATAGTGGTGACAGACTCCGGCCGGCTGCTGGAGCCTCAGGACTTCACAGTGCTGGGAAACCAAAGTCATCTGGACATCTGGGGGCTCATCACCGGCATAGGCTATGAGGTCAAGTTGACGGGGGTGTCAGAATCGGGGCTTCTCTCTCGGCCTCTGACTACAGTGGCTGTGACAGGTACCGCTCACATCGGACTGCAGGGCCCCTCGTCTCACTAAACGGTTCAGTTTCTGATTCTGCTGCAGCTGCTGAATGTGTAACCTTAACTTTTAATTTACAACGTCTTTTATCCGCCCCGAGAACAGTCTCACCTTTGCTTTTTCTCTTGGTATGCAGCTGTGTCAAGAAAAACGAAAGGTGTGGAGTTCCCATCTGTGTTTTTCTTTCCTCCAAAATATGAGCAAGCGTGTTTGTTTGTTTTCATATTTGACGTGTTTTCCTTCCCATTTTTAATTGACTGGTGTCCTCAGACTAAATTGCCCTGCTGCTTTGTACATCAGGTTGAAACCAAATTTTCGTCATGCAGGAAAACACGGACAAATCAACAGATGTTCCGAGCATGAAACATCTTTTGATTCAACTCCTAATCTCACTTTGTCTCGTTTCCTTTAAAATGCACTGAATGCATCGAGGCTGACCTCAAGGACGCATGGGATCCCGTCTCAACAGACCTGTTTGCTGACCTAGATAAACAACTACGAAAACCTTCTAATTCTTGGATGTCTTCTTGGCCCTGAGCTGTTTTTGACTGATTTATATTAACAGATACCTGAGCATGGCAGATTTGAGGTGGTGGACCAAACGTCTCTTGAGCTGATCCAGTCCGCCATCCAGAAACCTTTGTCGTAATAACCAACCTTCTCCCAACTGACACCAGTCGATGAGTATTACTGAGAAAACCCCAAAACCCACGTCATCGTCGCTGTTTTCTTGTCTAACCAGAGGCTGAGCCGGAGGTGGAGCATCTCTTCGTTTCGGACATCACGGCTGACGGGTTCCGTCTGTCGTGGACGACGGACCACGACCTGTTTGACAGATTTGTCATTAAAGTCAGAGACAGTAAAAGGTTAGCTCATCCGCAGGAGTACAGCGCCCGCAGTGACAAGAGAACGAAGGTCATAACTGGCCTCATGAGCGGCACTGAGTATGAAATCGAGCTCTATGGCGTCACAATGGACCAACGCTCCCAGCCAGTTACAGTGGTGGCTCAGACAGGTAGATGAAAACCAGTTTCATTCTAACCACTTCACTCTACTTTTTAGTGACACGCTGAAGCCAGCAGCTCATCGTTTCTCTAGTTTGGTTTAAACTACCTGTTGATGGTTGAAATGAGGACGTCCTGAGCCATTTTCACCTTTTTTAAAATATGTTGCACTTTGTTCATTTCTGTTTGCACTTTGCCAGCCCTGAGCGCTCCCAGAGGACTTCATTTCACTGACGTGACAGATTCTACAGCCCGAGTTCACTGGTCCAGACCACGCTTTCACGTGGAGAAATACCGCATCACCTACATGCCAGCTGAAGGAGGTGAGGGCTTACAGATGTGCTGCAAATTAACTCCTTGACAGCAAATTTGCCAAATTTCTATTGTTTATTTGTTTGGCATCAATATATCTAACAAGATTAATACTTTCTTGTTTTTCTGCCATCTGATGGAGGGTCTAAGTACTACTGCCGTGTTCAGAGGTGTTATATGAACTTAATATTACAACATACTGAGTTGATAAGGAGCAAAGGTTGGCCAGCTGCACAAACTATAGAAAAAACTGCAGGGGTAGGCAATCCTGGTCCTCGAGTGCCGCCATCCAGCATGTTTTCATTGCAACACTCCTGATTCAGTGGTTGAATCACCTGTTCAGCAGGTCGTCAGGCTCTGCAGAAGCCTGTTAATCACCTGCTGATTAAAGTCAAGTGTGTTGGAACTGGGAAACAGCTAAAACATGCAGGATAGTGGCACTCGAGGATCAGGATTTCCTACCCCTGGTATAAAGTAATTGACTTTTCAAACTAATTGTTCAGGTAAGTTGAGTTCACTTAAAAAAGCAGGAAACTTTAAAGTAAACAATTGAAGCTGAGTCAATTTCTAATTTTCAGTCATTTCAGATAGGATTAGGGTTAGGATTAGAGTCAGGGTTAGGATTATGGTTAGGATTAGGGTCAGGGTTAGGGTTAGGATTAGAGTCAGGGTTAGGATTAGGGTTAGGATTAGGGTCAAAGTTAGGGTTAGGGTTAGGATTAGGGTCAGGGTTAGGATTAGGGTCAGGGATAGGGTTAGGATTAGGGTTAGGGTTAGGGTTAGGATTAGGGTCAAGGTTAGGATTAGGGTCAGGGTTAGGATTAGGGTTAGGGTTAGGGAGGGTTAGAGTTAGGGTTAGGGTTAGAATTAGGGTCAGGGTTAGGGTTAGGATTAGGGTCAGGGTTAGGAATAGGGTTAGGATTAGGGTCAAGGTTAGGATTAGGGTCAGGGTTAGGATTAGGGTTAGGATTAGGGTCAGGGTTAGGGTTAGGGAGGGTAAGAGTTAGGGTTAGGGTCAGGGTTAGGATTAGGGTCAGGGTTAGGGTTAGGATTAGGGTCAGGGTTAGAGTTAGGGTCAGGGTTAGGGTTAGGATTAGGGTTAGAGTTAGGGAGGGTTAGAGTTAGGATTAGGGTCAGGGTTAGGATTAGGGTTAGGGAGGGTTAGGGTTAGGATTAGGGTTAGGATTAGGGTTAGGGTTAGGGAGGGTTAGAGTTAGGATTAGGGTCAGGGTTAGGGTTATATTTGTAGCCTATCAAAGCAAATGCAAAGTGAAGAGATGCTCTGTCTAACATCTCAGACCCCTTCTGATGGTTATGAATCTTTTATCAATGTTTCTGTTAGCTTTCCTCTGCATTAATGATCCAATATGGAAATGAACTCAGAATTTTACTATCAAAAAGTCACTAAGCTCTATTCACTCCATTTTCACTTTGGTAGGCTAGTTTCAATTCATGACAGTCTGAGTTTGCATGATAACTCAGTAACATTTGTATTTAGATTCAAACATATAGAATAGAATAGAATAGAATAGTCCTTTATTGTCGTAATACCTGGAGGCACAACAAAATTGAGGGCGCTCCCTTCCCCCATTATTTAAAATGGATTGGTTCCAGTGGGGGAGTGGCAGGGTACCAGGAATATTATTACATCACTAACGTGTTTGTTCAGATCGATACAACACTATAGGGAGTTCTATAGAAAATCAAACCTAACAGGCTTATTCTGCCCACTTACACCATATTCTATAAAAGATGTCTATCTGCACTTTGAGAGAGAATGGCAGTTTTTCCATTATATCTGTCTCTCTGCACATCATTGGACAGATTTCACTGTAACAGTGCACACATTACATGGCTTGTAAGATCTTTTCAAAAGGAACAGTTTGATGATTTGTTAAGATAAACAGCAACAGAAATGCTTTCTAACATCTGACTCAGACTGATAGGAAACCCGGCTGCTCAGTCCTGCGTTTGTGGGCTTTAAGTATTTAGGAGCAGCTCTTCTAAGTTGAATGTGTATTACACACTTTAAAGTGAGCAGAACTACATCGGTGAGGTTCTGTTCTCCTTCACAGGAAGCCCGTTGAGCGTGACGGCAGATGGAAGCGCGTCCGAGACTCTCCTGATCAGCATGTTGCCAGGGAAGGCCTACCGGGTCACCGTGAGTGCCCTGAAGGGTTTGGAGGAGAGCGAACCCAGCTCCGGCTCCGTCACCACAGGTTGGATTTCCTTTGATTAAAACACTCTCCACTGTCGTGTGACCTTTGAGTCAGGTCAAGCCTGTCCTGTTTGTTCCCTCCAGCTTTGGACAGTCCGCGGGGCGTGACTGCAACCAACATCACCGACACATCAGCTCTGTTGCTGTGGCAACCCTGTGTAGCCACTGTTGAAGGCTACATTATCACCTACAGCACTGATTCAGGTGCGTCTAAACACCAAAGCTTCATAATCTGGTGTTGAAACTTCTCTGATTGTGCGTTTTGACTTCTGTCTCAGCGTCTCCGGTGGTGGAGCATGTTTCTGGGAACACGGTGGAGTTTGAGATGAACTCCCTGCTTCCGGGATCTCACTATAGAGTTGGAGTTCACGGAATGAGAGAGACTCAGAAGAGCGCACCTGCTGTTACTGAGTTCACCACAGGTAGGTCCGGACAGGAGATCGCTCCACGTGAAGCAACACAAATCATGTCCGGCTGCTTCTCAGGATGCTAAATTAGAAATGTGCTGCTGTGTTTCCAGATATGGATCCGCCTCGTGACCTGACAGCTGCTAACATTCAAACCGACAGCGCCGTTCTGACCTGGAAGCCGCCTCATGCTGTAGTCACTGGCTACATACTCACCTTCTTCTCTGCTGACGGTGTCATTAGAGTACGTCTGCATGGTTTCTGGTGGAAGATGGGGAATTTGAAGCGAGATTAGGTCTTGTTCTAAAGCACACTGTGGTGTTTGGGACAGATTTCCACCTTCTCACTTGCATCTACATTGATTTTTGTGACCAAAACAAATTTAACTCCATCATGAATTAACATGAGACAATCTTCTTGAATGAAAGGTGGCTGGTGAATGATAGGCCTTACATTTCTATGTGTCATCCATGCATCCATCCATCCATCTCTCTTCACCACAACAGACCGGTACAACGCCCGCATCACTGCAGACACAGCACCAATCTGCATATCGATCTCACGTTCCACCCTTCCCTCACTCGTGAACAAGACACCGAGATACTTAAACTTAAGTATCTCTATGTGTCATGTTTCAGTGAAATTCTTTAAAGTGACTGTGTGTAGTTTCCCTGGTGAAAGGGGGCAGTACATACCTAAATCATTGCAAGCTAGCGGTATTTTTGTGTTTGAGTGACGTCCGTATCCAATGAATTGCCCTGGGAGTGTCGTAGCGCAATTTTCAAACGAGTAATCTACTTCGTCAGATCGTTGAACCTCCAGCAAAATGAGGAGCACATCAGACTCCCTTTCATCTCTAGTAACGAGCGAAGCGGTAAATGTGTAAAAAAAACATTTATGAATGGCAAAAGTTTTCAGCATTTTGTAGGCTAAGCGGTCATTTCTTTTTTGTACACGAATTAATGAAAGGAAAGTTTAGTAATATGATTCTGCTGCAGAGAATCGTGGATGGTTTTAATTGTTATTGTGTGAATGCAGGAGGTAATGTTGAGCCCAACAGCATCCTCCTACAGCATGTCTCAGCTGACTGCTTCCACGGAGTACAACGTTCGCCTGCAGGCCATCGCTGGAGCCCAGCGGAGCCGCTACATAACCACCACGTTTTCCACCAGTAAAGGTAAAAACAAACACTTTCTGGTATTTTTTACTCAGGCTTTGTCCCCACTCCTGGCTCTGATGCTTGGTTACACAACAGCCCAGATGTGCATCTAATGAAAATTCCTTTCATTCAATCGAATATTCCAAACTGATCACCTTTTTTATTCTATCTCCCTTTTTATTCTATCTCGGATGGAAAATATGTATTTTTTCCACATTTCCTGAAGCCGTTCTCTATAATACTGTGTTAAGGGTTAGGGTTAGGTGACTAGGGTTAGGGTTGTGGTGATTGTTTTAGACAGCAACAATGGCGATAAGCTGTGTGTTTTATGGACTGTCTAACGTGTGTTTTAGCTGGACAGGTGTTTGCACGGCCCCGGGACTGTGCTCAGATTTTACTGAACGGAGAGACGACCTCTGGCCTGTACACCATCTACATAGGAGGGGAGGAGACCCAGCCTATTCAGGTTTACTGTGACATGACCACAGACGGCGGCGGATGGACGGTAAGGATGCAGCTTTACGCCTCAGATCTCACTAAGCTGGATTCTGTCGAGCCGTTGTGACAAAGTGGACACTCCTCAGGTTTTCCTCAGACGGCAAAATGGAAAGCTGGAATTCTTCAGGAACTGGAAGAACTACACAGCTGGCTTTGGAAACATGAATGATGAGTTCTGGCTGGGTAAGAGAGTTCCCCCGTTAGCATTTATTACTATGTTTACTCCCTCATACCAATTCTGACCCTAAACCCAACCTACAGGTCTCTCCAACCTCCACAAAATCACGTCTTTGGGACAATATGAGCTGAGAGTGGACCTGAGAGACAAAGGGGAGTCGGCATATGCTCAGTATGAAAGGTTCACCATTGCAGAGCCAAGAACACGCTACAAGCTCTACTTAGGAACGTACAATGGGACAGCAGGTGAGAACGAGTTGAAAGGATGTTTATTTATTTTGTTCAAGGAAAGCAAAGTAAGTCTGGAAATTACTGGGAACTGTCAACTGGGCTCAGTCTAAAGTGTCAGAAATGACTAAATTTTGTCTTCAGGGAGAATTTTGAACTCTGGTTTCATTTCAGAACATTTTCTTCATCCTTCTTGTTCCTCGTGGAAATCAAGAATAAACTGATGAGTTTTAGAGCTGCTGCTGAAGGTGGACTTTAGTTCCTCTATCTGCACAGAGGCATGCTGGGTAAATCATGGAACTTAGTGATGAGGACCCTGGGGATTTCCAAAATGCTTAAACTTAGATTCAGTTATTGCTAAATAAAACGTTATCAGGAAAAAAACTACATGAAATAAATACAAGTTTTACATGCTAAGTAAGAGTATGGTAGCCTAGTGAACTAGACCAAATTCTTGCTTTGCAGAGTTTGCAGTATATTGCTATATATTCACATATATAGGATGGCTTGCCAGGCTAAGGGTTTGGAGCAATTGTGATCAAAACCTCCAGCAGGGTCTCATTTTGACCCAAAGCATACCAGAACCACAAGGAACCGATGTTTCATTCAAGCAGAAAATGGATTATTTTATGTTCTTTAGTCTCTTTTGCATTTTCATTGAGCACATGTATAGAAAATATAACATAAACGAGGTCTACTGATGAGTAAAACATCACTTCTGCAGTTGTGTGCAAACAAACCATATATAGCAGGTGACAAAGGTGATGTAAGGGCACAAAAGTGTTCCATATTCTACTAGAAGTTTATTATCCTGTTTAAAAGAATAAAACAATGGAGTAAACCCAACTTTAACCCTGGATTGAAGGTACGGTGAATGTGTTAAACTATCCCTAAAGACAAGTTAATGATTGGAATAATGTTTATTAATCTTAGTTTTTTTTGTTACATTTTAAAAGTGGAAACATTTCTTACCCCTTCTTTCCATTGGACGTGAAAGCAGTGCGTAACGCAATAGCGACGTTTTACCCGCAAGCTCATTCCCAACTGGAAGCGATTCTGATGCGAAATGGAAGCGAAAGCGTTCCACGCAGCTGATCCCGTGAGTTCACAAAATCACGGGAAAACTGCAACACCACGCGTGATTTCAGAGGTCCGCCCAATAAAAAGCAAGAAGAAAGACTGCTGCATGTATCCAAAAAAGGCTGTGGTTTATTTTCTGTTCTGTTTACATCGGCTACGGGGGTTTCACAGGTATGACGTGACTTTTATTTTGAAAGTTTCCGAATGTTTTACACTGATTTTGTTTTTGACTTCCTGTCTGTTCCGATCTGAACTGCAGAGTTTGACGTGTTTTGGAAGCGTAGCGCGTAAAAAATAGACTTGAAACGTAATGATAGCGTCTCTTCGCTTCTGGGACGCGTCCAGAACGTTACACTTAGCTTCCGGTGGAAAGGAGCTTGTCCACTATAACGCGAGGCCCAATCCCGGGCCCTATTTCAATACTCGCACTACGCCCTACACCCTTCTGTGAAGTGCACTTAGAGGAAGTGTGCAGTAAGGCTTCGAGTGCGTAGTACACAAGTGTGCAAATAATTGCCGAATTGGGACAGTGAGCATTGCGTCATTGACCGCAACGCATGCTGGGATGCCGGTCGCTGTTTGTGCTTTTTAAAAAATATTAACAACTTTCAAACACACAAACAACAATTATTTGATTAAATTTAAATTAACTGCTGTCCACATTTATAAACATTCAGAGCACGAATAAATATCATTAATCGTCTTAAAATGAACTTCTTTCACCTGAAAATACATGTTTTCAGAAAAGTCACTTGAGCCATTGCTCCACCTTCTTCTCCCCACGCAGCAATGGATTGTGGGTAATACCCACAATCCATTGCCCCCTGAAGTCCCTGATCCCTGAAGTCCCGGATCAAGGGTGCAAAAGGGGCGTGGTCAACTTCCGCACTTGAGAATTGGGACACCCTACGTACTCGCACCCCTGGCCGGGAACGCACAATTGAAGGGCGCAAGGGTGCAAGTGCGAGTATTGGGATTGGGCCTTACTGCGCACTTCCTCTAAGTGCACTTCATAGAAGGGTGTAGGGTGCAGTGCGAGTATTGAAATTGGGCCTATTGCTGTGTAGCGCTTTGCGACGCTTTCAAGTCCGGTGGAAAGGAGTGGTTAGACTTTGAGGATGAGTGAAATCCTGCACAGATTTGCCTGAAATGCACAAAACCATTTTATTTTCTGTTGTTCTCAATGATTTTGCACATCCCTGCTCCGGCATCTTCTTAATTAAATGCAAACATCAGTTTGAAACAGTAAATATTTGAGCACAGACGGGTTCCCCTTTAATTGTGTGCTTAATACCTCATTTGTGTGTGGGCAAACTGCATCAGTGTGGAGAATTGCAGCTTGGTTGACAGTAAATATACATAAAATGTCCTTTTATGAGGGCTTAGTGACTGAGACAGCAAATCCAAATAATTTGCACCCAGACGATGTGCAGCTCTTTAGTAAATTGGAGTCTCAGTCTTCCACAAGACAAACATGTTCCTGATCAACTCACCGTCCAGGTCTTAACGAGAATATCTCCCAGTTTGTTAAAGTCGTTGTGTCTGAAAAGCCTCTGCAACAAGCAGACAAACTCTGGAGACAGTAATCATACTTCATGTTTTCATCAGGTGACTCGATGTTTTACCACAACGGTCGACCCTTCTCCACCTACGACAACGATAACGATATCGCCGTGACAAACTGCGCCCTGTCTTACAAAGGAGCTTTTTGGTATAAAAACTGTCATCGGGTCAACCTGATGGGGAAATATGGAGACAACAGCCACAGTAAGGTACGTGTGGTCTGGAGTTTTTCTCTATAAACACGTTTCGCTTTTATTCTTGGTACAATTCTGTTAAGTTGCAAATGATTCCACGTAATATTTGTCTTTGTTTATCGTGATTTGTTCAAACATTATGCCCACTGGTCCTTTAACTCAGAAACTTTTTAAATAAAAAGTAAAATATTTAATTATTCTTCTGCCTTAAAGGGACACTAGTCAGTTTTGGCTTGTTTTTAGCACCCCCTAGTGTTTGTTGGTGAAACCAAAGTAAAACTTATCTCCTCGCTGTGCGTTCATCTTTTTAACACCTTAATCTAACTGCTGAAATGTCTCCTCAGCCTTCATTAGTGTCTACGGGAGTTATTTGTCACTAAATTAAACAAATCAGCTGTGTTCATGATCTAAAACATGCAGGAAACATGCTGGAACCAGACTGTAGAGCCAGGTAGTCCCAACAGACCGGACCGGCGACTGTGAAGTTGCGAGTGGAATATTCTGGCCACAGGGGGCGACAGGGGCTGGGTGGCCTT
This sequence comes from Aphyosemion australe, assembly GCA_006937985.1. Taxonomy (NCBI): domain Eukaryota; kingdom Metazoa; phylum Chordata; class Actinopteri; order Cyprinodontiformes; family Nothobranchiidae; genus Aphyosemion; species Aphyosemion australe. Next base: position 2,867,412 of record SSNS01000017.1, read on the forward strand.
TCATTCACCCTGTAAAAGATCATTTTAGCATACACAGGCTCAAGAAAATTATTTAAAAATGTGAAAAAGTTGCAAAGTGTCCCTTTAATTAAAAAAAAACAAAGCAACTCCTGAGCGTATTTCCTGAGCAGCATTAATGAGCATCTATTCATTCTGAAAAGCGGGTTTTTCTCTGGCGGTTGACTTGTTTTTCCTCTCTTTGTATTTTTACCTTCCGTAGGGAATTAACTGGTTCCACTGGAAAGGCCACGAACACTCAATCGAATTTGCAGAGATGAAGATCAGACCGGCCAACTTCAAAAACTTTGAGAGCCGAAAAAAGCGATCGTAGACCGCCCTCCGCTCATCGCCCTCCGCTCATCGCCCTCCGCTCATCGCCCTCCGCTCATCGCCCTCCGCTCATCGTCCTCCGCTCCTGCACCTCGCCTCCACTCATCCAACGCTCCTCGCTTCGTAAAAGTCGCCTCTTTAAAAACCACCCAAAACAAATGCAGGATCACTGACTGGAAATGGGTTCTGGTTCTGACAAAAGAACCTGGTAACACACCAAAGAGTCAACAGAGCGTCGGCAGTTTGCTCCTAGCTGTTCCATCGTGGCGTTGTTCTGTGATCGCGTTCCCACTGAAGGTAGATGTTCATTTGCTATAGGTTGTAGTTTTTCTGTTTGTTTGTTTGTTTGTATTGTTGGGGGGGGGGGGGGGGGGGGTGCTGACGTGTACATTTTTTTGTGTTAAATGTGATCCAACTTATCAGAAACATCCTGTACAAAATCTGAAGGATTTGTTCAAATAAATCATGACAGGCCTAAAAGAAAAGAAAGTTTCAAAGTCTATGGTAAAAACTAATGAAGCAACATTTTTGCTGTTCTTATTTAAAAACTGATTTTCTTTTCAGATTCAAAACAAACGTCCGGTGCTCTGTAATCGTCATTTCAAATAAAAAGGATTTGATACCTGTGAGATTCTATTCCTGAGCAGTTCCTGTTGCCTCCAGCAGATGGCAGTGTTTATGTGATGTTGGTTACTTCCTTGTGGCGTGGGTCATGTGGGAGGATTTCTACACATCAGCACATGGTGGGCCCCATTTCTTATTCAGGCCGTTAACATGACTTAAAGAATTTAAAAGCACAGAAATAATTTTTTAATATGAAGGTCTGCAGCAGCTATAGGAGGTTAGTTAATTATTGATGCCAGGATGTGCATTTTAGATAAATTGTTTCCAATTATAAATATCTAGGTCACATGCATTTATCAGCTGAAGTAGGAATTATTAACTACTGCTGGAGATGAAATACTGTAGCGTTAGCATTTTTCCTCTGATGCTTAAAAATTCCCAGATTTAATCTGACTTTTCCTCTAGAAAATCATTTATTCTATTTTAACGCAGGACTTCTGTAATTAATGCTGCAGGTTCTCTTCACCGTTACAAAGTTTAAAGTTCATTTATCTACATTTTGCAACAGGAGCATCTTTTTTGCAAGCCACACACAGTTTGCACGATCAATACCTTTTCAACACATCATCAGATTCATTCTTCAGTAAATCAAAGTGATGTTTGCCAACCTGTTAAAATCAGTCAATGTGACAAAGTTTGGTTAAACTGATTGATCTGTGTGTCCTACTTCCCGTTGTCAGGCTTTCAGCATCAGGTGACAGAGGTCAGACCATTTCGTGAACTGGTGCACAATTTAATCCTTTAACTGGGACATTTTGATATCCTACATCCGATCCCCCAGGAGAACTCTGGATGTTTACTTCTGAGTATCAGTGGTGGTTCTCGGCCTTTGTGTGTTCAGAGAACGCCAGCGCTCAGCTGTTGAGGGGTTAGGTTGGTGGAACATTGTTTGGATACGACAAACAGGAATGACGAGACACTAGTTACCAGCTCCGGTGGCCTAGTGGTAGAGTGTCCGCCCCGGGACTGGGAGATCAGGGTTCAATTCCCGGTCGGGTCATACCAAAGACTTTGAAAAAATGGGACCCAATGCCTCCTCGCTTGACACTCAGCACTAAGGGGTTGGATTGGGGGGTTAAACCACCAAATAGTTCCCGAGCGCGGCCACAGCTGCAGCTCACCGCTCCCCACCACGGGAATGGGTCAAATGCAGAGATGTAATTTCACCAGTGTGTAATGATGACTTGGGACTTTAACTAGTTGTCTGCCAGCACAGAGCTGGGAATGCTCCATATTCATTTCAAGGCGTAGAAATATCTTCTGACCTGGATTTCCACTAATGTTTCTAAATGAGGTTTCTGTAAAGAGTCTCTCTAATGTAACTCCTCAGAGTTCCCAAGCACATCTTATTGCTCTCGTGTCAGGAACTTGGCTCTGATATTCCAGAATCAGGACATTATTTCACCACAGGCTCACATTCTTATTAGAATGGATGATAGATGTGTGTGTGTGTGTGTGTGTGTGTGTGTGCGTGTGTCTCTGTGTGTGGTTGGGGGGTTGGCAATACTTTGTTTTATTTGTTGGCTATATACAGGTGAAACTGGTAAAATTAGAATATGGTGCAAAAGTTAATTTATTTTAATAATTCAACATAAAAGGTAAAACTAATAAATGAGACAGACTCATTATGCAAAGCCAGATATTTCAGCCTTTATTTGTTATAATTGTGATGATCATGGCTACAGCTGATGAAAACCCCACATTCAAAATCTCAGACAATTAGAATATTATGAAAAGGTTCAATATTCTAGACCAGGGGTGCCCAATCCTGGTCCTGGAGGGCCGGTATCCAGCAGGTTTTAGTTTTAACTCTGCTTCAACACACCTGATTTCAATTACAGACATGAAAATCCCTCACCTTTCGGCGAAATTCGCCGTTTTGAATCCAAAATGGGTCACCTACGTGATTCGTGCAGATCCGATGAGAAAATATTTGGGTGGTGGTGATGATGATGCGCTTATTCAGCAAGGCAGGGTTTTGCGGTTTGACAAGTTTCACTATTAACTACGGGGGGTAATATACCAGAGAATTTTAACATGCACCAAACACCACAAACTGTAGAATAAATAAATAAGTCCGTCAGAACCGGTGACGCGCGACCCGCACGAGCGCATCTCGTCTGGAGGTCACCTGTGTAGACCTCAGGTGAAGGGCTCTTCCCCACTCTAACGATCCGAGCCCGAACCAAGTGAGCCCGACTGCTCGGGTCGGATTTGGGTCGATTAATAATTTGAGCGCGTTGAGTCGCGTTGGACAGCAGGAGGGAGGGAGAGAGAGACTGGCGGCCGCACAATATGAGGAGATGAGGACGCGCCTCAAACCAAACACAGTGGAATCATTGTTGTTCCTCCATGGTGGTAAAGAAGCGCTAAAATGTCTCTGTAATGATGTCGGGCGAACTTAAACTCCGTCGGGTCATTTCGGTTTCAGTCTGGGGCTTTTGGAGACTCTATGAGCTGCGTGGAGGGGGTGGGGGTGTGGGGGGTCGTGGGTGACGGCGCGGAGGAGAGGAGAGCGCTCAACAAGAGATCAGTCAGTTGAAATAATAACAATATTGTTCTGATGTGTCCGCCTGTAGAAGTTCTTGCTAAACTTTGTTTCATGAACCAGGATGACTTCAAATGATGTTAAATTCAACTTAAAGAAAACTGGGAGAAAGCTTTAGTTTACCATTTGAGTTAGATGGTTGTTTTATCTGCTCCTCAGAGACACAATGGACATGAGGAGATGATAAAAGTCAAAATGTCCCTAAAGGACAGGAGGTGGGAGGGTTAGTTAGCTGGTTAGTCCAGGAGGTCCATCAGCCAGGTAGCTATGATTAAATCCTGATTCAGCCCACAGCCTCCTGCTGGTGTTGTTATTATTATTATTATTATTATTATTATTATTATCAAATACAAAACAAACATCCAACATATTGGAAGTTTAGGATTCTTTATGGTTTTAGTATCTTCAGCAGCAGCAGAGCTGGGTTCATTCTCCATCACATTTTTGAATGAGACCATTGGGTTCTAACAAAATAAACCAGACCAAACCTGTCATTTCATGCTGATGTTGATCTGATTTAATTGATAACTGGTTTAGTTTTTAAAGCTTCACTTGTTTAAGTTGTTCATTTATAAACAATCATTTAAATCTAATAAAACAACCTGTTAAAAATCACTAGAATGCAGGAAATGACATCTACTTCACTAAAATGTTTCTGTGGGGCCTCCAGACCAACCCCCCCATCACCCCAGAACCTTTCTCTCTGTCTCCGTCCTCAGAGCTGAGGACAACGCTGGGACATGTGGTTAAACACGTCTCAGGCTTGTCCTCGTCTCAGGAGGAGCAGAAACTTGTTAGCAGAAGGTAAACAAAGGCTCTGCTACTCTGTGTTAAAATAGAACCCCAACTTGATATAGAATCAGGTGTGTCTGAGCAGGGACACGTAGAAAACATGCAGCCACTGTGGCCTTCAAGCACCAGGTCTGACCCCCCTGTTAAAGTATAGAGGTTGGTCTTATTTCTTCTAATGCTCAATGTGTAGCATGTAACTCTGCTTGATTATTTTATTCCATAAAGTTCACCAGGTTGATGCTTTTATCTCTAAAATGCCCCAATATACTTTCATTAGCAGAAGATTTACTTGCTGGGGAGTGTGTGTGTGTGTGTGTGGGGGGGGGGGGGGGGGGGGGGGGGGGGTTCTCACCTTTTTCACACTTGACCCGTTTTCATGTCTGCAATTAGCAAGTGATTAACAGGCTTCTGCAGAGCCTGATGAGCTGCTGCACAGGTGATTCAACCACTGAATCAAGTGTGTTGGAGCAGAGAAACCACAAAACCTGCTGGATACCGGCCCTCCAGGACCAGGATTGGGCACCCCTGTTCTAGACTCAAAGTGTCACACTCTAATCAGCTAATGAATCCAGAACACCTGCAAAGGCTTCCTGAGCCTTTAGATGGTCTTGCAGTCTAAGTTGAATTACTGAAATAAATGGACTTTTGCACCAGATTCAAATTTTTCCAGTTTTACCTGTATGACATTCATTTGAAAGAAATCTATGGATTTTATGGATATTATTGGTGTATCTAAAAACAGTAGAATGGATGCTAATCGGGTTTTATCCATCTAGAGGTGGGGGGGCATAAGCATTTATGAGTACTGATTTCACCAAATGCGAGATGGGAAACCAAAGCCTGCCTGAGCTCAACAGCTGCAGCAAAAATATTCACTTATTAACATCAACATGAACCAGAATGGCTCTCCAGGTCCAAAACTCTGTTCTTCTAATTCAGGATGCCACGGGAGACTTTTTTCAGCTTCACACCTAAAAAATAAATCTTTGTAAATCCAAGGGGCTAAATGTTCAACTGATGGGTGTCAAAAAACAAGAATTTTACATCTTTAAAGGCCCTGTGTGGAATTCATAGAAATCATGGTTAAAAAAAAATGAGACTTTTTAGTGCCATGCAGTTCAGAGTAAGTATTGCAGCTATGGTGGCCCACTCAAAAAGGCAACAACCTCCAGCATTCACTCTAGCCATCAAGTCTGTTTTTTATAAATAGCATGAGATTGATGTATTTCCAATCTCTCTAGCCCACAGGTGTCGAGCTCCGGTCCTCGAGGGCTGGCATCCTGCACCTCTTTGTTGTTTCCCTGTTCCAACACAATTGATTCACCTGTGCAGCAGCTCACCAAGCTCTCCAGAAGCCTGGTAATCACCTGCTGATTGAAATCAGGTGTTGACACAGGGAAAACAATAAAATATGACCGGAGTTCGACACCCCCGCTCTAGCCTAACCCACGCAAAGCTTATAACTACTCGACCAAGTAAAAAGGCATTTTTAGTACAGAGACGGTGCGATCCGCACCCCCTCCGGTCAACAAGCATCATGGCTGGAAACATTTCTAGGGGAAACACTGCTGTTAGCCGTTATATCAACCCACCAGTCCTGAAAGAAGCTAGCATAGCTGTCACCGATTCACACACGGAGGAGGGGTGACATCAGCTGGGGGGTCCGGTGTCGCGTGGATCTGAGAGCAGCGGAATAAACAAGCTTCTGCCGCTTAGCCATCAGCTGATCGTGGCACACGGTGTGAGCTGCAGTGGAGATGGAGCAAACATCAACCACTGGCTCTTTAGCGATCGAAGAGCCGATGAGGTTTGGCTGAGGTTTGTATTCAAACTAACAAAGTACAGCAACAGTGTAACAGCTAGTCTCGTCTCTTCTTAGTTGCATTGGCAGACGCCATGCTTCCACGGCGCACTGCTGCCCTCTGCTGTTTCTTTCAGGTTACAGTCATAGTGCAAACGCATAACGTGGAGCTCGTATGTCCCTAGATAGCTACCGTATTTCAAGATGGAGGATGACCATGGAGCGTCGACCACAGTTTATGTATTAAAAATGTAAAATTTGAAGCTGAGAGGAATATTTAGAATTGATGTTGGTGAGAAATATTAATGAAAAAGGACAGGTTTGTGCACTGGATGCACAGAATTTGGTAGTAAACAGGTTAAAATATTACACACTGGGGCTTTAAGGAAAGAAGTTTTTCCCCGTTTACAACGCTAACAAGCTATTTTTATTATTAGGATCACCCTATCAGGCCTTTTGTATCCTCCATTCTTACTTCAAGGAAATAAGCCAGACTAGTTTCAGTTGTTTTATTTGATTGTTTTACTAAGAAGAACGTTTCAATTTCTCAATGCGGTACCTGATGTTTCTGCTCCTTTATCTTATTTCCTAGAACATAGCCAGATAAAGCATTGTTGGAATCTGTTTTCACCATAAATGGGTAACTGGTTTTGAAATTGATCATTTTCATTTATTGCCATTTTACTTAAGCTATTTCAGTACATTTTAAGCGTTTTGAGCTTATTTCTCTACAGGAAACGTGTTAAATATGTCATCGTTCCAGGGTTGTTGGGTTTATCTGTAATCTGTTCAGATTCATCTCCTCAGGACCAGATTAAAGCTTCAGTTCCTCCTAATGACCTTTGGACAGTTTTAGTTTGTCTTTAAAATTCTTTAGCTCCTGTGTTTCTAAACTGATAGTTCAGATCTTTCGAAGTGAGATATCTCTGAAAAAGATTATGAACAATTCGAATTCTTCCAAAAGTAGAAAGCTCTATGAATGACCTGAGTTTGAAGAAACACAGATTAGCTCTGATCAGATTGATGAGTTGACTCCCATCCAGGAAGATTTCTGTCATCATGAAAGCTCCGGTTCCAAAGGTTGTCTAATCGCTCATGCCTTTTATCAACCCTTATTTTAATGGGAAAGTTCCAACCATCACATGTTTGTTTGCATAGACCTTTATGGTCATTTATCAGTGCAGATGGCAGCATCGGAGGCTTACTAAAGCACTTTTAAAGCAGCAATGGTCACTTCTGAAAATAATAGTATTGCTGAAAAATCGTGATGTACAAGTCACTGAAAAAGTTTACCATAAGAGACTCATGCACCCCCCAGTGGCTGGCTGCAGGATGAGCCTTAAAGCTGAAATCCAGACTTTTTTGTCAGAGGGCACCATGTAGAGGTGGAAATGGTTTATTGCACCTTCAAGTCTTCGTTCACATACATGCTGCTGCGATGCACGTAGGACCGGAGTGTTCCACTAGGGGGCACAGTAGAGTATTCAGACCGCATAGCGTCTCGGGTTTGTGGGTACAACCCAAACAAGCATGGCGTCAATAGAAGAGCTCAGTAACTGGTTAATTTTGAGATCACAGCAGAAATAAAGACAGCAGCGGTATCGTAGACAGTGTGAAAGACCTCTAAACCAGAAACGGCGTGACCATGATGAGTGTGTCTTGCTCGTTTTGTCAACTTTACCTACTGGTTACTCGTATAATGAAGTGTGCAAAAGTGTCGTGTTAATTTTGGGGGACGCACACAAACGACGCTTCAAATCAATGCAAGTTATGCGAGGCAGCCATTTTAAACACGCGTACGCATCGATAAACAGCAAGTATATCCCAGGCCTAAGCAACAGTGATGGCGCTAAACAGAAGCTAGAAAAAAATCACTTTGGCCTTCATTATTATGTATCTTTTACCCCAGGAACTACAGCAGCTTTACCGCCGTCGCCAGCATGTTTTTAATGTTAGGCTGCAAAATCTCTGTATCAGGCGGGCGTGGCCTAGGGATGATATCCGACGGGAGGGGTGACCATGCTTGTGTTGCAGATTTGCCTTTGCAGCTTTAACTACATAGTTGTAACTAATAAATATGAACTTCTATACAATACATATAAAGTAACCATATTCAAAGTATGTTCTGCCTGCAAAGAATCTTTGGATAGGGTGAGCCACTGCAGATTCATCTGACCCGTTCTTTAAGATCTGGGGGAAAGGACGTATTCGTAGGCTCTGCTTGAAGGACACCTCGACAGTCTCAGTCGAATCACCAAGACATAATCTACCATCGAATGATGCCGCCCCTGATTTTGGACACAGAAAGAGAAGTTCATTCTTTTGCTTTATATCAAGATACTCATCAAAGAACGTTGTAACCATAGCAATTCCATATTGTTGGGGGTGCAAACACATCAGTCACTGTCAACAAAAAGTAATAAACCACAGCAATGTCAACAGATGCACAGCTAACCTACCAGCCCACGCTTTAGATAGAAGATATAGACAGAAAAGTAAACTTAAAACCTTAATTAGCAATAAAATAGATTTAAAATGATCAAAGCTTTATACAAAGCTCTGTGTTCTGAGCCACATAGACAACCATGCACCTACCCAGCCAGCACACATAGGCGGGCCCCATATGGGCAAGCCACATGGGTCCCAACAGGGTTTGTCTGCGGTTTCCATGGTGGCCCCATGGGGGTTTGCCCAGAATGATTTTTGCCCAAATAGATTTTAACAGGCCCTACATTTCCAGATGGTTTGACTCAAACACCGGCAAACCCCTGTGGGGCCACCATCGTGGACAAACCCTGTTGGGACCCATACGGCTTGCCCATATCGATTCCATATGGGGCCCACCTATGTGTGCTGGTTGGGTAGGGACAATTCAGGACTGCCAATCAAGGCGAAATGCAAGTTTTTGGTCTGTGGGAGAAAACTGGAGTACCTTGAAAACACGCTAACTCTACACAGAAAGGCCACAGCCAGGATTCAAACCAGCAACCTTCTTGCTGTAAGGCAACAGTGCTAGCAAACGGGGCCACCATGCTGCCCCAATGCAACATTTGCTGTCAGTTACTCGCTACTTCAACAGTTTTAAAAACCTACACGTTTTTTGCATGAAGACGATGTTCAACCACCAAAGAAAAAAATCTATTTTATAAAATATTCTGATTGACGTAGACAGGACCCAAGACACACAGTGCGTGTAGTAGTATTTTGTACATATGCACATCTAACTTTGACCACAGAGCATTGAGAACAGTATGCCCCTCCCCCATCGAAGGGTTTAAGGACCCCATGTTGGAAACCACTGGTGTAGATCACGTCTAAGCTGTTGTGGTATGCTTCCTGCAGAGTAACGTATGCATCTCTTGCAAGGCTGCAGTCCAACAACCACATGCCGCAGTACACATGAACTAAAATTAGCAAACAGTTCTTTGAACTGGCATTGAGCTGCAGCACATTGTGAGACGTTCTGTATTAGTACAGGGTTATATCACTGTTTGCTTAAAGCGCTGCCTCATATTTACTCAGCCAACTCACTTGCTGATGCAATGACCTAAAGTCTGCTCGGTGAAATAAAATCTTACTGAGTTTGTGTTGTGTAACACACGCGCAAAATAAAACCACCCATTTTGAGAATGTGTTTTGATGTAAAACCTGTTTTCTGGGGGCATTATGAATGCAGAGGTTTTGCTTGGCGAGGTCAAATAGAAGCCAAAATAATAACGTGATTTCTGCATCTGCCAGTTGAGCAAAGGTTACTGTGTTGCCTAAGAAAACCTGTTTGCATTAGTCACGCCATGCAGCCCGGCCGAAACACACTGCTCGGCCATTAATCATGTTTTTCAAGGAAAGTTTCTCCCAGGAGTCTGTGCTATATTTGAATTGGCTTTGCTCTCAGAGCAGAGTCCCTGGCAGTGTGCGAATATGTATCTAAATCATCTGCCTCGGCCTTGTCAGGAAGCCCGAAAAATATTTTCCACTCCTATATTGGACTCACGCAAGAAAAATATAGCTTTTATTTTTCATCTTATCCCGAAGATCTTGTTCAAATAAACGTTTTATACATTTACTTTAATATCTTGGAGCTTTATTAATCTTTAACCCTTGAAAATATGATGCCAGATAAAAATGTTTCACATAGCAGTTTTTTTTAGGTCCCACTGACTAAACGCACATTCTTCTGCTTACAGGGAACCTTCCAGGACATTGATTGATGCTCTAAATAGTTCAGATTGCTGCGTTCAAGCAGCATGATGAAGCATGAAGCGGCCCTGTGGAGGAAAAGCCTCTAGACTGGAATAATTAGCACAGAATTGTCCTGAGAGTCACATTACTGTGTCAGATGGTAACTGACCTAAATAAAAAAAGAGGGCTTTCTTCAATGTTTTATCAAGTTCTGCTTATTAATAAGTCATCCTTTCAGGATTTAAACTATTTATATAAGATGCCGAGCAAAAGCATTTGCCCCCTTTACAGGTTTCTTCTGCTTCTTTGGTGAGGTTTGTTACATCTTAGATGAGAAATATGACTTTAACGTTATAATATTTCTGTTTATGATGTTCTTTGCGTGAAATCCCACTCACATAAAGGGATTTTGTCGACATTTTCAGTACCCTCCAGAATGAGCCGTTTCAGGGCTCTGTCACTTTAAGGAAGACAAGCTGTTGCTGGCCACGCCCACCCATCCTCTGATTGGTTTAGACATTTATCACCAACAGTGCTAATGTTAAAGCAGCACGGTGTCACATCCAAATGATTTTGATCCAGAAACCACGGTCCAGTCACCTTGCTCCGCATCTCAGTAAACAAAAATCTCAGATCCTCAACAATTAATGTGGGTGGGGCCAGTGGCACCCCCAATGTTCACACAAACCATACATGTATCTTATTTAATGAAGACATTTAAAACCCTATAAAAATTATACATTGGATGAATAAATAATAAAAATGTTTATGTCGCTGCTGCTTTTCCTTTTCAAAACAAAAGTTTCAATCATCATAGTTTTTGTGGATGTTTTAGTGAAGAAACAACAGGCGAACTAATCAAATAACTGTTTCAAATGTTTTTTTTTCTTTCTAAAATTTTTGTGTTTCTCAAATTTGATGTAAGTGTGTTGGACGCATATTGATTTTTTTTTTTTTAACGAAAATGAATAAAGGAGCATTTATTACATCACTACAGGCTACATTTTCCCAGTTACCATGACGATCAATTTGGTGTGCCACCCCAAAATTTACTCAGGCCCCATGGCCACCCTATGAAACATTTCTGGGGGCGCCACTGGGTGGGTCCCGACAAGTGAGGGGTCGTTCTATGCAAAATTCCCCGATTATGACATCACAATTGGGGTTTTTATTTAACTGGCTTGTTTTAAGGACATAATTTCTAAAACCAAACACTGACAGGAGCTGGAGTGATGTTTTATTTCACGGTTGAGGGTTTATAGAGGCAGTAGAGACCCACATGGCAGCACAAAAGGATAAAAAATATCACCCTTTTAAATGTTTCCATTTTTGGTTGACGCCTTCACTCTCCTGTTTTCCATTTGAGAATCAGCCTTGTTGTCACTTGCCCAACAGCTAAATAGTCCCTTGTTTCTTAGGTTTTCACCTCTGCAGGCAGTCCTGTTGTTCTCAGAGGTTCTCTTGTGTTCTACGCTGCAGTTTGCGTTTTATCCTACCATTCAATTTCCTTCACTGCCTGTCGGCCTCCAGTTTGCATTCTGGGTCCATTTAAAAAGCAAACATAATGACAACAATGTTTAATGATGTGGGATTTTATCGTCTGTGATTGTAGATTTAGTATGTTGAACTTTAAACTGAGCAAAGACTCACCTACTGTTTATTATTCCAGTGGGGAAGTTTAGTCCTGGGTGTGTTCGGCTGTCAGGGGACATTAGGATCCTGCAGAAGGCTCTCTCTCTCTCTCTCTCTCTCTCTCTCTCTCTCTCTCTCTCTCTCTCTCTCTCTCTCTCTCTCTCTCTCTCTCTCTCTCTCTCTCTCTCTCTCTCCATTTAGAGCAGCTGTGATTTAATAAATCCACATGTCAAATAAAGCAACGTACCAGTTTAAAGTCACTCATTAAATGTGTAAGAGCACCGTACACGAGCATCACTCTGTCATCACATGTGGGGTTTTTAGTTACTGTAGTTCTGGATTATTCCTTTTTATTTTCTCCGCTTCATGTTGTGTCGTTGAGTCATCCGTCTTGTCCTTGTTTGTTCCTTTAGGTTCGTTTTTTCTTGTGTTTTCCTTTCGTCTCTTTCAGGTTTATTCTTCACCTTCCCTCAGCTTTCCAGTTAAAGATCACGCACACCTGTTTTTCATCAATCATCAGCTCACCTGTCCCTGTTTTCTGATCACTTCCCTCAGTATAAACTCACACAGGCTAATGCACCACAGGTCAGATCATCCTTTTGTGTTCTGTGTTTTCTGGTGGATGCTGCCTTATCCTTTATTAATGTGGTGTTTTAGGTTCACCTGCCGGCCTCCTAGAGTCATCACTAACATACACACCATGACACAAGCGTGCACATTTTTGACACGTTACTTTAGTTCCGGTAACAGGAAAAAAAAGTCAGTAAGAGTGAAAGGAAAATTACTTCCTCCACCTCTGGACTTTGGTGGATGTGCAAACACTTTGCTAATTTCCCCTAGCTTTGTGATGATGTGATCCTCTGGAGGTTTCTTCCTGTTAAAAGGGAGTTTTTCTCTCCACTGTCGCTACATGCTTGCTTAGTATGAGGATTGTTGTAAAGACACTGATGCTAGTCATCTACTGGGTTCTTTATACAGGAAACTTTTTACTGATTGGCTTAATGAACTGAACTGTATTGGAATGTTTTCTTTGTGAAGTGCCTTGAGACGACTTTTGTCTGAATTGGGCCTTTTTATAAATAAACTGAATTGAATTCAATTGAACTAGGGTTTGTTATGAATGGGTTTCAATACCAAACCAGTACTCCTGAAACGATGCCAGTTCCTAAACAGTATTTAAATTAGTATTTTTCTTTAAAATCACACGCATTTTTGTTTGGTACAGGAAATATAAAACATCTCTAAGTCCCACATAAACCAGAGTAATGAACAAATGAACGTAGAGTATAAATAAGAGGAAAAGCAAGAGGGAAAAACTATGTAAACATGAGTCCTAGTAGGCTTTCTCCAGAAAAATGAGCATGACACCTCCAGTGTTGCTGACGCAGCAGAGGAGGAAGGTTGTGGAGTCGGAGCTGTGTTATTTTTGCAGTTGGAGGTGGAGCATCCTTTTGAACGATGAGGTGCTTCATTATCATCCATATTTAGCGACACAAATCTTATCACAGATGTTACATTTAGCTTTGTTGCCGTTTACCTTCACTAAATGCAGCAAGAACTTTCATGTCGTCAGCATTTTCTCAGTCCACAAACTCGAGAGGATTTTTGCCATAAACAAGAGGCGGAGCTTTGTGTGAGCGAGAACCTGGTCATGTGAGGAATGGAGCTGCATGGCTCATTAACAAGGATGTTTTATTGGGATCGTACCTAAATTTGGCACCAAAAAAGATTTTATTTTCAGTACCTGTGCCTACCAAATGTTTTCGGGTGGTACTAAAGTGGTTCCAGGTTTTGGTACCCATCCCCCAAGTGTCAAAAGACAACAACAGTTTAGTTTCTTTTAGTTCTAGAGTTAGGATCAGGATTTTAATCAGTGATCTGATCTTCACCAGCTCATACGGTTAATTAAATTCAAGATATTTGAAAATGACCTTTAACCTTTCTCAGCTTGATGGACAGCAACAGTCATTCCAACTCTTACAAATTGCTCCTGAATCAAAGATCATAAAGGTTTTGATAAAAAGTTCATTTCAGAGACACTCTGAATTTTATAAATTGATGCCTTTGTTGTAAATTTTAAACGACCACTTTATTCAACACCAAAGCAACCATTAGAATAAGATTCTCTGAAGACTAGTTGGAGATGGAGGAGTGGAGAATGGGAACAATCCCAAGTTCAGACTCTTGGCTGGAGCCTGGAACATCTGCTCCAATAGGTGATTAAAGCAGCTTGTAAATGCTAGTGAGTCTATCAAAGCGTGAATCATTCATGCAACTATGTCTGACTTAATAACAGCTCTTAAATGAACCGTTCTATTCTTTCACCATTATTTGTGAAAACAAAAGAAACAAACAACAGATCTTTTTTCTTATTTGTCTCAGAGCAGCTGACTGCATGACCCAGTTTGAGCAGATCCCAAGAGCTCAAACAGAAAACAACCTGGTTTCTCTTCTTTTGTGCTGAAGGCTTTTCATCATTCAGAATGCATGACATGATGAAATTTTAACAGAGTGCCCTGGAAGGGGACAGGACTGTCAAGGTTCATCATAAGTCTTCACCTGCTGAGTCCTCATGAGGACGTCGGCCTCTTACACTCAAATACTTTTATAGACCTCCTATTGTTCACTTTATTATTTTTGTGAAGTTGCACTGATCTCTAATAGCTTGGAGAAATGAAAGATCCTGTCTTAAAGTAACACTCCGCAACTTTTACACCTTAAAATTATGGTTTTTTTGTAAAGTTTTGGCGTCATTCTATCATCTATTATGTTCATTTTCATACCTGTGATAGTATTGGGGGGTCCCACGTCTGTTTACCGCACTATACAGTTTTTGAGCTCGGGTCGCTACCGGAAGTACTGACTGGGTGTTGCTTTACGGCAATATTTGGCATGCCAAAGGGATAAAAAAAAGTGCGTGTTCTAAACGCGCGTTTTGACGCCAAGGGGGCAAAAACTCGTGTGTTCTAAAAGCGAACATTATGTCCGCCAAAACACGCGTCTTGAACGAGCGTTTTGGCAGACATAATGCGAGTTTAGAAAGCGCATTTTTATTTATCCCTTTGGCTTGCCATAATTGTATAGCGTAGACTCGCGGTTTAGCAGTGGCAGATTCACCAAAGAAAGCTAGAAATCCCTTATCAGAGGAATCTAGGAAAAGAAAAGAAGAACGTGATAGAGCAAGAGCAAAGACCAGAGTTATTATTGGGCCGTCTTTTCCTCACTGGAGAGCTCTTTTAGAAAGAACAGCATGAACTACGGACTCTGACCTAGCCGTGCTGCTAATGGATAGGTAAGTAATAAATGATTTCACCAGGGTTATTGTGTTTGGTCGGGCATAAAGTTGTTATACAGTCCTGATAAAACTATTTATTCAATGTGTGGAGGTGGAAAAGTTTGTTTTTGTTGTTTTGCCTGATATTAGGAATGTAAACATGCCTCTTATGCCCCAGAGAGAGATTTAATGTTACGACAGTGACGTTACGCAGCAAGCCTCTAGAGGGCGACAGAGAGCATATATCCGCAAAGTTCAGGAATGGGGCTTTAACTTTTCAAGACAAGGGCCAAAATCCTCATGTTAAAATTCTTCCCGGGGCACAAAAATTTAATTATAATTTTTTTTATTGAAGGGAGTCCTACACTTGTTATTTCAATTCATTTGCAGTCTCCAGAGGTGGCCTTGTTAGTTGTTTTATGTGAAAAAAACCTCTTGCACTCTTGTTTCAGGTACTAGAAGTTTGTTTGGGGGGTGAAAAATGGCCTTGCTAATTAATATTTATGATATGCAAATATCTCACCACTGATTGGCTAGCAGCAACACGACTCTTCCGCTGCCTTCATTCACTCTTCTTTCTTGGGTAAAAAAATGCAACGTTGATGTTTTATCTCAACAAATAACACTGAGACTGAACGTGTTCTGCCACATTGTGCAGCTGCTAATGCTAACTGTTAGCTTCAACTAGCCGAGATGCTCTCTGCTCCCTCCTGGCTGCAGAATCAACACAGCCTTCCGCGGTCAGCAGCCAAGATAGGTCGGGCCACGAATGCTAATGTTCTCTGTGACGTAGAGCTGTCTGACTTTTTCTGACCCAATTGTTTTCTGTCTATTTCCTAATGCAGGCAATGGGGGTTGAAAAAAGCATGACCAAAAGTATTTAAAAAGAGCAATTATTATGTTTCTCAGCCTCCACTTCAAAAAATGCTAAAATTATTTTATGGTGATTTTTTTACTATTTAAACTTCTCAAAATAGGTCCAAAATAAGCACATCAGTAAAAAATATGTTGCAGGAGAGACAAAGTTCATTATACTAGAAATGTCATTTTGGGCCGCACAAAATCCCTCCAGGGGCCGCAGATGGCCCCAGGGCCACATTTTGGACATGTCTGATCTACACCAAACAACGGCTTGGGTCTCAGAAGGTTATGTTTTCAACATTTGGGGACAAAGGGTCTTCAAATGTTGGCAACTAGGGGGTTAAAAACAACATTTTGAACTGCTTTAGGCTGGGTATTTGGCTCATCAAAATAAAAGCATCTAAGCTGCGACCTCCTACATAATTATATTTATATACATCCTGCTGCGGGCTTTCATGACTGATCGACACGGTTAGGTGATCTCCTCTAATGGATTCCCGTTTCCCAGATTAACAACAGAGTCTATGTAGTTAATCACCGAGGATTTGATCTGATTCATGAATTAGATTCTATTGTCCAGTTTCCAAAAGCCCCCAGGCCAGCTGTCTGACCCCTGATTAAAAGGGAAGGAAGCTGACAGCTTTATTAAACTGAAGTGTTCAATCAGAGGTCAAACTAGTGTCAGTCTCTTTTGTTCTACACAGAGGCTGTCCCCTCTGTCCTGGTCCAAATGAAGGGATCTTGTAATCCTGACGCTACCACTGTGTTGTCAACCCACCCTCGCTTCACAGCATTAAGGGCAAAATAAATTTCATTAGCTCCCTGCAGATGGACGTCAACTTGGACCCGAGCCTAAGAGGATTGAGTTTAGAGTAAAGGCATGTTCAACCTCCCATATATGACCTGGTCAGGCTGCTTTATTGCAGTCCCACATACAGCACATAGATCACAGCTCTGATGTCTCACATTATCAAGTTGGTCTCTGGACTCTGGGAATTGGGGACATCAGCGTCCTTACGGCAAATTCTTAATAATTTGATAACATGACGGGTTCTCAGAAAACAAGTTACTTTAATATTAAATCAGGTGGTGTGCTCTCTAGAGTGAGTTTACTGTAAAAAAATCTCTGGAGATAATTTTGCAGGGGGTAGAAGATTGTCGGAGGAGTGGGGGGTGAAAAACGACAAGGTTGACAGTCGTGTTCATTAATATTCATGATATGCAAATGTAATGCCTCTGATTGGCTAATAGGAACACAACTCTCCCGCTGCCTTCGTTCACTCTCCTTTCTTGAGTTAAAAAAGCAAAGTTAATGTTTTATCTCCATAAATAACACAAACCTGAACGTGTTCCACCATGGAGTCACTGTTAGCTTCTACTAGCTGAGATGCGCTCTGCTCTCTCCTGGTCACTAAATCAGCACAGCCTTCTGCAGTCGTAAACCAAGGTGGGCGGGGCCATTAAAGCTCATTTTCCCTGTGACGTAGAAGAGACTGGTAGCCTGGCAAGCTATCCCATATATGTGAACATATAGTCCGGCCATGGTCCATAGAGAAAGCTTTGTAGTGGGGCAGAACCTATATGATTGTCTTTCAAACTGTCTCTGCATGCTATTGGACAACAAACAACGTGCCGTACTCACCACTACGGATGTCAGTCAATGGGTCAGTCCACCATACGCTGTCCAAGAAGACACAAATACATCCTTGTTCTACATAAAGGACTTAAGTACCTCTATCTGCTCCTGACTCAAAGAAAAGTCCAACTCTAAAAAGTACAAAGTTGATGCCAAAATTGTTTCAAATGAGTTGTCACCATTTTTGTTTGTTCACTCAGCCGCAGTAACATCCCGCCCACCAAACGGATAGAGCGCTGTGATTGGCCCACCAAACCGACAGGGCGCTGTGATTGGCCCACCAAACCGACTGAGCGCTGTGATTGGCCCACCAAACCGACGGAGCGCTGTGATTGGTCAGCAACCAGACTGTTTGGGCCTGCTGAGGCTCTAATGGAGCGTGGCTAGACCAACATGCTCTGTCTGTCTAGATGTCTAGGCTAAGAGTCTGGGATTTTCTGACCCGATTGTTGTTTGTGTATTTTTTTCCAGGTCAGCTTCTCTTTTTAAAATCTAACCAGGTGCCCATGAGAGTAGATGTTTCTTTGCAGGAGCTAAACATTCATTAAGTTATTAATCTTGGTGTATGACCTCATTTTAAGAGCAAAAAGCATTGTAGTGATCACAAAAACAAGAATCTGCAAAAAAAGAACATAATTTACTGCAATTCTACTGAAGATTCTCATTCCCAGCTGGTAAAGTTTAAACCTGTTGGTGTGAATTAAAATCATTCTAGTTCTGCGTTCTCCTTAAGGCCTGTGTAAAACCCCCCCTAAAAAAACCCAATAATCTGAAACCATTTGAAATGAGTTCTGAATCCCGTTATGAGCTCTCCTGTACCTGCTCACATTCCCCCGTCTTTGATGTGCTGATGGTTTTAACTCGGCAGCCCTGACCACGGTGACATAACACCGGCCCGATGAGGAGGATTACAGCTCGTTCTTCAGCTCTGGGTTTATTTTAAGGTCCGGCTGGATAAAACAGGATTAGCATCACAATGAATCCACGAGCATTCAAACCCAGCGGTCAGCTCCTCTGTGACCTTTGACATTTGTTAATCCCCATCTGTGTTATGATGGCTAAACATGGATCTGATGAGCTGTCTTTCCAACGAGGTGTCCATTTTTGATAATCGCTTTTCTTTTTTTTTTCCTGGAGGGTCAGTGCAGTGGTGACAGGTTTATTTATCCGTGCTTCGTCTCCAGCTACTGGTGCAGAATTTGAATTGTGCAGGGCGCTGAGTCATTTTCCTTTTTGAAAGGGACAAAAAAGAAAGGTGAGACACTCGGTTGGTTCTGAATAGCGCTGCAGGACAATCCCACTTCCATGTTTTGGATTCTTAAGGAAAAGGTTAATCAGTTAAAGGTGAGTCGGATTTGTGTGAGGACAGTTTTAAAAAACAGCACATGGGATTTTTAGGTTGAATAAAACTTTAGTAGCTCAAAATTAAACAGGACAATGTTGACACATTAAGGGACAGTGTGTAGTTTCCTGGCGATAGAGGGCAGTACATACATTTCAGGGTAGTTTTTACACCGTATCACCGTTGCTAGTTTAAAAAAACAAAACGGTAAATGTTACCTGTCGAGC
Source organism: Aphyosemion australe (assembly GCA_006937985.1). Lineage (NCBI taxonomy): Eukaryota > Metazoa > Chordata > Actinopteri > Cyprinodontiformes > Nothobranchiidae > Aphyosemion > Aphyosemion australe. The sequence goes on from SSNS01000017.1 coordinate 2,886,658, forward strand.
AGAAAGCATACGACCTTGGCGTGACTCCTCAGACTTTGATAGTCCTTCAGTTAATTCCATGGAGAGAATGCAACGCTGATGCTAGTTTTCTGGAGGTGTAGGTTCTGGATCTGCTCGGGGTCCTGCGCCTGCTGATGACGTCACACTATGGCAATACCACTCGCCCAAAATATATTGCATCTCTTTTGATTCTGTATTTTCACATAGGTTTTGGAAAGAGTTTAGTAGTTTTGTTATTAAATTAATGTTTCTTACCGCTAGACCACCGGAGCTGGTTCCCTTCTATGTGAGCCGGCTCTGGGTCCTGCGCCTGCTGATGACATCACACTAGATTATTCGGCTGGACATACGACTTACAGAAGTTACGTTACGACATTCAAAAACATTTAGGCGGTATGAGTGTCCGCCCCGGGACTGGGAGATCGGGGTTCGATTCCCGGTCGGGTCATACCAAAGACTTTGAAAAATGGGACCCAATGCCTCAGCACTAAGGGGTTGGATTGGGGGGTTAAACCACCAAATAGTTCCCGAGCGCGGCCACAGCTGCAGCTCACCGCTCCCCACCATGGGGATGGGTCAAATGTGTGATGATGACTTGGGACTTTGACTTTAATATGGCGTCCCCCAGAGACCATATTTTAGACCTGATTTTTATGGTTATATGTTACGAAGCTGCCAATATTTTTCAACAACAGCATAATTTTATTCATTTTCAACAACATTTCGGTGGATATTTCCAGAGATTAATGGTATTGTCACTTTAAAAATAAAAAATATAAATCAATCACAAGTCTATAAATAATAAAACCAGGTATAAGTTGAAGAGAATTAAAGAAGTCATGTCCTCTTAGAAGGACACAGGGTCTCTCAGGGGGCTGTTTTTATTATTGGTTATTTATGGTTTTGAGGCACATCACTTTGAATGTCATAGAAATTTCCTGTATTGTTCCACAGTGGGGAAATTCAGGTGTACCAGCAACAAGTAACGGGTACATGCATGTATGAATATTCACTAAAAGGTAATAGAGAGATATAAAAAGAGACAAAATAACAATAAAAGAGTTTCCAGTAATAATTGGTGCTATAAAAATCAACAGGCTGTTTACCAGGAATGGGAACATTTACAGTGACATCAGGATGTCATCACTGACAGAGTTTGTTAAAGATTTTCTCAATAATTTAGGTAAAAATTAAAAATATAATCCATAAACTGAGCACAACAACATAAGCTGTAACTGCATGTTGTTGTTTTTTAGCTATCTTTTTGAGTTCAGCCAGCTAATTGTGGTAAACCATTGTTGACGGGATCACGAGACTTTTCCATTGTGCTTTAGTGGGTCAGAAGCTAAAAAGTTTTGGACCCTTTGTTCTGCTCTAGGACAAGTTTTCACCTCTTTCAGAATCACCTTTTGGAGCCTGCTCGCCATTTTCTTTGGCATTTTCTGTTTTCTTGTTCCTGCTAACAAAGAGCCTAAAGATCCAATTTTACCCCCTGAGACCAGAATCCTCCTATCAGGGCGCCGACTTGCTCTGCTTTTTTACTTTTTTATGTAAATGTGTTATTAATTGTTTAAAAGTAGGTTATGCTTTGAGTTTAACGAGGTTCTATTATCCCAAACTGGGAGGCGAAGTTTGGAATGCACTCAAAATAAATCTGTTGTTTTTTTTGTGTTGGTGCAACACTGGTGCATCCCTCGAGTTTAGGAGCGTTTATCTCCCTGAATAATTCAGAGGTCAGATTTAGATGGCTTAACACAGCAAAAACACAGAATAGAATAGAGAAATCCTTTTGTTGTAACACATCTGCAAAATTTCAACACACCATCAGCAAATAGACTCACGCAAAGGAAATTACAGGAAAACGGAGGATATTGCAACCAAATAAAATACAAATAATAAGCCTTCCACACTAGCATCAGCTCTACCCTGCCTGTAGCGAGTGTCCACCTCTGCATAGCCTGGATTTTTTCCGGTCGCTTTTTCAGCGCTCTTCCCAAGGCGGTGTGCTTATGGCTGAACTGGTCCAACATACCATCGGCCGACTGATTGGCCAGCTCAAATTCACGCCTACCATTAGGGGGAGCCTCCGATTGGTGGATAGAATCAGCTAGTGGGGGCTTCGTTATCATTCTGGAAACTGAGCAGCAAGCTTCTGACTGAACCATTTTTTTCTTTGTTTCTCTGGAGCGCGCACATGCACACACACACACACACACACACACACACACACACACACACACACAGCAAAGCAGGATGCAATATCAGAGTCAGAGAGTCTCCAAAAGCAACACTGCTCAGGCCGCCTTTGCTTAATAATGAAGACACCGCTGAGTTCTCCGCGCTCTTTTGCCCCGCCCATGTGCTCGGAGATGCGCTCATGACATCACTGATGTCTTTGCACCAGTTATTCGTACCAATTTTGGAGACCGCCCATGTGCTCAATCAGGTCCGAATTCCTAAGGCAGTGTAGAAGGAACCTGGCCAGGCTGGGGCGGGCAGAGTGGAGTGGAGCCGATGCTAGTGTGTAAGTACCATATGATGTCAAATGAATGAATGAAAATGATGGGATACAAAGACTGAAGAACTATTGATAGAGAGCACTTTTACAGCTATTTTTTACTATTGAAAACTGCTGTAGCCTCTGTATATCACATGAAACTTTGTTGGGGCTCAAAACGGCCAAAACACAACTCCACAATAAAGCTCTGCAATAGAAAGAATGGGTTTCCCCTCCCACTCAACCAGGATATAAATATTTAATGAGCTGCGTGCTGATTGGCCAGTTTGCACTGCTGGCTGTAAAACATCACAGACATCATCTATGTAGACGCCAAGTGGACTGGCGCTGCCTATTGGAGCTACCGTAGAGGCCGGCCGCCATCTTGGATGGGTCTCCATTTGCCTCCCAGTGCGTTTATTTCTACTGAGGAAGGTGCTTACCCAACTAAAAAACACATTTTATTATGCTTTTTCACAAAATCAGACATGTTGTATGGCATGATAGTTAAAATATAAATATATTTTTTCACACAAAAAAATAAAACATTTAATATAAAATCCCATCAGGTAGGCTAGAAAAGTCCCACATGATCTGTTCTCAGTAGTACGCTGGTTGTTGCAACCGTAGGCTGTAGAAAATAACGGGCATAGTAGCTCACTCTGCGTTGACTCTAGCTGGGTTTGGAGAGTGAGGGACACATCCAATATGGCGGCAATGCTGTTACGCTCTCCAGCGCCCAATGGGGCGTTTATGTACACGTCTGTGGTGAAACACTTCCCAAAGCAAGAAGCTCTGTGTAGTATCCGGATAACTCAATAGGCAAGCTGTGGATCTGTATGGTATTTGAAAGTCTGGATATTAGTACATCCTGGAACGCTACACGTGTGCTCCCACTTTGTTTTCGTCTTGTCCAGCAAAGGACGCCAGCATTAGCTCGGACTAGCGTTGTTATGCAGTCAGCATTTCCACCATGAACACTTATTTATTGCTGATGTTGAAGTGGGTTGGGACATGCAAGTTTAAGGGTGGTGAGTCTTATCTTATGATGAGCTAAACCAGCTTTTCTCAGAACAACCCTTTCTCCACGGCCATTACAACGTTACTAATTTACATATGAAAGCAGGTCGGACTTCCTGGTACGCTACATTTGACACTCCAGTCTGCCTGTAGTCAACAAGGAGGGAAATGTGGTTTTAAATTCTAGCACCCCTTTTTAAAGATTTCAGGAAAAACAGGCTCATTGGAGGCAGTTTATAAAGAAATGAGAGGTGAATAAAGACCTGCTGGTGCACAAAAGAAAACTCAAACTATCAAATAACCCAAGGAAAGAAAACCTGCTTTATGCTAAGCTGTTGAGACTTCACCTGGGAATCCTGAATACTGTATGTGTCAGAATGTTTCTACCTTCTGGTGGAACCGCGAAGGGTAAAAAAGAAAGTTCACGCGAGTTTGATTTTTTTCACCTGGAATCCCCGAACGTCAGAACATAATCTGATGTTGGTTCACCGAACATCTGAGATGTTTTAGTCAGTTGGAAAGGAGTCACTGATGTGTGGAGATGGATGGAGCTGATGGCCTCGGCATGTCTATCACGTACGCCAACGGAGAAAAAAAAGAAAAGATTCGGCTCACGGATAAAATAAAGTGATTTGTAACGCATACCGAGAGATAACAACGAGCGGAGACGGATACGGAGAAAACTGAAGCCTTATCGTTCATTCACAAGCTTTTTATCTGTCAGGATCACATTTTTCTTCTTTGAAGCTGATCAAACAATAGTCATCTAAAGCTGGCTTTTGTCTTGTCCGGGGGTGTTATTGTAAGTAAATCTGCTCAGTTAAACAAGGCTACAAGACAGAGAGCATGAACACATGAGCTGAAACCCTAAATGAGAGGCCTCAGATCCCATCATTCCTTTGTTTTCATCCAGAAGAGACGACTTTCAGAGTAAAACACCAGTCAGTCTGCAAGCAAAGGAAGAGAGACAGCAAACTGATACCAGGCCCTGCAGGATGAAGCGTCTGAGTCATTTATTATCTGTGTAAATATAGCAGTCTATAATCTCTTGTGCCAGTGGAACTGTAGCAGGTTGTATTTCACATGTCCTCGTTAGTGCCGTATTGTTTCATGTCGGTTCTGGATCCACTTGGATCAGCTCCTGCATGATTGCAACCTAAATATGTTTCTTTATCTGATGTTTGATAAGAAACATTAGGATCCACCAACACCACCCTGCTGTAAAGCCTTGCCCCCTAGCTTATGTGCAGTCTTGTGTCTTTAGGTTGGATGTGTTTATGTGTGAGCATGAGGGTGGGAGTATCTCTCAGGTAGGGTCTTGGACCTCTCCCCTCTCCTGGGACGTTTTGTGGCACTACAAAATCTTTGGCCTATCCTCCTCCTGCCACATTTCCTGCTGGTATTGGTGCCTCCGTCTGCCTGCGTATTTGCAGCTCTCGTGTCTGGGACTGGATGTTGTCACATCGGCCGGCTCGCTCCCGGTGGCTGCCTGGTGGCGTCTGGGCACTTGGGTTCAGTCTGGCCTTCACCAGGGTCTGGGTGCCCTTAGGTCTCGGGCCACTGAGGTCCAAGATCGGCCTGCCTGGTGTGGGCGGCTGCGGACGGAGCCTAGAGGCTTGCCATTATGAGCTCCTGGGCCTCCGGCACAGCTGCTGGTCCATCTTGATTCTCCGCACCTCTTGGGTTGGGAGGTAGCCTGGCCAGCCATACCAATGCTTCCTTATGGGAAGCAATGAGTCTGGTAACGCTCCTATTCAAATAACCCCACCCCCTGAGAATTCTAGCTGAGCCAATCAGCGCTGAGCAGTGTACGTCACACACCGCGACGCTCGGTTTCTCATAAACAAGGAAGACGGCGTCTGAAGCGGAGTTCGCTGCGGCTCTTTCCTCTGTTCTAAATGACTTGGACATGTCTTTAACACAACAAGAATCAGCGCTAAAAGCCTTTCTTCTAAAGAAAGATGTTTGCGCTGTGCTACCCACAGACATATATACGTAGACGCCTCGTGGACTGGCGCTGCCGTAGTTGCCGGCCGCCATCTTAGATGGGTCTCCATTCGCCCCCAGTGCATTCATTTCTACTGAGGAAGGTGCTTCCCCAGCTAAAATCCTTATCGTGGTGTCACCTTTACTTGCTCTAATGTAGCAACAAGTAAAAAATGCTGGAAAGCTGGGGTTAACTGCAGTGCAGCTCGGCGTGAACAGTGAGAGGGAGATTGTTAGCAATGCTCCTTTGACACCATCTTTGACTACAGCTAAAAAAACTAGTCGTCATTTCCGCCTTTTTTCGGATTGGTTATTTTTGAGCTGGCTAGTCCCGCCCCTCATGGTGCTCTCTGCCTCCGAGTTTCCAGACTCTTTCTCTGTGTAGAATAGACAGAGGGAGAGTAAGTAAGTAAAGTAAGTAAATTTTATTTGTATAGCACTTATCACAGACAAAGAATCACAAAGTGCTTCACAAAGATCAACAAAACACAAGATAGTCATCATAAAATGATCTTAAAACAAAACAACAGAATATCATAAAATCATTAAAAATCAGAAAACAGAAAGTCATAAAATTATAAAAATGATAAAACAAATGAAAGATTATTATAAATACAAGTTAGAAAAAACGAATAAAACATAAAAGATTTAAGTAAAAGCAGTTTTAAACAAAAGGGTCTTCAGCTGCTTTCTAAAGGTGTCCAGACTGTCAGTAACACGTAGGGATAAAGGAAGTTCATTCCAAAGTCGGGGTGCAACAGCCTGGAAAGAGCGATCACCTCGACTTTTATATCTGGTCTTTGGAATTTCTAGAAGGTTCTGGTTGGTGGACCTGAGGGCTCGGGTTGGAGCATAAGGCTTTAACAGTTCAGTAACATAAGGAGGAGCTTGGCCAGGTTGGGAGGTGCTCCTGATATAGTGTTGCTGGGGTCTCCACGCTCCAGAAGGACCTCTGGATCTCTGTGCTTGGATCTCCTCCATCCTCACGGGTCTTTGGGGGCAGGTCTGTGGCCCCACACACTCACTATTGGACATGTAGAAATGTCAATATTCCTTGGTAGGAATGGCATAGGAGAGCTGATATGAATCAATGTCTAGTGTTTGATCAGGCCACATTACAGTTGCTCATTAATTGACCTTTCGCCGAGCCCCGCCCCCCTTAGTTACTGTTACCAAGTCCGACAATAAGTGGATCAAATACTGCAACTCCGCAGATTTCCGTGATGGACAGAAGTAGACAGATGCGTGTCAGCGACATTTTTTGGAGCAATTCCTCCTCAATATCATCCAGATCGAGGCAAAAGGGTTACAGTATGCAGTGGAGGGATACATTAGTGTCGGCTCCGCTGAGCGAAGCGTAGCAGGGAACAAGGAGTTGGGAGTTTCGGGAGAAGGCAGCGTCCGGGATCACGTGGATTGATGAGCGTGGTGGCGGGGATGCGGTGTCCCTGTGAGCTGTCTGATGATCTGAGCTGCAGGCAGCTCTAAAAGCTCCCGGCGCTCTGCATCGCTCCAGTTTACCATCTCAGCTGGTTCTGTTAACAAAAAGAAACTTAAGCCCGTGTAACTTTCATTTTCAATATAGTTCCCGGCTGGAGCTCGGCATTAATTCATCACGTGATCATGACACCACCCGCTGTTGCGCCAAGGCTTAATGTGCGTTTATAAGAGACACGGTTGAGGTAATATTACGCTGATTTGCCGGCACGGTGTGTCTTATCTAAAAGGGTCTTGGATAGTCTGAGAGGCAGACCTCCGCCCAGCCGCGGGCGGGGGGAGCACTCATGCTTGGCTGTTGCTGGTTGAGCTCGATGAGGAGGTTCTGAAGGGGAACGAAGGAGACACGACTACTATCGAGGCTAATGCTTAGTAGTAAATTAGGCTTAGCTTCATCATCTTGTTTGGAGCTGTCGGATAGTAACGGTTGCTATGATGTGTGATTGGACAATAGCCGTTCTGGGGGCGGGGCCGGCGAAAGGCTAATTGGACTTAGTTCATGAAATAGTAAATAGTCTCCTGCATGACTGGGCATAAAACTAGTCACAGGATTTATAGCTCTAGTTTCTACCATTAGTGGGTCTAGTTTTTACCACTTTTATTAATGGTGAGCTTCATAATTCCTTCTTTTTGTTGCTTTTCTTTGATTATTCTCAGAGAATATATCATCATGAAATAAGTCTAACTGCATCAGTTAAACAAATATTTATGGTTTTAATGCTTTATTGTTTTTATTATTTTATTATTATTTATTAGGTCGACGTTGGAGGAAAATATCTCCACCGTTGTTGTTAAACTGCCACTAAAACGGGAAGAAAAGGAATAACGGATGGCTTTCTCGTGAGACTCTGTTCATTATTTATGGTCAAAGCTGGAAGCTGAACATGCTACACTATTACATCACTGAAAACATTTTCTTTTTATGCTTCTTATTGTTTTAGAAAAATTCCTGTACAGCTCAGCAATCAGTCACTCTGAGTTTTTCATGCAGGCTGAACATGAAAATAGTCTCCTCCACCTATCTCCTGCATTAGCTTCTGATAGAAAATAGACTCTAGGTGAAACTCTAGGATTAGAAAATCCTGACAGATCTACGTCACACTGTCACTTAACATTCATGGACTCACCCATCTTGACTCACGACGGGGAAGGCTGTTGTTGGTTTACCTCTGCTTTCCAGTGAAAGCGTCGCGAAACGGCCGCAAAACGTACTACGCCGCCGTTATAGTGGGCACGCTCCTTTCCACTGGCAGCTCTGCGTAACGTTCTGGACGCGTCCCAGAAGCAATAGGATGCTATCGTTACGTCTTGAGTCTATTTTTTAAGCGCTACGCTTCTGAAACACGTCAAACTCCGCAGTTTAGATCGGGACAGACAGGAAGTCAAACACGAAGGCAGTGTGAAACATCCGGAAACTTCCAAAATAAAAGGCAGGTGCAGTACGTCATTTCCTGTGAAACCCGCGTAGCCGATGTAAACAAAAGAGAAAATAAACCACAGACCTTTTTTCTTCTTCTTTTGTGTGGACATCTAAAATCACAAATGGTGTCGCAATTCTCCCGTGATTTTGTGACCTCGCGGGATCAGCTGTGTAGAACGCTTTCGCTCTCGTTCGCATCAGAATCGCTGCCGATTGGGAATGAGCTCACGGGTAAAACGGCACTATTACGTTACGCACCGCTTTCACGTCCTGTGGAAAGCCGGGGTTAGCGTTCAGGAATCAGCCGAGAACATCTCGGCTAGTAGAAGCTAACTGTTAGCATTAGCGATCCACCACACAGCAGAACTCCTCCAGGCTTGTGTTATTGGTGGAGATAAAACATCAACGTTGCAGAGCAAACAATCAGTGGTAGAGTCGTGTTGCTGTTAGCCAATCAGAGGAGAGACTTCTACGTCCTCAAACAGGAGCTTTTTTTCCTCAGAGAACAACTTACAAGGCATTCATTCCAACTAGAGATCACTGCAAATGTATTAAAACACGTCTGTAAATCAAAAACTGTTATGGAAATAATTCCTCCTCTGTGATCTGGAGGGAGAACGAGCTCCGACACGATAAGAAGCTGCCACTTGTTAATATCTTACTGCAAATTCAAATGAAGCTCCCTTTTAGGGCAGCTGAGATTTATTCAGCTTTACTGCTTACACCGAGGACTGACGGGTCTGTTATAAATTATTCACTCATAATGGAGTCATGAATTATTGTTTTGCTGCTCAGATACATCAACAGCACACAGACTTTCATCTCCACACTTTCACTAAGCAGAGCTGATGTAATCACAGCTGGGAACACTCTCTTTTAATAATTAAAGGACCCACATTACACGTCAGAGATTTATTTATCATCCCAACCCAAACCTTTGAACGCAGCCTGAAGAGCAGGTTTTAGATTTGTAACCTGATCCGTCTCAACTTTTAGAGTTTAAACACCTGAAACCCAGTCTTTCTGTATTTTAAATAAACACGTATTTTCTTCTGTATTTTAAAGCCTTTTTATGATGTTTTATATACTTGTATGTACTGTTATGTACACCGGTGTGTTTCTTGGCCAGGTCTCCCGCAATAAAGAGGTTTTATCACAAGAGACGTCTTGGTCAAATAAAAATAAATATGTCTGCCTCTGAATGAATATTAGAAAAGTATTTGAAAATGGTAAATCTGTTGTTTGTCATCTTTTGTTGTAATAGGATCGTTTTTACATTGCAGGTGAAACTTGAGTAATTGGGATATGGTGCAAAAGTTCGTTAATGTCAGAAATGCAACTTAAAAGGTGAAACTAAAATATGAGACGGACTCATTCCATGCAAATCCAGATATTCCCGTCTTTATTTGTTGTAATTGTGATGATTATGGTGTACAGCTGATGAAAACCTCACATTCAAAATCACATTCAGACAATTAGAATAATGAGAATCGGTTCAGTTGGATTACTGAAATAAATGGACTTTTGCACGTTTTGGACTTTTTTTCCAGTTCCACCTGTGTTTGGTGTTCATTGATATATTTTTATATCTCTTCAAACATAAAGACCAGTTGAACCAGACAGAATCAAGAATCAATATAAGAATATGAAGAGTTCATCTGTAAAAACAGGTAAAAGCTAAGTTTGATTAAAATCACTAAACGTTTATTTGACTTACACCACCTGAAGTAAATAATATAAAAAAAGTTGTCTGTTTAAAGCAACATTCCGCAACTTTTGCACCTTAAAATGTGCTTTTTGTAAAGTTTTTGCGTGATACTATTATCTATTATGTTCATTTTCATACCTGTGATAGTGTTGGGGGGTCCCACGTCTATTTACTGCGCTATACGGTTTTTGTGCTTCGGGTAGCGCCGGAAGTACTGACTGGGTGTCGTTTTACGGCAGAATATGGCAAGCCAAAGGGATAAAAACTCGCGTGTTCTAAAAGCGAGCGTTATGTCCGCCAAAACGCACATCTTGGTCATGAAGGTTGGGAACCACTGGTCTGGTCCATCTCCTGCTCCAGTCCCTCACAAACAAAACACCCGGATGTTTGAGTGGAATATTCTGTCCACAGGGGGACAAGGGCTGGGTGGCCTTTTATTAAACCTGTAGGGTCATTTTAGCACAAACTGGCTCAAGAAAATTATTAAAAAATATGAAACAGTTGCATAGTATGGCTTTAAGGAAGTCAAAGAGGAATTTACGTGTTATTCATTTATTGTTTATTCATTTCCCTATGGAGCGACGGTGGCTCAGGAGTCAGGGGTTTGTTCTGTAACCTTCACCATCCATCTTGGCCGTTGTGTCCTTGAGCAACACTTCACCCTCTGCTTGTGTTTGTCGGAGGGACGGTGGTGCTGATTTTGTGGCAGCCTCACCTCTGTCAGTGAGCCCCAGGGCAGCTGTAGCTACACTGTAGCTCATCACCACTTACTGCAGTGTAAAGCACTTTGGAGTCCTTGGACTTGATAAAGCACTGTACAAGTGCAGGTCACTGACCACTGACCATAATGCAATAATGGGACCAGTAAATTTAGGCCTTTGCCTTTTGGCTCCACTCCTTCTTAACCACATCACACCAAAGCAGAACCCCAGATGTCGTCTGGTCCAGTGGTTCCCAAACTTGGGTCCCCGCAATTTTGACAGTGGTGAGGTTGTGAAGATTAAATTAGTAAAAATTACATTTATGAAACCCCAGTAACACACCCAGTAGTAGAATCTAAACTCTAAGAGTTATAACACAGTATAAAGTTTGTATCTAATCACTTTTAACGTGTGTGTGTGTGTGTGTGTGTGTGTGTGTGTGTGTGTGTGTGTGTGTGGGTAGAAGTTAGGGTTGGGGGTCGTGGCTTGTCTTGGTCATGAAGGTTGGGAACCACTGGTCTGGTCCATCTCCTGCTCCATCCTACCGTCCCTCACAAACACAACACCCGGATGTTTGAGCTCCTCCACTTGAAGCAAACACTCAAGAGACACAAACAGTCCCAAGATGCAACTACCCAGGAAACCAGATGTACCAAAACACATCTGGGTTCATGAAAACACGGATTAAATATTTCACACTTTGTGAGATCTTCCGTCAAGTTCAGGACCGCCGCGCTGCTCAGTCAGGATGATGTTTTTATTTGCTGAATCTGAGATTTTTTGGTGTGTATTATTATGTGTGTGTGTGTGGGGGGGGGGGTTCAGCTGGTTGTGATGCCTCAGCAGCTGAAGTGTAAACTGATCCCAGACCACCGGAAACACACTGTAAATGTGAGGACTACTTCAGGTCAGACGCTCGTTCGGCTGAACACTTACACGATTCCCAGAGTGTTTGAGACCAGTTCAGTCCAGAGAAAGCAGTAGATGAGTCACACACACACACACACACACACACACACACACACACAGCGTGTACCCTGAGGGTTTCATCTGAACTGCCTCCAGTCGAAGCTAAACTCTTTACGTAAAGGTTACGTGCCTTGTTCTGGGAAGCGAACCTGGTCTGAGTTATCTTCACAGACACAGAATGTGACTCTCGACGTCACGACATGTTCTACATTTTTAGCAGCTTCCCTTCAATTGTTCCTCCGAGCGATCAAGATAAACTCTGCCATGGAGCTTCCTGGAATGTGTCATCGTGAGCGAGCGCAGATTCACACGGTTTTACATCAATCCTACCTAACAAGGAGCTATTTCTGGTTCCAGTTTGGTTTGAGACGATGCTACGATGAGTGCAGGGGAGGTTGTTTCAGGCCATCAGGCTGGAGGTGAAGCGTGCCGAGGTGGACGGACGTCGCCCATCACGACAAGCTGCTTAATCTTTTGCTGTTGGGGGGGCGGGGTCGTCGATGGACTTTGGTTTCAAATGACTTCCCTCTTTCTAAGAGTCGCTCATCAATGCTTCAGATATGAGTGTTAATTTTTAACAGTGCAGAGCAGCCTCTGCCCCCTCTATCAGGCTCTAAAGATAAGCCACCTGAACTCTTATCTCCTAAACTCATCCTTCATCACTTTAAAACTTGTGTGGCTGCATTTCAATCAGATCTGAAAGAGAAGAGGTTCTGCTTCTTTTAAGGAGAGCCAAAACAAAAATCAAATCTATTTCAACCTTTATCACAATTAAAGCAAATTCACAAGCTTTTATCTCAGTCATGGAAGACGGCAAAGTTCTTCATCCTGTCTTCATATGAAGCGACTTATCCAAGCATGTCCTCATTTATACTCCCAGATCGTGCAGATTTGTGTCATTAAGTATTTTCAGCAGATTACGCCATTAATCACAGATGTAGGAGTCCATTTACAACCCCCACCCTGCTCCTTATGTAACAACAGAGGAGCTTGTTACGAAAGCTGCGTGAAAAGAAATATCACTCAACAGCGTGCCCCGTTTCAATCGCTTCACTTTTCTGAAACATGACGGTTTTCACAGCTTTCTCCTTCTTGACACAATCCAACCCACTTGCCACAGCAAGTGTGGTTTGTTCGTGACACAGAGCACGTTTTCACTCCTGCACAGCTTGCGTTGCTTCATGTAGCTGGAGGCGAGTCCTGAAGTGGAGCTCTGCTGTAGCTGCAGAGCTGTAACTCATTACTAGGAGATTAACCAAAATATGTGTAAAGTTCTAGACTGGACCAGCTCTACCTCAGCAGAGTTTCCATGAAGACACATGTAAAGGGAGCAGGGTGTTTATGGAATCACAATTAAGTTTATTTTACTTTAAAATGACACAAAAGTTAAAAGTGAAAATCCGCTGCGATGCTCAACGTAGCGACCCTGTGACCTTTCCGCAAAGACGCACGCACGCATCGAGACATGGACTAAAACATATAAGCTTCATGTCTCCTATCGGTGGGGGCAAGTCGTTGGATTTCAGTGATTTATGTCAACAACTGGGTCGCCCAGGTCAAGATGGCCGCTACACCCAACCGACCACAGAAAACATAAACTCTGTCAGTTTTATAAATATCGTCATGTCACATACTTCAAGAACTACACAATGTGCAACACCTTTGCTTTAAAAAGATATATTATTGGTTTTTTAAATTCATAGTAGTTCTACGGTCGACATGTTCATGAAGTTCATGGAACGGTGGTGACAGAGGAGTTAAGTGGGTTCGCGTCCTGCTCAGTCTGCCACTGTCGTTGTGTCCTTGGGCAAGACACTTAACCCACCTTGCCTGCTGGTGGTGGTCGGAGGGACTGGTGGCCCCACCTCTGTCAGAGCGCCCAGGGCAGCTGTGGCTACAATGTAGCTCATCCCCACCAGTGTGTGAATGGGTGGATGACTGTGTTGTGAAGCGCCTTGGGGGGTTGTAGAACCCTAAGAAGGCGCTATACAAATACAGACCATTTACCTTGTACCAAGTTCTTTGTGCAAGATCAGTCTCACATAAAGACATTTTCAGTTCCTTCCAGAATGAACCGTTTCAGGACTCTTGGTGGTCACTTTAATGCAAATAAGCTGTTTCTGGTCACGCCCACCTACTCCCTGATTGGCCGCAATGAGGTGAGCTCTATTATACAAGAGGGGCTTGGAGTAGAGCTGCTGCTCCACGACGTCCAGAGCAAAAGCCTCCCTAAGCATCTACAAGTGAAGGGGAGATTAATGCTAATGTTTCCTTATTGTGACATCACAATAAGGAACATTTTCTAATGGCTCATAGAAGCAAATGATTCCTGAAAAAAAATTGGATGGACAGATGTATTTGCATTTGGAGTGTTTATAGAGGCAGTAGACACCCACACGGCAGCGGAAAAGACTGCAAAAAGTTTGATTTGCATGATACGTCCCCTTTAAAATGTTTCTGTTAAAGGTTGAAGTCCGCGGGAGAGCCACCTCCATCATCCCAGACCCCACCCATCCCCAACATGGACTGTCCACACGCTTACCTTCAGGCTGGAGGTACACAAGTGCGAAATGCAGGATGGCCAGACTTGAAATATTGAGCTGACCCCCCCATGATTAACTGAGATCTGTAAAATCCAGTTACAGTCCTTTTTGTGTTTACTAAGGTGAAGTAGCTGTGGAGGCCATCTTGAATAGAGTCCACTTCAAAAGTGAATTAGTTGTAGATAAACTCTCAGTGATAACTTTAAGAATGTTTCAGTGGAATCCATCTGAAGCAGCATATTTGACAGATGATGAAATGTTTCGTAACCCCATGTGGGCACAAACAAAACTCAAGACTTCTGCACAGATCTGCACTCAGTGATCCCTTTATTCTGCGGAGCCAGGTGCGCACACAGCATGAAGCAAGTGTTCACAGGTCAAATAAACTGACAAATACAAGGCAGCCAATAGGAACGAGGCATTCATTCTCAGGTACAGTGGGGGGGTTGGACTGGTTTTGTGTGGTGGATTCCCTGGACTGTGTGTCACCCAAATAAGAGTTCAGCTTTTCTTTAAATGAAGATAAAACAATTCTAGCAAATGCAATCTTTTCTTTACCAGGAAAGTTTCCCAACAAATAGATTAGAAGCTTTTGAAAACTCCCCCAACAATATTTAGCTGCACACTTTTTCTCTCAGATGATCTGAAATTAAACACCTTCTGTCTAAAAGAGTCAACTACCTGCAACATGACAGTCTCCACATTATGCTCACAGCACAGAAGCCTTTATCTGTGTGAACTCTTGTACTCAGTCATGGTTTGACATGCAGAAAGTACACGGTGATGAAATAATGAAATGTTACTAAAAAAAGAAGAAATTAAATGATTATTTGTTTATTTTCAAAAATGTTTTCAAGCTAAACTCTAATATTTCTGACCTCATGGTAACTTTCCACCCCTGGACATTTTGCTGCTGGAACAGGTGCACAAAGTCTGATGAAAAACAAAAATATTTCCAAGCTGACACCATGTTCCAGTTTTGCTTTTTTGCATTTGCAAGTTGACACCTTGTTCTGTTTCTGTTGCGCGTCAGGTATGACAGTTATGTTGACTGACATCGCACCTTTTGCAACCTGAGGGAGAGGCTTGCAGCCTCTCTATCAGGGAACTGGTTTGCACACCAGTGGATGTTTGCAAAACTCCAAAATGCTGGGAGCAAAAGTCAAATTTATGTAAAACTCCAAAGTTCAGAGACTAGATGAACAATTGGCTTTTGATGAGTTTGGAAAATGAGTGTAGTTGTGGGTTTGCCACTAGTGCTCTACTATGTGCAGATGTGCAAATGTCAACACGTATGCAGCATGTCAACTTAGTCCCTATGAGAAAGGACAGCAAATTGAGTTATTGGTTTTAAAAATATTTACAATTTTATATATATATCTATAGCGATGGATGGATGGATGGATGGATGGATGGATGGATGGATGGATGGATGGATGGATGGATGGATGGATGGATAGATAGATAGATAGATAGATAGATAGATAGATAGATAGATAGATAGATAGATAGATAGATAGATAGATAGATAGATAGATAGATAGATAGATAGATAGATAGATAGATAGATAGATAGATAGATAGATAGATAGATAGATAGATATTAGGGCTGTAACAATATTGGCAATATCGCGATATTGTCGTAGTAAAATGACCACAATATCGTCGTGGTTTTGAGGTAAAAATAACATTTGGACAATATCGCAATAAATATTGTATCATGAGGTTCATATCATGACAATATCGTATTGTGAGATTTGAATATTGGTAAATGGTAAATGGCCTGTATTTGTATAGCGCCTTCTTAGGGTTCTACAACCCATCAAGGCGCTTCACAACACAATCAGTCATTCACCCATTCACACGCTGGTGGGGATGAGCTACGATGTAGCCACAGCTGCCCTGGGGCGCACTGACAGAGGCGAGGCTGCCGAGCACTGGCGCCACCAGTCCCTCCGACCACCACCAGCACGCAAGGCGGGTTAAGTGTCTTGCCCAAGGACACACAGCAGCATTCTCTGGTTCACGCCTAATTGCTATATATATATATATATATATATATATATATATATATATATATATATATATATATATATGTATGTCTGTGTGTGTATATATATGTGTATATGTGTATATATGTATATACAGATATATGTATATACAGATATATGTATATACAGATATATGTATATACATATATCTGTATATACATATATACAGATATATATCTATATCGATATATCGATATAGATATATATCGAGATATATATATATATACACCTAGTTGTTTGCAATCGTATGACTCCCACACAATAGTGGCTAATGATGCTAACAAAGCTAACGACTCCTCAGAAAGTAGGCAGTAGGGGTATTCACAGGCCATTTCGGCTTGTTAAGCAACAATAGACAGGTAGTTTATAAGATCGACCCGTGATAGGAGACATTATGAAAAGAATCAATTATCTGTCTATATCTGTATATATAGTAAAAACAGGAGTGGACCCAAAACAGAGCCTTGGGGTACCCCACAGAACAGCTTGGTGGAATCTGACATGATTTGGTTTATACAGACCCTGAAACTTCTGTTAGAAAGGTTCAATCTGAACCAGTCTAGAACAGTTCCAGAGATCCCCACTGAGTCACCAAGTCTGTTAATTAAGGTGCTGTGATCAACAGTGTCAAAAGCGGCAGAAAGATCCAACAATACTAAGACTGAATTCCTTGTTGTCTGCAGCCATCATGTCACTGGAAACTTTGAGCAAAGCTGTTTCAGTTGAGTGATTTTATTGAAAACCAGATTGGAATTTATCAAAACTGTTGTAAAGTTCCAGAAAAGTAAACAGTTGATCGGCCACCACTTTTTTTAGGTCTGTAAATTGGTTTGTAATTTTTAGGCTGTGTCAGTTGACGGCTTTTGGGGAGCCCACCACCTATAAAGGGAGCTGGGCTCCTCTTTGCTCCCCTGTAATTCGAACTCTGATTATACATATAAGTCTAAATTATTAGAATAGGTGTTTCTAGCCCATTTTGGGGGGGTGTTGAAGCACCCCTAAATTGAATACCAACACCCCTTAAAGTGCATGAAGTTAGAATGACACAAGGTTAGGAGTAAACTCTAACCCTAACCCATATGTATACATCTAAATTATAAGTTAAAGTGTAAATTTATTGTATTATAACTATATTTATTAATTAAAACTAATATAAAAAGACGAGGAAGGAAGGTGAGTGGGTGAGTTTAGGGGATAGGGGGATTGACTGAGTGGAGGTGGTTGGGTGACTGTTGCAGATGTGGGGTGGTTGGAGTCAAACCTGTTGAAGAACAGAATAAGCTCATTAGCCCAGATCTGATCCCTGTCAATGGTCCCACTGGCACCACTCCTCCCACTGTGTCCAGTGATGTTTCTGAGGCTTCTCCATGCACCTCAAGCATTGCTCTGCCCCAACTGTTCCTCCAGCTTCGTCCCGTAGCTGTTTTTAGCTCGTCTGATCTTGTATTTGAGCTCCTGGACTCTTCTCTGCAATAGCTGCCACCTGTGATGAGGTGTGAAGGTGTCCCACATCCTCCTGACAGGGGACCATTAGTGCACCTGTCCTGCCATTTCCATTGTCTATTTAATCTGATGTTATAATCATTGTAATACAGTCAAGTGGCCAGTCAATACTTCAGTTTAATTCTAGTCTTACCACTGAAACATACAGCTAACGGTTTAATGTCCGTGTTCCTGAATAATAACATTACAGCATCTGTCGTTGACAGTGCCTTCCTGCCCCCTTTAATGCTGTCAGTCTGCACACACCAGATGAAACCTGGATAGATAAGAGTCAGTTCCAGAGTACGTTCAACGAGACTTTACCCAGAGGTAGGGGTGGCCCAGCTTGCAACTGATTAACTTTTTATGTCACTTCAATCGATTATTAAATGATTCATACTTGGCAGTTAACATGAACTTGACCTGCTTGCTGTAAAGCAAAAGTACATTTTTAAAACTATTGAGAGAATGGCAGAATAAGGTGTATCTCTTTGTCCTAATGATATTTTGGTTTGCATAAACTCCAGAATGTTATGAAGAGTGATCAGTTCGAAAAATAATGCAGGGTGATGTGTACGTGTACGTGCACCAACACAACGCAGTAATGGAAGACATGGTTGCCATGTTGAACAATCTGCTCAGTCTGTGGCTTTCTAGCCTCTTTTATAAGACACACCATGCCGGCAAATCAGCGTAATATTCCCGCAACGTGTTTCTTATGAACGCGCCATGGCGGCATCATGTTGCGGGAATTTTGCGGCATTCGTGCCGCCACGCTTGATAGTAATATTGCGGTAATATTGCGGTAATATTGCGGTAATATTGCGGCTTAGCCGGTCTTATAAACGCACATTAAGCCTTGGCGCAAAAGAGGGAGGTGTCATGACCACGTGATGAATTAATGCCGAGCTCCGGCTGAGAACTATGTTGAAAATGAAAGTAAACACGGCCATAAGTTTTGTTTTTGTAAACAGAACCAGCTGAGATGATAAACTGGAGCGATGCGGAGCTCCAGGAGCTTCTCTCTGTTAGATCTGCAGCTCAGATCATCTGACAGCTCACAGTGGTGGAGCACACACCTGTAGCTGACTGGGAAAAAAAACTTAATGAGCGCGGCTTCGATCGCAATAAAAAGCAAGTTATGTCCAAAATACACGGAAGTCCGCGACAGCGTAGAGACCGCCTCCATACCTCCTTTTTGCCGCCATCGCGTAATCTTTTATAAAACTGACATGATTGCGCAACATTACCGCCACGGTCTGAGCTCTTATAAACGACCTTTCTGTCAGACTATAGATTCAGAGACGGCTGCGGGCAGCGAGGTGAAACACTCGCTCACCGACTCCACTCCCTAGCCATTCAGTGACAGTTTCTAATGTTGTGTTTTGGCCTGGCTTGGTAGGCTTGGTACGACAGCAAAGTAGGTACTAAAAAGGGGTGACATCCTGGTACCTGTTGCTAGCAGAGAAGCCTTGGAACCACACTAAACCGAGTCGAGCCGTGCTGCGTAAGTGCTAGTGGAAGAGGGCCATGGCTCAGGGAAGAATCAGAATTTTGGGTCCATGTCCAGGAAACTTCCTAGACCTTGGTTCTATTGAGAGTTCATGATCAATTCACAAGAAGATGGTGGAAAAAACAAAATCCCACCATTCCTGATGAACTTTGAGCATTGATTGCAAGAGTGTGCTGCCATCAGTCAAGACCTGGACCAAACGTTTAATAACGGCATGCCCCAATTATAGCAGGTCTTGAAAAGGAAGAACACTGCAAATATGGGACTTGATGAAATTTCCCCACAAAGCCTTTTGAACGTATGTAATTATTAGGGGTGGGAATTTAACGCATTAATTATGATTAATTATTTAGAAAAAAACAATGCGTTAAAAAAAATTAACGCATTTAACCCTTTAAGCCCGAGGGTCCCCCAATTGGGGGATGTTGAAGTTCAGCAGCAAAATACATGCCCTAAATATCAATATCAATATAATTTTTTATGTGCTCCAAACACAACGAAAACTACAAATGAGTGATCAGAAATCCCTCTTCGTGTGTTTTTGCCTTCATTTCTGTCTCTAATGATGCTAAATCACATCAAATTGCACACACATTATTATTATTTTAAAGACAATACCATTATCAAAATGTACTTAAAATAGTATTGTACTTTTAGGTCTGTCCTATTTTTTGCCAGTGATATACATATATATATATATATATGTATGTATATATATATATATATTCTCCTGTTTTGAATTGAAATACAATTTAAAAGTTTTTTTTTAGAAATTAAAAGATTAGAAATTACAATAATAATGTCAATGACTATTGTTTGATTCTCTGTCCCATTATTTTTTATTTAAAAAATGTGCTTTGGGGCAAATTTTCTTGAACGATTAAAATGCGATTAATCAAGATTATTCAATCACAAAGCCTCTAATTAATTAGATTAATTATTTTTAAGAGTCCCTCCCCTAGTAATTATTGTAGTTATTTATCACTAAGAAACATCTGACAGATCTAAAAACACAAGCAGCAAACTGTGAAAATCAACACTTATTCTGAAAACCTTAAGCCAAATACGTTCAGTCAGGTTATTAACAAGCTGAATAAATGAGCAAACATGCTCGTCTGTACAAGACTCAACAAACAGTCCTTTACATTATTCTGTTTATTCCAAGAAAGAGGTCAAGAGACATTTTTAATCTTAAAAAGGGTTTTATTTCTTTTTTAACAAAGCCCAATACAGATTTGAAGCCAAACTGAGGAACACTGGCAAATCTCAATCCAATCGTCGTGTATGGGACACAAAAAATAAAAAAGGACACTACTAAGATAGTCAATTAACCAAGAACTGAGGCGTAAAAGTGCATTGTTTTTGTCTGTGATCCTAAAACAAAACAAAAAAAACAAGAACAATTTTGCTGCAGCAGATATTGTGAAGTAAATGCAAATCAAACTTCGAGTAAATAAAAGTCACATATCACAGTTGTTGGCTTATTTTGACACAACCAACCCAGAATAAATGACAGCTCTGAAAATGGGCTAATAATTTGATCTTGGATGAGGAATTTGGTCAAGAACATCTAAAACACGTTAGTCAGTACCGTATTTACTGTAAATGCACAAAATGCCAGTTTGCACGTTTAGACCTACGTCAGAAGAAATGGAGGTAAATTAAACTCAGACACAAACTCTGAAAATCAAAACAATTGCATTTCGTTATTGGCTTCACAACGTATTTAGATTTAAACTGACAGCTGTGCAGACGTGTCGAAGACGAAAGTCTAAAAATTACATCATCGTGACATTTCGTATTACAAACGGTCCGATTTGTAGCTTTTCACATTTGACACACTTTAAAGCTTCCTCATAAACGGGGTTTGTACCTTTGTGTTAAAGAAAGTGTAGCTGAGCCGTGGTTTTTATGTCAGTTTTTCTACGGAGGACTCCACCCACGCGCGCCGTCCTTCCACACTTGAAATTACTTTCTGAAATGAGCTGATCCACCCATGTAAACATTTTCTGATACAGAAAAATATGAAGTGTAAAATGCATATTGATCTTATATTCTCATATGGGAACATATACTTTATATAAGAAAATAAATCTTTCCTGCTGTTTTGGTGGCGATATGGATCGTACAATCCCATCAGCTGTGAGTGCTCGGACAAAGATCTGCATGTAGGCTTTGCTCTGTCGGGAACTAGTACTCTTAACTGGAGCAGCTCAAATACTCAAAAGGCTCTGCCTGAGAGGATTAGTTTGAAGCAAAAAAAAAAAAGACTACTAAAATACTCATCTTTCCCATCTTTTTACCAGCTATTAAAGTAATTTATAATAAAGTGTATGTTTCTATTTTTATCTTTAAAAATCGTAAGCGTTTTTATTGTATCTTGGCATTTTGACACAAAATATCCTCTAGGATATTTACACAGGAAAAGATACTGTTCAAGCAATAAAACAAGCTTATATTATGGGTTGCAACAGAGTCCTTAAGTACAAATGGAGAAAGAATTGCATAGCAGATCAGAACAGAACTAAAGAGCGACTGATCCTTTTTGGTGCACTTCGATTCATGACTGTACAATTTCACATATGTACATGAAAAAGTCCGTTCAGAGTCTCCGCCCGCAGCCGAGATCCCGTTCGCCTGTGCGCCGTAATGCTAAACGAGAAGAAGGCAGGACCTTTTGCCTTCTCCACTCTTCTCAAAGTCCATAGGAGTTCTTCTTTCAAAAAGGAACAAAAAGAAATTACGAGTAAAAAGGAAAAAAAAGAAAAAAGTGCCATTTTGCTACATTTTCAACTGATCCACGGTCAGCTGCTGAATGTGTCACACAGCCCTCCGATGTCACAGTTTTTAGATTCTATGAGTTTTGGTCACATGGACAGTCTGTCTCACTCTCTCTCTCTCTCACTCACACACACACACACACACACACACACGAACAGAAGAAACCACACCGATGACGTAAAGGAAAAACAAAAGGTCGTGGCCGGTTAGTACAGTTCCGTTTGAACAGTTTTATCCGCTGCAGTTTAACATTCTAGCTGGTAAAGCTTTGAAAAAGAACAAGCACCATAAGGAAAAGGCCTCAATCGTCCTCCGCTCGGGGAGCTCAGCAGTTTTCCACCAGATTCTGTGCTCCCACAAAAAAACAAAAAGCGAAAAGGAAATCTACATTCAGACTCGCCTCAGATCTGTAGTCAGGCAAAGTCACTGAAATGTTTCAGGCTTTGTTGTCTTTCCTCCGGCGTTAAAGTCCCACCTAGCCACCGGAGCGTGTCTCTCTTTTATTCAATCGTGGAGTCCAAAACGTGTCTCTGGTTCCTGTGAGGCCCTGGATCTTTGTGTTTGTGGATCCGTCCGGGTCCTCATCGTCTCTGCTGAGCATAAACGGGGTATGCTAGCGTCACATTCAGTGAGTCATTGTGCTGGACCAAAGACGTGTGCTGGTAGTGAAGTACGAGTTCTTTCAGGGAGCCGTACAGGTTGTATGGCTCAGCGAAGCCGTAGCCGGAGGGGGTCTTGTTAATGACGCAGTGCTTCACCTCGCCCTCCACGCTGCAAAGAGAGAGGACAAACGTCACCACCAGGAGATCCAAATCAAAGGGAGTTACCTCTGGGAGACGCGCTGATACGTACACAACGCTGCAGGCGTAGCATCCTGGTTTGCTGCTTTCCCGAACCAGGAATGTTCCGTCTCTCTTTCCCATGAGGAGCGTCTCCGCCTGAACCCGATTGATGTTGCCTCCGTTGTTGTTGTCCAGTCTCCAGGTTCGCTCGTCGTGATGGGGAAGGTCTTCGTCGTCGTCCACCATAGAGTATTGACTTTAAAAAGAAAAAGAAACAAGTTAGCACCCGAACATTAGCTGTGAAGCTACCAGCTAACATTTCTGACTTCATACTTACTCCTCTGTGTTCTCGTTCTTGATTCCCAGCCACTCGTTGAGTTTTTTCTGTCTGACTCCTTTCTGGGTCAACCACCTACAAAAAAAACCACCCAAACACGTCAGAAACCAGGACAGGCGCGTTTCGCAGCTAAACTCCCAGGCGCCGTGCTTACATGAGATACTGGTCTCTGGTCTTGCGGAGCTGGATGAGGTCGGGCTTGATGCTGTTCATCCTCTTGTCGATCTCTCTGTAGTCTGCCGCCTGCTTTTTCAAGTCTTCCTCCAGCCGGCGCTTGCTGTCAACAATTTCACTGATCCTTGACTTTAACTTCTCGTAGTTTCCCATAATTCTGCAAACAACAGATCTTCCGTTCAGAAAAGGTTCTGTTTGTTTCGCCGTGTAAAGCTGCGTCCGTCCAGCCCCTTACCTCTGAATCTCCTTGTCGTTTCCTTCTCTCCTGAACTTCTCGATGTACTCTTTGCTGTACCGCTCTTGTGTTTGACACTGCTCCTCGAATATCTTTATGGTTTCGTTGAAAGCTTCTATTGCTGTGCGTTTCATTTGGATTTCCTGCAAACAGAGGCGGTTTTAAGGTGCAGCTCTGCGTTTAAAAGAGCCCGATGCCGTTTTGGCTGCAGGTGGAACTCACCTGTGACGTTCTGGTGTATTCTTCATAGAGCCGGTCGTACTCTTTGTTCTTCTCCTGGTACTGCTGGTGGTATTCGCAGAGCTTCCTCCCTACAGCTTCGATGTTGTCCTCCTTCACCACCTGATCCTGAGGACGGATTCGTTGGGGTTAGACTGATGTGAAACGGTTTTAAAAGTGCTGCTTGCATCAGAGCTGGATTCCTACCTGCTGGTGTTTGGAGACCGGGTACAGCAGCTTGACGTCTAGCTTGGGGTTGTACTGAGCCAGCGACTCGTTGCGATAGTGGTTGATGAGCTCAACAACCGAGCTGAAGGTCAGCGGGTCTGAGAAGCCGTACTTCCCGTCTCGATGGAATATCTTAATGAGCTTGTTGTTTCCTCCTTTCCTGGATGCAAACGACAGAGTCAGAACACCGCCAGGCCATAGCAGAGGAGCGGATTTGGAAACGGGAAGCAGCTCACCTCAGAGTCAGAGTGTAGTCTCCGTGCATTTTTGTAGAGGCGTCTCGAACCAAAAACGTACCGTCCGCAGTGTCCCTCAGTTTCTCGTTGACCTCCTCCCGGGAGATGTCTCCCCAGTACCATTCGGCGTCCTGCAGCGCCATGTTGTTGTTCATACCGTTGTTAGTCACCGGCGTGGGTTTGGGGGGTTTTGGAGGTAGAGCTGGTGGGAGAACAGGAGCAGAATGTAAATATCAGCCATGTTTACATCCTAAAGTTTTCCCATCACACAGACTCGGATTTAAAGGAAACGATGCAAGAAAATGAATCAGCATTTTCCTACAGGCTCTCCCTCGTGCCTGTACCATTAAACTAACAGGGTAATGAAACGGTGCCCCTCCAGCAGAGAAGCAGCAACAGCAAGGAAGTGGGAGGAGAGATGACGCGTGAGTCAGGGAGAATGAATTTCATTCAAGAAAAGGACCACCTATGAATATTCCAGGCTGCAAATGCAGCAGAGTCTTTAAACGCACGAACACCGCTGGGACGTTTCATAGAGGATACGCGCAGGAAGGGAAAAGGTCAGCACCGGATGAACAATCCCCTCCGAGCACGGCTTTGGAGTGGGATAACCTGATTCTGGTTCATGGATTTGTGATCAATAAATCAATAAAAGTCGAGCCAACAGTTTTATAGAGAGGCTAGCAGAAGCAGAGCTAAGGTGGTCGGCTATTTTTAACCCGCAAATCTGCACTGCCACTGCATTAACACCCCTTCTGCAGCACTAGAGCGTGCAGAACTTCACACACACACACACACTCACAGTTAAATCACAGAAAACACAGAGGCTTGTGACCCTATGCTTTTCGTCTGATTACCAGAATTTTCCCAATCCCAAATCCGCGTCTCCGGTGCCGTCCAGCCTCATAAATCTCCCGACGCCTCGGCTAAGATCCCCCGTCTTCCATAAAGGGGCAAATGAACGCCTTCTTACCCGACCACCTAAGCAGCTATCTGAAGAGCCATTAAGGGGCAGCCTGCTCGGTAACGTGTTACATCACTTACCACAGCCAATCACACGGGGGGTCTGTCACCAACCGCTTCTGCATCTTTCATTTCCTGAGACTGATGAGGTCATTCTTAAAGCGCATTTCATTCGACTGATTGGATTTAATCCCCTGAAAAATAAATAAACTGCAGCTAAATGAAACCAATTCCTGGTTTTCCCGTTTGCCAGCGGTAGCGTCCACGTTTAGAAGCGAGCCTGCAGGAGGAGGAAGACGGTCCCTGCAGCTTGTGTCATGCCTCCCTCTCTCTTCCTGTCTGCCTCCGCCGAGCCTGTGCGCTGGCTCTCCTGCAGGCTGCTCGGCCCCTCCTCCCCGCGTGTGTCGTGCGGGCGCTTGGGCCGTCCCACTGCTGGCACGTAGACAAAGCCAGCTCTGCTGCAGCAGCACGTACGCAGCTGAATTATAATGCCTGGCCCGGTCAGCGGCGCTCAGAGCTCTGAAATACGTCTGTAATCCCACAGCATGACACTCGGCGTGACAGAGATAGGCTGCTTGATTTCCTTAGTGGTGTTAAAATAGAGCCGGCTCCTGGTATAGAATTAGGCATTCAAGAGAAACCCCGTCTTCCAGGTTGAACTATCTGGATTCATTCAGGAAAACTGAGTAAAAATCAGCTCATTTGGTTTTTAAATGTAAGAAAACTAAAGCAGCAAGCCTGCTCCAGACTGCTCTCTAAATGAAACCTGACATGCCAAGCTGCCCGTTTTATTTATATTCACTCGGATGAGAACATCTATAAATAATCTGAACATTTTTGGGTCTCTGAGCGGCACCGCTCATAACCACACGGCGCGTGCAGCGGCCCGGGGCGACTCAGCCCCCAGCTAGGACCGCAGGCTCCGAGAAGAAACAAAAACCAACTTTTCTTGTTCTGATTTGGTCTGAAGCTGAAGTCTTTCTGCCTCGTCTACCCGTGAAGTCTCGGTTATACCCCGAAGCAAAGAGCTGATGAAAGCACCGAACTTACGTTGCAAGTTAAGCATATTTCTCTGGAGGAAAAGTCTCTTCTCTGAAGTTTCTCCTTTATTCCTAAAGCTCAGATTAAATCCAGCAGAAGTGCATTCAAGTCCTCCGGTTGAGCTCCATTTCATAGTTGAGGCTGCCCGGAACGCCGACGTGTCTTCTTTTAATTCTCAAAAGGTAACGAGCTTTATGCGCTTCCGAATAAAATCCAGGTAATCCGCTTGGCGAGAGGCAGGTGCAGCAGGCGTCCCTCTCCGAGTGTGACTGACGGACTCGCTCAGTCTGAAGAGTGTTCAGTTCAGAGGGCTGAGGCTCCCTCCTCCCCCAGCGGGTGAGGCTGAGGCCCGCTCACGTGGAGGCAGAGAGTTAATGATTAGCAGTGAAGCTGCTCCGGTGTCGCTGCAGTCTGGTCTGAATGCCAGCTGCGTTTGTGTTCAAGTCTCAGTTTCTTTGGTCACTCCCCCCTCCTCTGTTTGTAAAGGGAGGGGGAGGGAGGGGGCTCGGTCTTATGATTAACTCTCAAAGTTTTAAATATTTGCTGACTGAGCCCTTTGAGGGTCAGGACGTGTGGATATCCAGGCAGAGGGAGGACCAAAGTGGGGGGGTGGCTCCGGAGGCTGGAAGCAGCCCTCAGTTAACAAGAAGAGCTCTGTGGTGCGGGCCGACTTTCCAGCCAACCAAATCTAAGTGGAACTTTTGTCGCTTACTTAAAATAGGCTCACAGTAACTAGGAGGAGACGCGCAGACACCCGCAGGTCATTCACAAAACACACAATCAGAGCGTGTGTGTTTACAGAGCAGGCGCTCTCTCTCTCTTCCATACCTGTTTGCAGGAGTCTGATGACTGAAACCCAGCACACCTGACCGGGTCATGTGCTCCCACATGTTCCAGAAACAAAACCAGTAGCGCTTTATGGTTGGTGTCTCGCTTGTCCGTCCGTCCCTCTCCCCTGAGCGCTCCCACAGGTGCAAATTACCAACAGTGGAGAGCGGTCCCGGCGCAGCCCCGGTATAAATAGCTCTAACAGGTAATAAAATGTTTTAACAGACACAGCCGGGCTCTGGCCCGCGGGCCGGCCAACAACAGGGCTTTTAACTAGCTCAGTAAAAATATAACCGAGCCACGCAACACGCTGCTGCCTCACACCGCAGCCGCTCGGCCCAGGCAGTCACACACTCCGGCTCCTAAAGTCAGCCATGATAACAAATCTGTCTGAATATCAGCGAACGGGTCTCACGCTGGTGCACACGGCCTCACATTCACCAGTGATCATGTCTGAAGTTACTGGATGTTGCATCTCATAACAGTTCAAGAACCTGCAGTTTCAGGGCCTGAAACTTTCTGGAAAACTCATAAATCTAAAGTTTTTATTGGTTAAAAAAATAAAGTGAGCATCTTTTCTCATTTTCATCGTTCCTTCTCATGATCTGTTGCACCAAAATGAATTTACTTGACTTGTAAAACGTTAGTAATTCCCCCGGAGGAGAAACCTGCGGCGCTGAGGCTCAACTGCAGCAGTTGCAAGCCTCAACGTTTGTCTCCGTGCCGTTAATAGCTAAACGTTTGCTCTCTGCTCTGCACCGGATCAGTCCCTGCATTTAGAATGCTTCCCTCTAAAGGCACCAGTGCAATAGGAAAGACGGCGTTGCTGCTTTGCAACAATAAAAAAAACAAAGAGTTTAACTACCTGGAGCAGCTTGACTTTCACTCCACTCGCTGGTCACCAGAACCTCGATGATCTTGATAAAAGCATCCAGACTGGGTTCACAACTATACGTGGGGGGGAGAAATAAACAAATTAAAATGTGGGGTTGGGGGGGCAAGTTAAACGTTTTACAGCCCAGGTGACTTTCTCTCTTGCTCTGGTTTCAATCTGATAGTGATTCAGGCTTAGCTGCTTTAATTGCGCTGCACAGCTGGTGAGAAGAAAAGCTGCAACCTACATTTGTGTGAAGCTAAAACCCCATGAGTGCCCGACAGGCTGCATTAAGTGCTTGCCTGAATGTGCATGACTGAGCGCCTGTGTGTGTGTGTTGCATGACTGAGCCTGCACACTCATCTGTCTGCAGCCTGAGCTCCTATCTTTGCAGGCGATGCATGGGTTTAGCTGCGCCGACACTCACCTGGTGGGCTGCTGTCTGAAACACACGGGGCTGAAGATCTCGCCCAGCGACCTGGCGCTGAGCTGGTTCTTGGACCCGTTCTGGCACACTCTAGAAAAATGCCTGAGCAGACACTGGAGAGTTTGCCAGTGCTGGGGCGGCAGGGTCGGGGAGCTGGCGATGCGACGTAGCAGCTGGGCGCATTCCTCGGGGTTCGCAGCCTCTGTTGGAAAAGACGAGAGCGGCTAAGAGGTCAGACGCTTAAGATGTGAAATTCTGGCGGTGCATTCAACAGAAAAGGAGCAAAAAAATGAAAGTTCGATGTTCAGACTACAGGGAGATGGAAAAAGGCGTCATGTGCAGTTAGTTCTGGAAACCGCACAGAGGCTGTGTGGTTAACAATGAGCGTAAGGTACACTAGCAGGTGATTGGCTGCTCAGAGATGCTAGAGATAAACTTTCAGGCTTGTTTTAGTTCCTATTAGCCACAGATATCCTGTTTCTGGCCATGTGACAGCAAGAAAATGCAAAGCTACAGAACAGAGAGAGGTGTGAAGTTTTTTTTTGCTCTCTGCTTGCAAGCAGCAGCAAACAAAGAAATAAAAACTCAACTGCAGTGACGACATGAGCTTAAGATTTGAGACGCTTTGTGCTCTCGGGTTTACTCAGAGGCTTAAAAAAGACTCAATAAAAACGTTCAGCTTGGTCTTGACGAGCTCTTGTGGTTTTCTGCTCGTAGAACGTCGTGTACTGCAGAGCTCAGGGTACATTACATCAGAACTTCGGTTTTTAAAAGGAAGCTGAACAGTAAATAAATTATCACTGAATGCGTTTTGAAGCTCCCACCTTTGGCGGTGTGGACCATCTGCGTGTGGACTGCAGAGGGGATGATGGGCTGTGGGAGATCCTGCAGGTATCTACGCAGACCGTCACACAGGACCGTAAGTTCCAGCTGATCCAGGTCTGCTGCTGGAGGATCTGCAGGGCACCAGAGTCTAGGTTACATGTTGATACAACGGCTCGTGTACGACAGCACCACAGCTCTTTGTGGCCTTTCTAACATCATGCATGTGCAAACACAATGCTTGGTTTCTCTCTGACATTTCCTCCTTTTTGCACCAGTCTTACTCACTGGAAACTTACAAAGTTCACACAAGCTGATTAGGACGTGGGGGGGGGAGCGTCTTACCACAATCATAATACTGTCTGACTTCGAGGCCACCTCCAGCAGTAAACGTTCGGTACAAAGTGGGGTTATCCAGACCTATAGGAGATCAAATCAGTCACCCACACGGCTGAAGAACAGGTAAAAAGGCTCACAAAGGTGGAAAACTTCTGATCTCAGCAGGTAAACTCACCTTTTTTCTCAATAGCTTCCAGCAGTTTGGACAGCAAAGGTGGGGCGGTCTCTGGGAGGGAAAACTGCTCCGTCAGCTCGGATAGGCAGAAGCCTGGAGGAGAAAACATCAGGTCACCAAGGAGGTCGCTATGAGCGTCATATTTATTATAAAACTCTAACCCTGACATGATGCAAGTTGATTAAAAATAAAAACCACAAAACGTCACAAATGCACAGATATGCAAATGGAAACCGAGCCAGATGAAGCAGTGAAAACAGGTTCTACAACCTACAAACAAAAGTAGCCCACCGGATGTAAATAGAATTAGGAGATAAAAACATTTGATACTGAAATTTAACGCAGAATTAGGGGTGCAGGAATCTGGCGATAGGATATTTGTCACAACGCGGGGAAGACGATGTGATATATCGTAAAAGAAGACATTTGTAATGTTTAGGACTGATTTTAATAGTAAAACTCTACGAGATCTCGTTCTGTCAGAATGAAGGCGGTAAAAACTGCTGCCACCTAGCAGTCGGACTTTGAATTGCACCACACAAAGTAAATACAGTACATGTTTGCACGTAGATTCTCATTAACTCATTCACTGCCAGTGACGACTTTAGTCATCATTTGCATTTTTTTACGGGGAAGGCGTCGGAACGAGCCCCCGCACCGTGAGAACAAACCGCGTGTCTAAAGCGGATCTTCATCCGTGTATGTCACACGTTGCGTAATCAGGAAGCAGAAAATCAATGAATAAGGAGTTTGTTTTTGGCCGCTGTTGTGAAAAAAACGATGCGCCTACCAGAAATGTTTCTGCAGCTCACGCGTCGACAACAGATTGTGAAAGAACGGATAACGCTGGAAATACGGTGATTCTTCCTGATGTAAGAAGTGAGTCTACTCTTTCTTTTGGTAGTTTTGGCGTTTACATGATCATAGAGCACAATGTTCTGTGACTCTTCTAAAAACAGTAAAAAGGCTCAAAAACGCTGGCAGTCAGGGGCTTTCTGATCAGAGAACGGCTGGCAGTGAATGAGTTAAAAATTGATACACTGTTTTTAAATATCGGATCAGTACAATAACATGATATATCGCAATAATTCAGTGTATTGATACTTTCTTAAAAGAATATCTGTAAGAGCAACTTAGGGCGGTAGTTTTGTACCGTTGATGGTTGAGTGTTTTCTTGTTTTGGGACAAATGTAAAACAGACGTCAGCCTTTTTATCAAAGCTCTATTTTGGGTCGCTACTAACAGCACATGATGTACTGCAACAACTTTGCATACTGATAAATATCTTTCACACGAATGAAAACAGAAGTGAGTGTTTTCCTGAATGAATTCAGATCAAATAACAGCGTGACTAAAAAAACTTTGTTTCATCCTTCAGGCTGATAAAACAGAAGCTCTCAGGGGGTTTATTATAAGGGCAGTGGAACTATTATTTTCTCACTTCAGATTTGGTTTGAGTTTATATGACTGAACAGCTGTGATTATGGTGGTTGAGAGTCTTTGTTGTGGTTTAACAATTAAATCTTTCATCAAAATCTAATCCTTGTACCTGCGTTTGACCTACGAGGGCAGCAAACACTGATTAGGTGTTTGCCTAACAAACCACTCCACACCTCAAAGGCAGCAGGTACACAACCAAAGAGCTGCTCTCAAAAGTAAAAGTGAATATTTAGAAAAGAGCGATTCAAGTAAAGGAGGGGCCGAGCACTAAAGCCAGAGTTTGGTGGACCTAGGGAACTAAGCAAATATCCGGTGACATGATGTTAGCCAGTCCTTGGGGGGGTGGGTTGCCGTTATTTTTGCCTTTAGAACTTTGTAGCCCAGGTGTGGACATGAAAGGATGAAGGAGTTGGCGAAGATCTTGTTTGAATTTGTAAAGGCCTATTTTTCTGAAAGGCTCAACTGTTCAACACCTAGACTTGCAGATCCATGAATGAAACCTTTCTTAGAACCATATTTTTCTTTCTGTCTCTGTTAAAAATGAGAACTTACATAAAAAAAAGGAAAATCTGGCAAAACACGAGAAACGCAGCTCTCGCGTATGCATGCGCGGTAATCATTATCAAGGAGCCGCCTGCCTGCTTTTACTAAAACGGGCAGAATAATGATCCGTTTTATCCAAATCCACATTCTCCGAGCTGAGCAGGACTCGGGATGGCAGGTTGCGTGTGAAGAAACAGGATTACTAAAGACCTTCTAACCACCGAACACACAAAACTCCATGTAGGACAAGTGGTCATCTGGAAGACATTACTGGAAATGCAAACCCCAAGAGAGGAGGTGGTGGGGGGGTTGTTCTCAGAAGCAGCAAACTTTGAGATGGAGCAAAGTTTCCCTAAATAAAGACGGAGACATGCAGTGCTGCCAGTGACACCTTGGAAGTGTACGCTTTCTCTAAGACAAGATATCTAACACGACTCTCTAGACACGGCCATCCTCAATTCTGAGAATCTGAAATCACAATCAGAACTTAATGAAACTCAACCCTGCTGCGTCTCCACAGATCATGTCAATAAAAATAATTCAACAGGCTGGTTTTCTCCAACACTCCTCAATAATCTGCATTTTCGAGTTGCATTCTGTAACTGGTTTGCATTTTCCAAAACATATTAAAGAGAAGCAGCATCTGGTTGCATTTCTCCGACAGCTAGGTGATAAATCCTAAGACGAGACGGGTCTTCAAAGCGATTCTGGGTCCCAAGTTTATCGGCTCCACCCACAGTCGGTGCATGAGTGACACTAGGCAGGCGGCAGATAGAGTTGCTTCTTGGTACTGTCGGCGATGTGACAGTTTTGGCGCCAATGGAGTCGTATCAGGTATCAGACGAAATATGGCAGAAATGCTCCGTGCTATCAGTGATGATTTCTGAGATGCCTTGGCATGGGATCAAATGATTAGCATGCCCCTGCTGGCCACAGCTCGTTACCAAGGAGACGGAAAAATAGAGGATGAGTTTGTTTTGCTTATTTAAAAGGAGCAGTAGAAGATGTTTTGGAGCATTTTTCGCCATTTGTTGCTTGAAATCCTCTTCACATACTGATGGTAAACAATAAATTTAATGTTTTGTCAAAATAATAATTTTAATCGCCTCTAAAAGGTACAAACCGCATCCAATCATTGTGAGCGTCCTGTTCTTATTGACTGGATCCTGATCCATCCATCAAACTGACCCCCCCCAACACACACACTCACAACACTCTTTACGTGCATTAGCTAGCATACTAACTTGTTATATAGTTACGTAGCCTGAGTGTTCCCAGGGGCTTCTTTCTCTTGAATTTTCAATTGAGACCGAGTCGTGACAACTCGTGTCAGACACCCGACTATGAGGAGTCTGACGGAAGCCGCTGCTGTTATGTAGGTGAGCTACATTAGGAATTATGGCAGAAAAGGTGCCAACGAGTCAAAAAGGTAAGATAAGGTTGTGTTTCTACGGTTGCTTGACAGCGTCAGGTGTTATAACATTTTCTGCCCTCAGATTCTGTGATTCTAGGGTTGGACCTTTGAAAGTAGGGCTGGGCGATATGGCCCAAAATCAATATCGCGGTATATTGAGGAGTTCACCTCGATAACGGTAAATGGACGATAACTACATGTATTATGCAAAAACAAAAGTTGTCCACTAGACGGGGCTGTCACGTGTATTAAGTTGAGTCACGTCATGTGACTCGAGGTGGTACAGCTTCTTAAAGGGACGTGAACGTCACCAACCTACACGCATCTTTTCATTTTTTTATTACAGAATTTATTGACATTGGAAAAATTATATCGTTAGACTCAGAAATTTTGACAACGATACATTTTTGATTTATTGCCCAGCCCTTTTTGAAAGATACATTTTTTAAAATGCACCTTGCCAGAATGACTTTATCCAGAAACGTCAATTCCACCTCTAAGGTGCAATAATAATAACAAAAAAGGCAGATGGCTTTTATAATTTTAGCCAGATGCAACTCCATAGAGGTTTAGTTTAAAAAAATACATTTCCTGACAGGTTAAAATGTTTTTCCACATCTAAATTTCAAAGTTCAAGGAGTTGACCCAGGAGGAGGGCACAAACTAAAATAAAAAACAGAACAATGTTTGTGTTTTGCAGTTGCATTACCAAAGTAACATCCCCACGTTTTCTTCTATTTCTAAACAGCAGGGGGCTGCACATCATAAAACTAACTTTTTCATGCATGTTGGTTTCTGTGGTAACTTAGAGGAGAATAGAGAGGCCACAGGGGCCTCTTGGACATGCCTCTGCAAGTCTGCATGTTTGGCAGACCTCACGATATCCCAAAAGGCTTCAGTCAGACGGTAATCAGTTAGACAACCACAGGTTGAGGAAGTCTTTGCAGCTGCCTCTGGTACTGCTGTGGCATGGGGTACAATCTCACCGGCTCAAATGGTATGTCTGAAATGCACAAAATGTAGACTGTGGGCAGGACAGAGCCGGGGCACCGTGAACTCACTAAAGATAGAACTCACTCCAGATAAATTTAAAGAGCCTTCTCAAGTAACCAGCACTTTCAAGTTTCTTCTCGTCTGGAAAAAGTCTAGCTGAGACAACTTTGTAGAGATCAGACGACCACAACACAAATAAGAACACGCTGAAGAGCAATAAGTAGGAACAAATGCACACAAATGTGAACAGGAACGTTTCAGAATAATTATCTAGATGTAGTGTTTAAATCACACTGCTGCTTTCTGGATTTAGATGCTAAATGCTCAAATAAAATCTTATAAGACTAGCAAAGATGAATGTTTGCATAAATGGAATAAAAGAGCAAGTTTTAACACGGCTGATCTGAGAGTCGATGAAGGCTGCGGCTCTGAGCTGCAGTGAGAAAACCGGCAGACAATGTCTCCTCCTACCGGCTGCTGGATGGAGAGCAAAATTAAAGCAACAGCCAATGAGGAGGCTGTTGCCATAGTCTGACATTTAACCCTATGTGGGAGACCGCCAGGGGATCACAAAATCCACACACAATTTCCTGGAGAGCAAACGAAAACTGAAAGTGTTTAGAGATAATGAGGCCACTTTAGATTTGAGTCAGCATCCATGTGGAGATTATGAACCATTTCTACCTGGAATCGCTTCACAAAATGTAGACCGATGATGTAAATTGTGCTGTGACGTTGAATTAAAAAAGCTTTCAAATGAGTCAAACACCTAAAAGCCACACTAACACGGGCCTGCGTCTACAGCCTAATTTTCTCAAAGATCTTCTAGATGATCGTTTTCAAAACGACGTTAACAATTCTAACACAAGAGGTTTAAGATAAGATAAAAACAACAAAACCGTTTTGGAGTTTCTTATAATTTGAAAATGATGCTAAAAAGTGAGCATTTCCGAGAGTTGTGGTGAGCTTTTAGAGCGATGGCGTCTATATTTGACTAATCTAGTGGTGCATCATGAAGGTTGTTTACCCACAACAGTTCTAAGATTTACCAGAAACATGAGTCTACCCCGAAAGGATCTGCTGAAAGTCCTTAAACAGGTTCCTTCTGTAAAGCATTATGAGCTAATAATGACAGGCATTTCTTGGGTTGAAGATAACTGAAGTACCTAAGAGGAGCCAATACCATGCCTTTAATTAAAACGTCATGCAACACCACACCTATCCAGCACAAGACATACCTCGTCACACTAGCTTATTCACCATGTCAGCCCTTTTTGCAATAAGTTACATATTTGAAATACCTCTTTTGCTCTCCTTGACATCGTTTTCTTTGTAATTTCACCTTTGTCTAATTGTACTTGTTCAGATCCATCAGCCTGCTTTCCTAATCCTGCTAGCAGACATGCTCCAACTCCATTAAGGAAGATTTACCAATTCAGACTTCTGTCTCCGCACACAATAAGGTCATGAAATAGTTATGGATGCACTGGATTTAGATAATGATGCCGTTTGGTGAGGGATAAAATCTAATTACCATGTTGGTTGTACTAAGCCCTGAACTTGCATCACGTCACAAAACATCATTTCTAAAAATGGCAGCTACTTTTAGGATTTGATTTTTGAAAATGTAATAATTGTTAAAACGTGGAAAACTTAAGTAAAAATGTGACTTTTGTTCTGATAAGCTTGGAGCAGGGTGAACCATGAAGTGTTTCAGCACAACACAAAATAATAACGTAGCTTCATTTTGACAAAGAGCGTTAGCAGTAGCTCGTTCTAGCGTTGCTCTGCAGTTAGCTTTAGCGTGACCATCGTTTGTATGTTGCCAACGCTGAGGTGGGTTGGAACATGAAATGTAAGGTGGTGGGTCTAAGATTATGGCTTGTTAAACCAGCAGAGCGAACCGTTTCTTCGTAGCCTTTACAACATCACTAATTTACATAGGAAAGCAGGTCAGAGACGGCACAGACTCTTTTGGTATGCTACGTTAGACTCTAATCTGCCTATATTCCACAAGGTAAATGTGGTTTTTAATTCTATAATAACTTTAAGGGTAAAATAAACATGTAAAAAGTGTGAATGGCTGGCAGTTGTTTTTATCCTGTGTGTCTTCTGTGGTGTGAACATTCCTACAACAACCAATGAAATCAAATCCAAATGAACAGGAAATGTGTAATTGTTCAGTACTGGAGAAAAAAACAATAAATATGTGATACCTTGTAGTTTACTAAACATGAAAACGTATTCACACAGACCTGGAAAACAACGACGAGCAAAATATAAAAATTAACTTCAGCCCAAGTGTGATGTTTGCCACCACCACGTTGATCGCCGTCACTCTCTCTCTGCTCCAGACCTACGCTAACATTTAGTAACAGGCAAATAAAAACAACTTCAGAAGATTAAAGGATTTAGGAAAAAGGTACGGAGATGACTAAACCAGTAAGATTTGTTCCACGCTATAGCGTTGTAAACTGCATTAAATCACCGGGGCGCCGTTCGGCATGCAACCATTTACGGTCTGGTTGGATCAATTTGAAACCATCTCCAACGCCGCCACATGTATTATTGAAGAGAAAATTGAAGTCTTAGCAGAAAAAAATTGACAGCACTGACAGAAAGAGTGTTCAATAGAGCAGATGTCAGGCAGAGTGCTAAAGAGGCCCAGGGAAGGAGAGCTGCATTATCTCAATCTCCAGCTATGTGGAGTACTCTCCCTGAAACTGTCTCCTCTCTACAAACCACTCTGTTCTTTCCAGTCGCCGTTTTTAGTACTTTTATTTCCACACGCCCAAAAACGAGCCACTTTGACATGCTCTGTATCTGATGGACAAATATGTAACACTTCCTTTTTGTTTGTTTGTTTATCCGAGGCGACTCAGGGTTCAGTTTTCAAAGCAGTCAACAAATCCAACAGGCCCTTTTCTGTTTTCTACTTTAAACCAGGTTACATTTTTCTGATTAGTGGTAATAAAACAACATTAGAAGCTATAAAACATCTAAATATTAAGATGTTTTGGGTCCCACTGCAATGCTTTGTTTTAGTTTGTAATGTTACAATCAAGCTGAAACGGTACTGATAAGGTACAGAGAGCAGATGGCATCAAATATTCCTTTAAACAAGACCGAACACGCCTGCTGAACCGTGCGAGAGCACGCAGGGAAACGTACTCGGTCTCACCAACTCTAAGAAAAGAAAGCAGGCTTTACACACGAGGAAAAAAGACACTGATGTTGGGTAAAACTTTAAATTATGAGTAATTTTGACCTGAGCTGCAGGACTGTAGGGTGTGTGTTTCTATTCAGTGAGCTAGAATAACTATAAACCTAAAAGAAGGAAGAATATTAACAGTTATTCAGCATTTCCATATAAACCGGGCGAGCAAATACTGCTTTATGTAACTTCTGCTCGGTGTGCTGAAACACATGCATGTTGTTTCAACTTAGAGGCCCGGCGAAGGAGCACCACTTTAATGTTTAAAAAAAAACACACAACCGAGAGCTGGAATGAGGCGGAATAGTTTCCCAGCCCTGCCCTCCTTCTCTTTCTCTCTCCACATCTGCTGCACTCATGTAACACCCCCCTCCCCCTGTGGCTCAGAGAGGAGAGGCCCTTTTCCAAGCCTCAACTCTCCACCTTCTTCGCTCTCCCAGAGCTCACTGTAGGAACTATCAAAACACCAAGAAAAATAAAGAGGAGGAGGAAAGAAAAGCTTTGGTGTAGGAGGAAGGGAGCTGGATCCCTCGGCGGTGGGTAATAAATCACAAACACTCTGGGAGCAACAAGACCCTCTTCAAAGCCCCCTTTAGAACGGACAGCCCCGGTTCCTCCCAAAGCCCACCCTATCCCCGGCTTCAGCCCCTCTGCCAAGCCCCCCAGCTCTGATCCCTGTGCACACTATCCCTTACAGCAACCCCGCTCCCTCACCCACAACCTCCCTCCCTCCCTCCTCTGCTCGTCTCCCACAGTCCGGGACACAGAGACTTTTCTTCTCTCTGCTCTAAATTCACACTCGCTCCAGGCTCGGCGCTGGTGCCACTCATCCAGGACGAAGCCATTCAACGCACGGCGCCCCCCGCCCCACCCCGTCCTACAGCTCTCTGCTCACCCTGCAAACCGCAGCAAAGAATTTCACAATCGTACCACAAAGAGCAGAAACTGGAAACCTGGCAGCTACAGCTGCTCTTTAGGTGTGCGGAAAGCTCCAAGCACACATTCACGCGAGCCGCAGCCTCTTCAAAAAGATGCACGTTTTAATTAGACTTCATAGTTGTGGCCCGAGACGTGACTGACTGTGATTTCCAAAGATACAAAACCAACAACGAAAAAACAACTCAAACATCGCTTTATGTCATGAGACGCCAGAACAGAGATGTCCACATAAATTCAAATAACGCACTTTCAGAGTATAAATGTATAATCTACTGATTCATATGACATGCTAATAAAATGCTAACACCCTGCAGAATGCGGTACTGAATCAGTGACATTGTTCTACTGGGAGTTTGCTTTATAATGGACACTTTGTTTTGCTTTTCTTTGGTTTGAAACGATCCTAAATGCGAGATTGGCCTGCTTTTCCTGCTCTTGGCGATTTTCTCCAACAAGCCATCAAGTCATGTCTGCTGCATATGCAACACAGCCTGAGCTCGCCGTGCAACAATAATCACCGTTTGTGTGAAACACGGTAACCACTGAGCTGTACATCTCAACTTTCTGTTTCAGCCCTACGTGTGCATTTGGCATTAGTGTTAACGTTAAAAACTCCGTTTTATTGAAAACTCTAAAAATATTGCATAACTGCATCAAAATTATAGTATTTTCAAACATAATTACACATTTCTGATGGTTCATGAGACTTTCACATGATTAATGTCTTGGGATTTGTCAAAAGATGACAGATTTGCAACACTTTAATCACTATTATGTAATATCCAGAGGGTCAAGTATGATCAAATTTATCATGTGCAAAAGTTGACAACAAAAGCCAACATGGACCAAGGGATCCACACAAAGGTAACACTATGTTCATTGGCAAGTTGTGAAAAAGCAAAGATTTTATATGACAAGCTAATTGCAACTTTATGTATCATGATTTACAATAAAATTAGAGAAGCACCAATTGTGGTTTTGAGGATTGATGCCAATTTCTGATTCCTGTACGGCTCCAACCTGCAGATGTGATTTAGGTCGAGTCTGATTCATATTAAATAACTATTATTAACACAGTGCTTGTGTTTTTATTTGGAATTAACTTGAAAATTATGATTCTGGATATAAAAACTGCCATGTGAAAGATCCGTTGTTGCTAGCTTAAATTAGCTCTTCGTGATGGTGAGTTTAAACTAATGTTAAATATTAGCCAGTTCCAAACACCAGACAATTTTTTAGGTGCATCTTTAAACAGAAATTCTGTAAATTCCTAGCCTAGAAATTTAGACGAACCGTAAGCGTAAGAAAAGATTTAGCTCTGCAGGTTGGTCTAGCCACGCTCTGTTGTAGCCTCAGCAAGTCTACCATTGGCTCGGCTAAGTGCAGGCCAGGCAGAGCTATGTCTTTTTTTACAATGACGGCAGAGCTGTGACAGAGAAAAACAATAAAGATGGCGGCAGTTCAAGAACAGCCTGGGCTTTTCTTTGAGACATGAGCAGATATAGGGCCTTCTTCTTCGGCGGCGTGATCTGATTGGTCCTACTGCTGTCCAACTACATGCAGAGACAGTTTGAAAGACGACCGTAGATTTCACCCCATGACTGAGCTCTGTCTATGGGTCGTGGCCAGACTATATATTTACATACGTATGATGGCTTGCCACGCTAGTAAATTACAGATTTGAGGGCTCATCGTTTAAGGCAAATAAACATCGTCCGAGTTTAATTCAACAACAAAATCAAATGTTTGATCCATTTGCTTGTTATCTAGTGAACAGCACCACATAATTAATACCTGAATGTCTAAAAAAAGATTAAAACAAATAAATTACATTAAATCTGAATAAAGATGCCTAATTCAACATGCAAAACTCACTTACTTTAACTCTGTATAAACATTATATATCCCTAAGCATCATTTTAAACACTAATAAAGGGAATATAATCCCTCAGGATTGAGTTTTAGAAGAAAAACAGATGTAACCACTGGTACCATTTGGCCTGCACAACACATGCTGTTTTACTGTATCCCCCCCTCCCATACACACCAGTGCCAGTGTCCCCCAGGACCGAGCTCGGTTCACATTCAGTGCAGCTGGGCAGAGTGACTTGTCAACAAAAACTGTTTTACAAAGTCAGCTTCTGTCTCTGCATTAGCCCAAATCTAAACATCCAAGTTGTTTGTGGTAAGAAACACTGAAA
Source organism: Aphyosemion australe (assembly GCA_006937985.1). Classification (NCBI taxonomy): domain Eukaryota; kingdom Metazoa; phylum Chordata; class Actinopteri; order Cyprinodontiformes; family Nothobranchiidae; genus Aphyosemion; species Aphyosemion australe. The sequence goes on from SSNS01000017.1 coordinate 2,927,250, forward strand.
ACTAGCAAACTCCATCTGCTGATAAAGGCAGTGATAAATGGCAGAAACTTCTACCAAAAAAAAAATATGTAAAAGGAATGTGGGATGTCAGCCAGGTAATGAAACAGTAGTTATAACACCGATACTTGATGGTGAACATCTGCCAAAGTAAAAACAAGTAAATAAACTGTTGTATCTTTTGGTTTTATAGCCTCGCATCACAGGCGAATCAAACAAACATCTATAAAGCTCATGATTAGTTAAAAAAAGAAAAATTTAGAGATGTTAGGTTACCTGCTTTGGTATTTAACTCACCTTGGTCTGAGTCGGAGTCGGTCTCTGCTCTAAAGGAGCCTGGAGCTGCAGGTAAGGGTCTGACGGGCCTCGGCTTAGGTGTGGGGGGAGAGATCCATTTCTTCCCAATGTACTCAACATACGTCCCAGGGAAGTCCCCTTTTTCCTGGGTGGTTTCATTGAAGCCTGGTAGCCAACCGATCTCATCTGGTCGCTGTTCCAGACCATCGCTGTAGCCGAGGGCCACCAGGGCCCCTTTGCTTACCAACAGTATGTCTCCAATATGCAAATTAATGTCCTCCTCCCTCTCTTTTTTGTAGTCATAAAGCGCTCTATACTGATATCCTTCTGCACTCATGCTGATCACTTTTTGAAGAGATTTTCCAGAAAATGAGCTCGTACCCGTAAAGATGAGTCCTTGTCTTGCGTTCACTTGCTGATTCCAACAACCAGAGAAAAGCAACGATCAAAGCTTTTAGTGAGACGATAATATCTAGCTTGCCTTCATTCTTTCACAGTTCAGGTCTCTTCGCAATAAATTGCAGCTCTCTTGGTGTGTCGCCACACAGCATGTACCCATCAGTAAATGGCCTGCAGCTGTGATCCAGACTGTTCTTATCCAGACCTGTAAGATGAGAGGAGAGGCCATGTACAGAACAATTACTGCCCATCCTGCATGCAACACTCACATGTGAGAAACTTAGATAGTTCTGAGATATGCTAAAAAAATATCAAAAGTGGCAGAAATGCAAAATAATAACTATAGGCACAGATTATGCATTGAATTAATTGCTTTATGCAATACACCTACAATGTGTTGGTTTATTTTTGACGTTTATTTAAGGTAAATTAAGATGAAAATGAAGATTTGTCCAAAATGAATGGAGATAATGGGGAGAAATAAACAGCTGACAGTAGTTTCTATTATGTATGTTACTTTTCTCATCCTAGATTGAACACTAAAATGTACCCTCCAAGTTTATGGTACCACAAAACTACTCCCGAGGGAGTTCTTATCATCTGGAAGATAATAACTGTCTGAAAAGTAAATAATTTACCGTTCCAGTCTCCGTTCTTACGATGAGCAGCATTTTTATGGCACTTTTTTTTCCTGGCACGCAGAGCTGCACAGCTCAGCTAACATAAGGCTTCTCACATGAGCTAAATTCAGTTTAATGCAAATAAATGTAACTTCGTGTGTTGAGCTCGCGTACACAAGAAGTGCTATAAAAGCACATCTGACGCTAATTTAAGTGAAGCCCCAAAAATAGCAACCGAACATCGTCTACAATAATGTTAAGCTAGCAGTTAGCTAAATTAGCAGGACAGAGGGAAAAAATGGAGGAAAGAAAAGACGAGTTAAAGTTTAGAAAAATGCAGCTACACATTAGATTTTAACCGAATTGCCATTAGAAACACGTAGCTACATCACCATTCGAGTTTTGATCACTTTTAGACTCAAAACGTGACATTTGGCTAAGTTAGCGACTTTTGCACGGACATCGTTAACTTACCGAGTGTGCACAAATCCCCGAACGATCCCGACGAGCCTCCTCCTTTAGTCCACATTAAACCGTTCCCACTTCGTCAAACTTCGTTCACTTTTCAAAAAATGTGAACTTAAACCGTTCCTTCCGCCGCTTGTTGAAAAAGAAAACCCCTCTGCAACACTCAAAGTCCGATTAATAGACGAGAACAGAGTGTTACGGTGAACAGACAGTCGACATAACGGAA